>JASTWF010000110.1:600000-797227 GCA_030390025.1 Squalus acanthias | reverse complement strand
CCATCCCTCGTCCAGACCAGCGTGGACCCCTGGCAAGATGTCCGTGACCAAGCACTCCATTTCTCCTGCTGACTCCTATAAGGTGGAGTCACACAGCACTTACTCCTTTTAGGTGGAGTCCTCAGAGAATTTCCAGAATAAATGTTGCTCGAGTGTTGGTGAAGTCTTGACAAAGTGTCCCAGAAATTCTCCCGATGTGTTTCCGAGGTCCTCTTCACAGCTCCAGCAGCAATGACCATGAAATGGTGCCCCTCCCTATCTCTGTAATCTCTTCCAGCCCCACAACCCCCCCAAGATATCTGCGCTCCTCTAATTCTTCCCTCTTGTGCATCCCTGATTATAATCGCTCAAGCATTGGTGGCCGTGCCTTCAGCTGCCGAGGCCCTAAGTTCTGAAATTCCCTGCCTAAACCTCTCCGCCTCTCTTTCCTCCTTTAAGACGCTCCTTAAAACCTGCCTCTTTGACCAAGCTTTTGGTCATCTGCCCTAATTTCTCTTTATGTGGCTCGGTGTCAAATTTTTTGTCTTATAATAGTCCTGTGCAGTACCTTGGGACGTTTTACTATGTTAAAGGCACTATATAAATACAAGTTGTTGTTGTTGTAATCCTCCAAGTAACGCTTGAAATCGACAACAACGTGTGTTTCCTCCCAATCCGCTGGTCGCTGTTAGGAGAGGGTGTTAGTTGCAGCGCTAGCCACCAAAATGCCGTCCAGCCGTTATTAATGAGCGTTACCAGGCATTTTAAGTGGATATCAGCTGTTTAGCAAGCCTCCGGGTGGCCGTTCCTTGTGCTGCCTTCAACTCCTTTACCAAGATGGCGTCTTGCACTAAACGCAGGCTAAACTGGCGTTTCAGCCTAAGACCCCCATCTTGGCCACCTCGGGTTACTCGACGAAAATCACCCCCAGCATCTCCAGTGCAGTGCTGCCACAGAACTACACTGGGAGTGCAGCCTAGATTTTGTGCTGAAGTTCCTGGAGTGGGACTTGAACCCACAGCCTTCTGACTCGGAGGCGAGCGAGCTACCCACTGAGCCACGGCTGACACCTAATGGCAGGCGCAGCTCCTGCGGTAGGATACAGGAGACCATCCCCTGCTCTTCTTCGAAATAGTGTCGTGGATGTTTCACATCCACCATGTTCATTTGAATTAAAAATAATTTTAAAATGTTCCCTTTTAACGAGGGTTAATCGAAGACAAATCGTTTCATTTTTTAGGTCACGAATCCCCTTTAGGGAAGGAAACCTTACCCTGACTGGCCTATAATGTGCCTTCTGAAATGGCCGAGCAAGCCACTCAGTTGTAATAAACTGTTACAAGAAATAATAATAATAATAAGGATAAAACCGGATGGACCACCCGGCATCGACCTCGGCACTGCCTTTGGACACAACAAAGGCACACCCGGCCCAGTCGACCCTGCAAAGTCCTCCTCACTAACATCTGGGGACTTGTGCCAAAATTGGGACAGCTGTCCCACAGCCTGACACTCATACTCACAGAATCATGCCTTTCAGCCAACGTCCCAGACTCCTCCATCACCATCCCTGGGTATGTCCTGTCCCGTGGTGGGTCAGGAGGGAATGGCACTGGGAGTCCTCAACATTGACTCCGGACCCCATATAGTCTCATGGCTTCAGGTCAAACATGGGCAAGGAAACCTCCTGCTGATTACCACCTACCGCCCTCCCTCAGCTGATTCAGAACAGATCTAGCAGCTCATAACTGGGCATCCATGAGGTGCTGTGGGTCATCATCAGCAGCAGAATTGTATTCCACCACAATCTGTAACCTCATGGCCCAGCATATCCCTCACTCTACCATTACCAGCCAGCCAGGTTCAATGAGGAGTGTGGAAGAGCATGCCAGGAGCAGCACCAGGCGTACCTAAAAATGCCATCCTGGGGAAGCTGCAACACAGGACTACATGAATGCTAAAAATCAGATGCAGCATGCTATAGACAGAGCAGCTAAGCGATCCCACAACCAACAGAACAGAACAAAGCTCTGCAGTCCTGTCACATCCAGTTGTGAATGGTGGTGGACAATTAAACAACTAAGGGGAGGAGGAGGTTCCATGAACATCACCATTCTCAATGATGGCAGAGCTCAGCACACGAGTGCAAAAGACAAGGATCTTCAGCCAGAAGTGCCGAGTGGATGATCCATCTCAGCCTCCTCCTGAGGTCCCCAACATCACAGAAGGCAGTCTTCAGCCAATCCTGACTTGGAAATATATCGCCGATCCTTCATCGTCGCTGGGTCAAAATCCTGGAACTCCCTCCCTAACAGCACTGTGGGAGTACCTTCACCACACGGACTGCAGCGGTTCAAGAAGACGGCTCACCACCACCTTCTCGAGGGCAACTGAGGATGGGCAATAAAAGCTGGGCTTGCCAGCGACGCCCACTACCCAGGAACAAATATATTTTTTAATTGTCTCAGACGGTTGTTCAAAATGGAATTGGCCGCCCATTCTTGGCCCCGCTTGATATTCAGTGTCATTCACTTTGATAGAACTGAATATCGGGCGTGTGGTATAACGGGCGACCGATGTGATTCCGCCCACTACCGCCCGGGATGAATTTTAACCCCGTGACTTCAGTGAAAAGGAAAATGGGGCGGTGTGGATAACCAGCGGTCGATTTGTACCGCGCGTTCTGTACGTTCCGCCCGAAGTTGAATTTTGGCCTCAGGATGTCGGCCTCTGGAGCTAGTGATCCCAGTCGCTGGGATGAAAGTTTTGAATCGGGATTGTCTGTGAGGGGACTCCCAGGAAGGAGCGTTTGGGCAGAGTGAGGTGAATGATCAAAAACACAGTCTGACTCATTTCCAAAACTATTCAGCTGAGGTTTTTCTGTTTCAGAATGAGGCCAAGGTTTCCGGAGGAAGTTCCAATTCCTGTGAACATCGTATCTACTCTTGATACTGTATTAGGACTGGCTTCCTGTGTTTATGCTTGAAGCTGCTTTCTGAGTTCTGAGCCAGAGCCCCAGTAGCCACGACTGACTGAAGCAGGGCTCGAACCTTGTTCCTGTCCGATTCAGAGGCTGGAATGCAACCGCTGAGCTTAAAGGCCTGCTCCATTGCTCTGTGTGGAGCAGGAGAGAATATGGGGAGATTTAATAGAGATCTTCAAAATGGTGAGGGGTTTTGATCGAGTAGTTGGGGAGAAACTGTTTCCAGTGGCCGGAGGACACAGATTTAAAGGAATTTGTCAGAATTGGAGGGGGAGATGAGGACAATATTTTTCAGGCAGCAAGTTATGATGATCTGGAATGCGCTGCCTGAAAGGGCGGTGGAAGCAGATTCAATAGTAACTTTCAAAAGGGAATTGAATGTATACTTAGAAAAGGAAACATGTGCAGGGCTATGGGGAACGAGCGGGGGAGTGGGACTAATTGGACAGCACAGGCACAATGGGCTGAATGGCCTCCTTTGTGATGTATGATTTTATGAATCTAGGCTCTATTCCGTAGAACGCTCACGCTACACCACTACAACCCAGCCTCTAGCCCAGTGCAGTCCACCTTTCACCTTCAGGGGCTGATCTACATGTTGGAAGTTTCTATTTGTTTCCTATTTTAATTTCAGATATTTTTCTTTTTGCCTCAGTCACAGGGCGGCGGGTCCTGGTGGTGCTCTTCCTATTGGATGTCACCGTCTAACACTGTTAAGTTATACAATTATAATGTTAATTATACTGTGTCTACATTGACTGATTGGGCAACAGTTGGAGAGAAGCTGAAGTTTACCAATAAAGAGGCTGACACACTTTAAAGAGTGAAAGTGAGCGGGGGGGAATGTTGGCAGCATTGGTTGCCATGGGGAGAGGTTGAGTGATCCACCACAGCTGACACTGTTTGTGTAATGATTAAATCTCTCCTGTAATACCGTGAACTGTTCTGATTCACTCATTTATATTTTAGCACTGATGGTGAAAGGCAGCATGGTGGCTGCAACAGGTTCCTCCATTCGATTCCCTGGAACTGATAAAGGATTCACCGATTTCAACTGGGAATTCTCTAATCCCAGCAAGACTGTTCCCATTATGGAATACACCAAAGTCCATCAGATCATATTTGATCAGTATGAGAATCGAGTTGAATTTAACAAATCAGACGGATCCTTGTTACTAAAAGATTTACACGAGGCAGACACTGGGAGATACAAATTGACTGTGGACTTAGACCCTAAGAGGACCAGAATTCTAACTCTTGAGGTGTTTGGTAAGTGTTACTTAAATAAAGACAGTAGCATAGTGGTGACCCAGTGTTCTGATGCACTCTGTGTTGAACAAGATATAGATTTCAGTTGCCATGGTCACCTGGACAGTTACTCTCATGATCAGATAACAATGATTGTGGGTACTGGGAAACCAAAGTTCAACAGCTAATTATGTGTGGATGAGCTCCCCCCCCCCCCCCCCCCCCCCCCCATTGTGTGTGGTTGAGCTCTCCCAACCCCCCATTGTGTGTGGATGAGCTCTCCCTCCCCTCCCATTGTGTGTGGATGAGCCCTCCCCCCCCCCCCCCCCCCCCATTGTGTGTGTTTGAGCTCTCCCACCCCCCATTGTGTGTGTTTGAGCTCTCCCTGCACCCCCCCCCCTCCCATTGTGTGTGGATGAGCTCTCCCTCCCCCCCCCTCCCATTGTGTGTGGATGAGCTCTCCTTTCCCCCCCCCCCCATTGTGTGTGGATGAGCTCTCCCTCCCCCCCCTCCCATTGTGTGTGGATGAGCTCTCCTTCCCCCCCCCCCATTGTGTGTGGATGAGCTCTCCTTCCCCCCCCCCCCCATTGTGTGTGGTTGAGCTCTCCACCCCCCCCCCATTGTGCGTGGACGAGCTCTCCCCCCCCCCCCCCCCCCCCCCCCATTGTATGTTGATGAGCTTCCCCCCCCCACCCCCCCCATTGTGTGTGGTTGAGCTCTCCACCCCCCCCCCCCCCAATTGTGTGTGGTTGAGCTCTCCCACCCCCCATTGTATGTGGATGAGCTCTCCCCACCCCCCCGCCCCCCCCCCATTGTATGTGGATGAGCTCTCCCACCCCCCCATTGTGTGTGGTTGAGCTCTCCCCACCCCCCCGCCCCCCCCCCATTGTATGTGGATGAGCTCTCCCTGTGCCAGCTATCGGTGCAGTTTCAGACTCTGGCCGCTAGGGTTGTCTGTGGAGTCTGTTGCTGAAATCTCCCAACACTGTCGCCATCTTTTATATAAAAAATAATGTCTCCACCAACTGACCACAGACAGGGTCCTGGGAAATGTACCAGCAGTGTTAAAAACCCTTGTATTTTATGGTAAACTAAAGAAATTACAAAGAGTTTTTGCTTCTATAAGGCACCAAACTGCAGTATTTATTTGGCAATTTTTATCCTCCGTATAAAATGGAATCTTTTTTGAACAGGCCGTGATTCTTTCCTTTCCCTGTGGTTTCCATCTTCAAATACAGTCCCCGCCACTTACACCGTCCATGCTTATCGTGGGCAACCACCTATATCGGGCAAATGGCGCGAACCAGTTGCCATTTCCACTGAAGCCAATTACAAAGCAGCTATTTATAATACATTAAGCTGTTTCAGACAACAGTAGATCAGACTTGTCGAATTGCATAGTGCACCAAATAACATACCTGGACCATGGCTCTCAAAACCACCAGCCCATAAACGGTTTTGGACGACATCCTACAGCTGGTAAAACCTACTGAACCCTTCGGTGGATTAAAGTCCTGCCGTCCCCAGGCACTTTGGAACAGAGGAACACAGGAACAGCAGGAGGCCATTCAGCCCCTCCAGCCTGTTCCGCCATTCAATTAGATCGGGGCTGATCAGTATCTTAACTCCACTTACCTGTCTTGGTTCTGTAACCCTTAATACCCTTGCCTAACAAAAATCTATTTGTCCCCATTCTTGAAAGGGATGTCGCAGAGTGTGATGTTTAACCCTCTGGCAGGGATTAACCTTCTTTTACAGCCTCCCTGCTTCCCAGAACGTGCAGTCACTGTTGTAATGTAGGGAAACGTGGCAGCCAATGTGCGCACAGCAAGATCCCACGATCAGCAAATGAGATAATGACCGGTTAATCCAGATTGCGTGGTGTTGATTGGCCAGGGCATGAGGTGAACTTCCCTGCTTTTCTTTTTTTATTAATGTCATGGGATCTTTACGTCCACCTAAACAGGGCACACGGGGCCTCGGTTTAGCATCTCGTACAAAGGTCAGCACCTCTGACAATGCTGCACTCTCTCAGTACTGCAGTCAAGTGTCGGCCTGGATTATGCGCTGAAGCCCTGCAGTGAGGCTTGACCTGAGTGCTTCGTAAACTAGAAGGCAGATTTTCCTGCAATAGCAAAATACTGCGGATGCTGGAAATCTGAAATAACAGCAGAAAATGCTGGAAACACTCAGCAGGTCAGGCAGCATCATGGAGAGAGAAACAGAGTTAACGTTTCGGGTCGATGATGAAAGGTCATCAACCCGAAACACTGACTCTGTTGAGGCTGCCGCGAAACACGAATTAAGTCTGAATCCATGTGCGGAAAACAAGAGACTTTTTTAATACAACTGCATGGTACAAAATGGCTGAACAGAAAGCTCCCAGAATTCTCTGGAAAAATCCTGAGGCCCCGCCCACACCTGCCTTAACGGTAAGGTGCCTTAAAGGGAAGGTGCTCGATATATTGTCCATGGACGGAAAAGTGGGTAATGCCCGTTTAGGTGGCGATCCGCCACACAGCTCCCCCCAGAATCCGCTTAAGAGGTGTGGACGAGTCTGTGCGGCGGTCTGATGGGCCGGCCGGAGCGGCTCTTGTAGGATGCCGGTGGACGTGAAATGGCCGGGCGTGGAGCAGCCGGGTGAACCGGCTTGAGGGCAGGTCGGCCGCGTGGCGGTGGACGAGCTACAGGGGCCTGCTCCCCAGGCTCCGAGTCTGCTGGCTTAAGTCGGTCCACCGACACTTTTTCGGTCCTGTCGCCCACTTGCAGGGTTAAAAATTTGTCCCCAGCCTGTAGCACCTTGTAGGGCCCGTCATACGGGGGTTGAAGGGGTCCGCGGTGGGCGTCGTGCCGGACGAAAACAAACCGTGCCTGGCGCAGGCTTAGTGGGACGTGTGAGGTGGATTCGCCGTGTCGGGCAATGGGCACCGGGGCGAACTGCAGCGCCGGTGAGGCGAAGTCATGGCGGTGGGCAGGAACTCGCCGGGTATGCGCAGCGGCTGACCGTACACGAGCTCTGCTGCCGATGCGTGGAGGTCGTTTTTAACTGCTGTGCGCAGTTCGAGGAGGACCCACGGAAGTCAGTCGGTCCAGGCGCCGTCCTGGAGGCTGGCTCGAAGAGATGCCTTCAAGGATCTGTGGAACCGCTCACACAGTCCGTTGGCTTGGGGGTGGTACGTTGTGGTGCGGTGAATGGTCACCCCGAGATTGCGTGCGACAGCGGTCCAGAGTTCAGAGGTAAATTGCGGACCTCTGTCCGACGTCATGTCGGAGGGGACGCCGAACCGTGCGACCCAGGTGCTGACGAAGGCTCTGGCGATGTCGGCGGTGGTGGTAGAGGTCAGTGGAATTGCCTCAGGCCAGCGTGTGGTGCGGTCAACGAAGGTCAGCAAGTGCATGTGGCCTTGCGACGGCGGCAGGGGCCCGACGATGTCCACGTGGATGTGGTCGAATCTCCGCGAGGGGACAGTAAACTCCTCGAGGGGTGCTTTCGTGTGTTGCTGTAACTTGGCCCGTTGGCTGGCTGGCAGGAGTTGGCCCAAGTACGCACATCCTTGCGAAGGCCGCGCCAGACGAAGCGGTTGGCTACCAATTTGATGGATGCGCGGGCGCCGGGGTGGGAGAGGTTGTGGAGAATGTCGAATACCCGGTGGCGCCAGGACGCTGGGCCGAGGTTGACATAGGGATATGTCGCACTTGACCGTGACTGTGGGCGGGCCACAGGCTACGTCGGCCAGGCGTAGCCCTGGTAGGTTGGTGGGTGCGGAGAGCAGATCAGGGTCGGTGATCTGGTCTGCTGCGAGTTGAGCGTAGTCGACTGCCAGGTGTGTGGCATGGATGGCGGGGCGGGAGAGGCAGTCGGCTACCACATTGTCTCGGCCGGAGACGTGTTGGATGTCCGTGGTGAACTCGGACACTGCCGCGAGCTGGCGCTGCTTCCTGGCGGACCAGGGGGTCGGTTGTCTTTGCCATTGCAAATGTCAGGGGCTTGTGGTCGACAAACGCAGTGAAGGGGTGGCCCTCAAGCAAAAACCGGAAATGGCGGACCGCCAGGAACAGCACGAGGAGCTCGCGGTCGAAGGTGCTGTACTTGACCTCCGGGGGGTGTAGTTGGCGGCTGAAGAAGGCAAGTGGTTGCCAGGCGCCGTCGACCCACTTCTCATACACGGCGCCGACCGCGTGGTCGGAGGCGTCCGTGGTGAGCGCTACCCTGGCATTGGGCCGTGGGTGCGGGAGCAGGGTGGCGTTGGCGAGCGCGGTCTTGGTGGAGTCGAAGGCGGCGGACGCGTCTGCCGTCCATTCGACCGCCATCTTGTCGCTCCTGCCCCGGAGGGCTTCATACAGGGGCCTCATGAGGGACGCCGCTTTGGGGATGAAGCGGTTATAGAAATTCACCATCCCGAGGAACTCCTGGAGGCCTATGATGGTGGTGGGGCGGGGAAATTGTTGGACGGCATCACCTTGGTAGGCAGGGGACTGGCCCCAGCATGGGTGATGTGGTGGCCGAGGAAGTCGATCTTGTCCAGGCCGAACTGACATTTGGCTGGGCTGAGGATGAGCCCGTGGTCGCTGAGGCACCCGAACAGGATGCGAAGGTGTTCGAGGTGTTCCTGCTTGGAGGAACTGGCTACCAGGATGTCGTCCAGGTAGACGAACAGGAACTTCATGTCCCGAAGGACCGAGTCCATGAACCGTTGGAATGCCTGGGCCGCGTTTTTGAGGCCGAAGGGCATCCGCAGGAACTCGAACAGGCCGAAGGGGGTGATTACGGCCGTCTTGGGGACGTCCGTGGGGTGGACGGGGACTTGGTGGTAGCCGCGCACCAGGCTGACCTTGGAAAAGACTGAGCGGCCGGCCAGTCTAGCCGAGAAGTCCTGAATGTGCGGCACGGGGTACCGATCAGGGGTGGTGGCGTCGTTGAGGCAGCGGTAATCCCCGCAGGGGCGCCAACCTCCGCCTGGTTTAGGGGCGATGTGGAGTGGGGAGGCCCAGGGACTGTTGGAGCGGCGGATGATGCCGAGCTGTTCCATGGTGGCAAACTTGGTCCGCGCGATCTCCAGTTTGGTCGGGTCCAGCCTGCGGGCGTGGGCGTACACTGCGGGGCCTGTGGTGGGGATGAAGTGTTCCACCCCGTGTTTGGCGGCCTCTGCGGAGAAGGTCGGATTGGTAAGGGCCGGGAATTCGGCCAGGAGTGCCGAGTAGTCATCCGTGGCCTGGGCGTGGCACTGTGACGCCATGTCGGCGGGTTGACGGGGGTCCATGGCGCCCAGGATGGGGGACATGGTGTTCATGTCCACGAGGCGGTGATGGGGGATGTCTACCAGTAGGCCGTGGGCGCACAGAAAATCTGCGCCGATGAGAGGGGAGAGCACCTTGGCAGTGATGAACTCCCATCGGTAGCGGCGACCAGCGAGGTCGAGGGTGACTGTCCGGGTGCCATACGTCCGGATTTCCGAGCCGTTAGCAGCAGCCAGCGCCGGTCCTCGTTCGCCCTTTTGGATGTCGAGGGAGGAGGCCGGGATGATGCTCTGCTGAGCCCCAGTGTCGCACAGGAACCGTCGGCCGGTTTTGTCATCCGTGACGAACAGCAGGGAGCCCGCGTGGCCCACGGCCATCGCGGGGGCTGGTACGGGGGCGGACTTGAAAAAGCAGGGAGGTGTGCACCGTTGTGCCCTGGCGCCAAACCGTGCGTGGTAGTAACAGTGGCCCAGGTTAGTGGGGCGTGAAGGCCCCGTGGGCCTGGTGGCAGGTCCTTGTGGTGGCCGGTGAGGGGCGCGCCCAGGCATTGGCTGCCAGGTCCGGATTGACGTCGCGGCTGGAGTGAGCGGACAGCAGCTTGTCGGCCTCATCGGCCAGGGCTTCCAGGTTCGTGAGGCCGGACGCCACGATCGCTGGGCGGATGCTGAGAGGGAGCTGGTGGATGAACAGTGTGCGGAAGAGGGATCCGGGTGGGCTCTCGTCGGTGAGGGAGAGCATGTGGGAGAGGAGGTCTGATGGTGAGGCATCACCGAGGCCTAGAAGGTCGAGGAGGTGGCAGTTTCGCTGATATGCCAAGGCCGTAAATTTTTTAAGGAGCGCTGTCTTGAGATCTGTGTACTTGCCTTCCTCTGGTGGGTTCTTCAGCGCTGTCCAAACCTTCGAAACTGTGGCGCTACCGAGTGATGTGACGAGTTACTCGTACTGCATCCGATCTGTGGTGATGTTTCGCAGCCGGAAGCGAGATTCAGCTTGGAGAAATCAGGCTTCGGGCTGGTTTTCCCAAAACTCCGGCAGTTTCACGGAAACTGCGTTCGTGTCCGCCATTGCAGTGCTTGGAATACGTTCTGAGCGTCGGGGTCACCAATGTTGAGGCTGCCGCGAAACACGAATTGAGGCTGAATCCATGTGTGGAAAACAAGAGACTTTTTTAATACAACTGCATGGTACAAAATGGCTGAACAGAAAGCTCCCAGAATTCTCTGGAAAAAACCTGAGGGCCCGCCCACTCCTGCCTTAAAGGCAAAGTGCCTTAAAGGGAAGGTGCTCGATATATTGTCCACGGACGGAAGAGTGGATAATGCCCGTTTAGGTGGCGATCCGCCACAACTCTGTTTTTCTCTCCACAGATGCTGTCTGACCTGCTGAGTGTTTCCAGCATTTTCTGTTGTTATGTTGGCAGATTTTCCTCTTCAGTGTTGGGTGTGAAATTGTGAGCATCTTGTGCTTGATTTTGTGACCAGGGCCTCCATGCTTCCCAACGCTAAGGAAAATCTGGCCCTTTAAGATTTTATTACTGTGAAGATCAGTTGATTTCTGTGTTACCTCTTCACTGGCTGTGCAGGTGACTTTACTGTAAACAAACAGCTGTGTTTGTGTGTGATTATATAAATATTTGTCAATATGTTAGCTGGGGGAGATGTATGTAAGGAAAGCTTTAAAGTTTACACACAGTCATAGTCCTAGAGTCATAACGGCACATGAGGCCGTTCGGCCCATCGAGTCCGTGCCGGCTCTCTGTAGAGCAATCCATTCAGTCCCATTCTCCCGCTCTATCCCCGTAGCCCTGCAAGTTTATTTCCCACAAGTGCCTATCCAGTCTCCTCTTGAAAACATTGAGTGTCTCCGCTTCCACCACTTCCGTCGGCAGCGAGTTCCAGGTCATCACCACTCGCTGTGTAATAAAGTTTTTCCTCACCTCCCCTCTGTATCTCTTGCCCAAAACCTTAAATCTGTGTCCCCTAGTCCTTGTACCATCAACTAGTGGGAACAGCCTTTCCCCGTCTAGCCTATCCAAACCCGTCATAATCTTGTACACCTCTTTCAAATCACCCCTCAACCTCCTTTGCTCTAATGAAAACAAATCCAGCTTCTCCAACCTGTCCTTGTAGCTAAGATCCCCCATCCCTGGAACCATTCTGGTAAATCTCCTCTGCACCCTCTCAAGGGCCTTCACATCCTTAAAGTGTGGTGACCAGAACTGGACGCAATACTCCAGTTGTGGCCTAACCAGCACTTTATAAAGGTTCAGCATATCTTCTCTACTTTTGTACTCAATACCTCTATTTATGAAGCTCAAGATTCCATGTGCTTTGCTAACCACTCTCTCAATATGTCCTGCCACCTTCAGGTACCTATGCACATTAACTCTCAGGTCCCTCTGTCCCTGCACACTCTTTAAAACTGTGCAATTAAGTGTATATTGCCTCTCACCTCACACTTCTCTGTATTCAATTCCATCTGCCACTTGTTTGCCTATTCTGCTAGCCTTTCTATGTCCTGTTGCAGTCGATTGGTATCATCATCACTGTTTGCCACACCCCCAAGTTTGGTGTCATCGGCAAATTTAGAATTCTACTCTGTATTCCAATATCCAGGTCATTTATATATTTCAAAAAAAGCAGTGGCCCCAGCACTGACCCTTGGGGAACACCACTGTCTACCATCCTCCAGTCTGAAAAACAGCCATTTACCACAACTCGCTGTTTCTGTCCTTAAGCCAATTTTATTATCCAAGCTGCCACTGACCCACCTATTCCATGAGCCTCAATTTTGGTAACCAGCCTTCTATGTGGTACTTTGTCAAACACCTTCCTAAAATCCATGTAGACAACATCTATTGCATTCCCTTCATCAATCCTCCCTGTTACTTCATCAGAAAATTCAATTAGATTAGTCAAACACGATCTGCCTTTTACAAATCCGTGTTGGCTCTCCTTAATTAGCTTAAACCTCTCCAAGTACAGATGTTATTTTGAACATCATTGATTTTCAAGCTACATGTATTTTATCCAGTTTAAATTAAAACCTAAGATTGAACACACAAACATCATTGGAAAAACCAAGCTGCCCTCTCAGGTGAATGTAAAAGATCCCATGGCACTATCTTGAAAAAGAACAGGGGAGTTCTCCCCGGTGTCCTGGCCAATATTTATCCCTCAATATTTATCTCTCAACAAACACATAAACCAGATTTTCTGGTCTTTATCTCATTGCTGTTTGTGGGAGCTTGCTGTGCACAAATTGGCAGCCGCGTTTCCTACATTACAACAGTGACTACACTTCAAAAGTGCTTCATTGGCTGTAAAGTGCTTTGGCAAGTCCTGAGGTTGTGCAAGGTGGTATGTATAAATGTAAGTTAGTGCGTTCGTTCATTAAGTGAAAAACCCTCTCTCTGTGTCTTTCTCCAGATCCTCTCTCCATACCATCCATCTCCAGTAACTTCAGCCTCGAGAACCACACAGTTGTGTTGAGCTGCGCAGCGTGGAGAGGGAGAGCCAGTTCCATTCTGTGGACCAGAGGAGGGGCCTCGCTCCCAGCTGACCAGCGCTACTGGCTGTCGGACGACAACACAACTTTAATCATTAGGAACGCTCAGAAATCGGACTCTGGCCCCTACACCTGCACTGTGACAAACCCAGTCAGTCGAACCGACAACACCTACCAGCTGTCCATCAAGGGTAAGTCTGTCAGGGTTACATAGAATTACATCGAGTCTACAGCACAGAAACAAGTCATTCGGCCCAATGCCGGTGTTTATGCTCCACACGAGCCTCCTCCCACTCCTCTTCATCTAACCCCATCAACATATCCTTCTATTCCTTTCTCCCTCCTGTGTTTATCTATCTTCCCCTTAAAGCCATCAATACTATTCGCCTCAACCACTCCCTGTGGGAGCAAGTTTCACATCCAAACCACTCTCTGGGTAAAGAAGTTTCTCCTGAATTCCTTATTGGACTTATTGGTGACTATCTTATATTTATGGCCCCTAGATTTGGTCGCACCGCAAGAGGAAGCTTCTTCTCTACGTCTACCCTATCAAACCCTTTCATAGTCTTACACACCTTTAAGCTCCGAAAGCTTGTAATTTTAAATAAATCTGTTGGACTATAACCTGGTGTTGTGCGACTTCTCATTTTTGTCCACCCCAGTCCAATGCCGGCATCTCCACATCATGACACCTTTATCAGGTCACCTCTCAGCTTTCTCCTCTAGAGAAAAGACCCCCAGCCTATTCAATCTTTCCTGATAGTTATAACCTCTCTTATAACCTATCATTCTTGTAAATCTTCTTTGCACCTTCTGCAGTGCCTCTATGTCCTTGTTATAATATGGAGACCAGAACGGTGCCTAGTACTGTAATTGTGGTCTGACCAAGGTTCTGTACCTTGGTTTATGTTCAGTGTGGCACAAAATGTGATCCCTGTGATGAAGTGTCCTGTTTTGCTCCTCAGTGTGTTTCGAAATCCAGGTAGTTACTGTGATGCTGTTGTAACTGCCCCACAATTTCATCAGTCGAATATTGATTGATTTGAGATCCTGTCAGTTTTCCCTCCCCTGCTCAACTGATTGATGCTGGCAGTGCACACCCTCTAGTGCCTCTAGTGCATTTATACAGCGCCTTTCACACCCTCAGGACGTCCCAAAAGGCTTTACAGCCAGTGAAGTACTCTGTGAAGTGTAGCCACTGTTGTAATGCAGGAAAGGCGGCAGCCAACTTATGCACAGCAAGCTCCCACAAATAGCAATAAGATAATGACCAGATAATCTGTTTCTTATTGATGTTGGTTGAGGCATAAATATTGACCAGGGGAACGCCCCTGCTCTTTTTCGAAATCGTGTCGTGGGATCTTTTATGTCCACTTGAGAGGGCAGCTGGGCCTAAGTTTAACATATCATCCGAAAGATAGCTGGGGTTACTTTGGCCAAAGGGTGAAAACAGGCGGTAAATGGGTGCAGTGCTAATTAGACACGCCTATTTGAAAGGCCGCATTTAGCACACAATTTTGGTCCTAATTGCTGATTACCATAATTTGAACTTGCCTGGAGGTGCTGACCAGAAACTTGCAGATTTAGCTCTCAAATGCTGAACAGATGCAATTTTCGTGGAGCAGTATATGGGGGCTCTTCGCACCCACTTCCACTGAAGGTGTGGAGTGGGCAGGCTGACACACAGCGCACGTTTCAGGCTGGCTCGGGGACCAAGGGAGAGGGTGCCCAGGTTCTCGGGTGTGGCACTGGAGGTCCTGGTGGAGGAGGTCCAGAGGGTCAAGGATGTCCTGTACCCGCAGGGGGGGAAGGGATGCCACCTCGCCCTCCTGTCCCTCTCTCCTGCAGCAGTTGGTGCTGCTCTGCCTGGCCTCATTTCCTCCTCCCATCCCTCGTCCAGACCAATGTGGACCCCTGGCAAGATGCCCGTGACCAAGCACTCCATTTCTCCTGCTGACTCCTATAAGGTGGAGTCACACAGCACTTACTCCTTTTAGGTGGAGTCCTCAGAGAATTTCCAGAATAAATGTTGCTCGAGTGTTGGTGAAGTCTTGACAAAGTGTCCCAGAAAGTCTCCCGATGTGTTTCCGAGGTCCTCTTCACAGCTCCAGCAGCAATGACCATGAAATGGTGCCCCTCCCTATCTCTGTAATCTCTTCCAGCCCCACAACCCCCCCAAAATATCTGCGCTCCTCTAATTCTTCCCTCTTGAGCATCCCTGATTATAATCGCTCAAGCATTGGTGGCCGTGCCTTCAGCTGTCTAGGCCCTAAGCTCTGGAATTCCCTGCCTAAACCTCTCCGCCTCTCTACCTCTCTTTCCTCCTTTAAGACGCTCCTTAAAACCTGCCTCTTTGACCAAGCTTTTGGTCATCTGCCCTAATTTCTCTTTGTGGCTCGGTGTCAAATTTTTTGTCTTATAATAGTCCTGTGCAGTACCTTGGGACGTTTTACTATGTTAAAGGCACTATATGTTGTTGTTGTATCCCTCCAAGTAACGCTTGAAATCGACATCAACGTGTGTTTCCTCCCAATCCGCTGGTCGCTGTTAGGAGAGGGTGTTAGTAGCAGCGCTAGCCATCAAAATGCCGTCCAGCCGTTATTAATGAGCGTTACCAGGCATTTTAAGTGGATATCAGCTGTTTAGCAAGCCTCCGGGAGGCCGTTCCTTGTGCTGCCTTCAACTCCTTTACCAAGATGGCGTCTTGCACTAAACGCAGGCTAAACTGGCGTTTCAGCCTAAGACCCCCATCTTGGCCACCTCAGGTTACTCGACGAAAATCACCCCCAGCATCTCCAGTGCAGTGCTGCCACAGAACTACACTGGGAGTGCAGCCTAGATTTTGTGCTGAAGTTCCTGGAGTGGGACTTGAACCCACAGCCTTCTGACTCGGAGGCGAGCGAGCTACCCACTGAGCCACGGCTGACACCTAATGGCAGGCGCAGCTCCTGCGGTAGGATACAGGAGACCATCAGCTGCTCTTCTTCGAAATAGTGTCGTGGATGTTTCACATCCACCATGTTCATTTGAATTAAAAATAATTTTAAAATGTTCCCTTTTAACGAGGGTTAATCGAAGACAAATCGTTTCATTTTTTAGGTCATGAATCCAGTTCCAGAGCTCGATATGGGTTAATTCCGTTTGCTGTCTTAGTGTTCGTGACGGTGCTCTCTGTCCTGGTGTGCGGTGAGTGCTCGGTGCTCCGGGTAAACTCTGTCCTGGTGTGCGGTAAGTGCTCGGTGCTCTGGGTAAACTCAGTCCTGGTGTGTGGTGAGTGCTCGGTGCTCCGGGTAAACTTTGTCCTGGTGTATGGTGAGTGCTCGGTACTCTGGGTAAACTCTGTCCTGGTGTGTGGTGAGTGCTCGGTGCTCCGGGTAAACACTGTCCTGGTGTATGGTGAGTGCTCGGTGCTCCGGATAAACTCTGTCCTGGTGTGTGGTGAGTGCACGGTGCTCCGGGTAAACTCTGTCCTGGTGTGTGGTGAGTGCTCGGTGCTCCGGGTAAACTCTGTCCTGGTGTGTGGTGAGTGCTCGGTGCTCTGGGTAAACTCTGTCCTGGTGTGTGGTGAGTGCTCGGTGCTCTGGGTAAACTCTGTCCTGGTGTGTGGTGAGTGCTCGGTGCTCCGGGTAAACTCTGTCCTGGTGTGTGGTGAGTGCTCGGTGCTCTGGGTAAATTCTGCTGGTGTGTGGTGATTGCTCGGTGCTCTGGGTAAACTCTGTCCTGGTGTGCGGTAAGTGCTCGGTGCTCCGGGTAAACTCTGTCCTGGTGTGTGGTGAATGCTCGGTGCTCCGGGTAAACTCTGTCCTGGTTTGCGGTAAGTGCTCAGTGCTCCGGGTAAACTCTGTCCTGGTGTGTGATGAGTGCTCGGTGCTCCGGGTAAACTCTGTCCTGGTGTGTGGTGAGTGCTCGGTGCTCCGGGTAAACTCTGTCCTGGTGTATGGTGAGTGCTCGGTGCGCTGGGTAAACTCTGTCCTGGTGTGCGGTGAGTGCTCGGTGCTCCGGGTAAACTCTGTCCTGGTGTGTGGTGAATGCTCGGTGCTCCGGGTAAACTCTGTCCTGGTTTGCGGTAAGTGCTCGGTGCTCCGGGTAAGCTCTTTCCTCGTGTGTGGTGAGTATTCGGACACTTTGTGCACAGCAAGCTCCCACAAACAGCAATGAGATCTGGTTTAGGTGTTGGTTGAGGGATAAATATTGGCCAGGACACTGGGGAGAACTTCCCTGCTGTTCTTTGAAATAGTGGCCGTGGATCTTTTACGTCCACCTGAGAGGGCGGATGGGGCCTCGGTGTAACGTCTCATCCGAAAGAGAGCATCTGCAGGTCAGAGAGATTCAGCGTCAACTCTGACTCATCCTTTGCCTTTTTCTCCCCCACCCCACCCCAGTTTACTCACCTCCACTGCTCAAGACCACATGCCCCTAATAGCAGTCACATTGTGGCTCAATCTATAAATTCAAGCTACGAGTGTACAGCTACCTGTGCAGAGGGCATTGCCCCTCCCCCAGCCCTGCTTGTTCTATGTTTTTAACTGTGCTCTTTTTAACGGCTGGGACTATTCTCACATCCAAAGGATGCACTGCAGCAGCTTGCCAAGGCTGCTTTGATAAACCCGTGACCTTTGCCACCTCGAAGGACAAGGGCAGCAGGCGCATGGGAATACTTGGGGGAGGGGATAGCGGAAGGGCTTGCCGTAATTTTCCAATCTTCCCTAGATGCGGGGGAGGTGCCTGAGGATTGGAAAGTGGCAAATGTGACACCATTGTTCAAGAAAGGGTGTAAGGACAATCCTGGTAACTACAGGCTGGTCAGTTTAACATCAGTGGTGGGTAAAGTTTTAGAAACAATAATCAAGGAAAAAATGAACGGGCATTTGGAGAGGTTTAAGCCAATTAAGGAGAGCCAACACGGGTTTGTAAAAGAAAGATCGTGTTTGACTAATCTAACTGAATTTTTTGATAAAGTAACAGAGAGGATTGATGAAAGGAATGCAATGGATGTTGTCTACGTGAATTTTCGGAAGGCGTTTGACAAAGTGCCACATAGAAGGTTGGTTACCGAAATTGAGGCTCATGGAATAGGTGGGTCAGTGGCAGTTTGGATAAGGAATTGGCTTAAGGACAGAAAAAAGCGAGTTGTGGTAAATGGCTGTTTTTCAGACTGTTTTTCAGAGAAGTGTGAGGTGATGCATTTTGGTAGAAGGAACAGGGAGAGGCAATATACACTTAATGGCAGTTTTAAAGAGTGTGCAGGGACAGAGGGACCTGGGAGTTAATGTGCATAGGCCCCTGAAGGTGGCGGGACAGATTGAGAGAGTGGTTAACAAAGCTTATGGGATCTTGGGTTTCATAAATAGAGGTATTGAGTACAAAAGTAGAGAAGTTATGCTGAACCATTATAAAGCGTTGGTTAAGTGTTGGGTATTGCATCCAGTTCTGGTCACCACACTTTAGGAAGGATGTGAAGACCCTTGAGAGGGTGCAGAGGAGATTTACCAGAATGGTTCCGAGGATGGGGGATCTTAGCTACAAGGACAGGTTGGAGAAGCTGGATTTGTTTTCATTAGAGCAAAGGAGGTTGAGGGGTGATTTGATAGAAGTGTTCAAGATTATGACGGGTTTGGATAGGGTAGACGGGGAAAGGCTATTCCCACTAGTTGATGGTACAAGGACTAGGGTACACAGATTTAAGGTTTTGGGCAAGAGATACAGGGGGGATGTGAGGAAAAACTTTTTTACACAGCGAGAGGTGATGACCTGGAATTCGCTGCCGATGGAAGTGGTGGAAGTGGAGACACTCAATGTTTTCAAGGGGAGACTGGATAGGCACTTGAGGGAAATAAACTTGCAGGGCTACGGGGATAGAGCGGGGGCTGGGACTGACTGGATTGCTCTACAGAGAGCCGGCACGGACTCGATGGGCCGAATGGCCTCTTCTGTGTGGTTATGACTCTATGACCTCCAAGTTCCCCCTCCAAGTCACACACCATGCCGACTTGGAAATATATCACCGATCCTTCATCGTCACTGGGTCAAAATCCTGAAACTCCCTCCCTAACAGCACTGTGGGAGTACCTTCACCACACGGACTGCAGCGGTTCAAGAAGGTGGCTCACCACCACCTTCTCAAGGGCAATTAGGGATGGGCAATAAATGCCGGCCTTGCTCTCGATGCCCACATCTTCAGTGTGACCCACTGAGCCAAGGCTGACACCGAAGTGCAGGTGGAGGTCCTGGGGTAGGATACAGGAGGACTCCCCTGGTCTTGTTCAAAATAATGTTGTGGGATCAGTTACGTCCACCAACTCACTCAGCAATATTCATTTAAATTTCAAATAATTAAAAGGCGTTCCCTTCCAACAGGGGTTAATCAAAGACAAACCATTTCTTTTTTTTTAAGGTCATCAATGCAATCTCGGATCTTGACGGTACCTCTGACAGTGCAGCACTCCCTCAGTACTGCACTGGGAGTGTCAGCCTGGATTACGTGCTCAAGTCTCTGGAGTGGGACTTGAACCCACAACCTTCTGACTCAGAGTCGAGAGTGTGATTCCTGACTCTCAAAGCTGTAGATGAAGTCACTGAAAGACCGTACGCGTCACTTCTTCAAACTGACATGAACTACAGATACTTTGATGAGTCAACTGGTTAACAATTAGAACAAAAGGGCTTTCAGGATGAGTGCTAAAATTCTGTTCTGAAAGGAGACAGCCTTGCTACATTGTGAGAGATTTCCGATAGACACACACCCCAGTCCGATCTAAAAATTCACTAATAGACAATAAGTCCTGGGTCGTGATTTCCCCATATATCCGGGCCGTGGGTAAGGGTAACTATTGTCAGCATGATATTCATCAATGCAGCCCATTCAAGGAAAACAAGTTTGCCCTCATATAGGTTTTTAGTACTGTTCCCATTAGTGGAAGGGTCGAGGACCAGAGGGCACAGATTCAAGGTGATTGGCAGAAGAACCAAAGGCAACATGAGGAAAAACTTTTTTACGCAGCGAGTGGTTAGGATCCGGAATGCACTGCCTGAAAGGGTGGTGGAGGCGGACTCAATCGTGGCTTTCAAAAGGGAATTGGATAAGTACCTGAAGGAAAATAAATGTGCAGGGCTACGGGGAAAGGGCGGGGGAGTGGGATTAGCTGAAGTGCTCTTCAGAGAGCCGGCACGGGCCGAATGGCCTCCTCCTGTGCTGTAACCATTCTGTGATTCATTCTATCAAATCAACTGCGTAATTTTGCAGCTTTCCTTTATCTGTCACATTTATTACTTTGTCGAGTCCCCTTTATGAAAGATGGTGGGTCTCTCCACACAGCTCACCCCTTTTTCAGTGAGGTTTGTGTTTAATCACAATGACACTGCCATCTATGTGTCATGATACTAAACTAGGCGGTCCCCTTAAAGCTACCCTTACCCTTCCCCACCCCACACAATGTCACATATTTATATAATCACACACACACAGCAATGTGTTTACAGTAAACTCACCTGGCCAGCCAGTGAAGAGGTAAGACAAAGATCAAATGATTTTCACAGAAACTTAATTAAAATCTTAAAAGGGACAGACTTCGCTTTGCATTGGGAATGATGGAGACGCTGGTCACAAAATCAAGCACAAGATGGTCACCATTTCCCACCCAGCCCAGCTCTTGCACTCAACACTGAAGAGGAAGATCTGCCTTATAGTTTACAAAGCGCTCAGTTGAAGCCCCACTTCAGCACATATTCTAGGCCGACACTTGACTGCAGTACTGAGAGAGTGCAGCATTGTCGGAGGTGCTGACCATCGAACGAGATGTTACACCGAGGCCCCGTGTGCCCATTTAGGTGATCCAGTGGCATTAATCAAAAGAAAAGCAGGGAGGTTCTCCTCATGTCCTGGTCAATTAACACCATGAAAACTGGATTGACCGGTCATCCGCCTCATTTGCTGTTTGTGGGATCTTGCTGTGTGCAAATTGGCTGCTGCGTTTCCCTACATTACAAAAGAAGTACGTTACTGGCTTGTGAAGCGCTTTGGGACGTCCTGAGGATGTGAAATTTGCTGTGTAAATACAAGTTTGTTGAGGCTGCCGCGAAACACGAATTAAGACTGAATCCATGTGTGGAAAACAAAGACTTTTTAATACAACTGCATGTTCCAAAATGGCTGAAACCAACTGCTCCCAGAATTCCCTGGAAAAATCCTGAGGCCCCGCCCACTCCTTTTCTCCTGCCTTAAAGGCAAGGTGCCTTAAAGGCAAGGTGCCCGATATTTTGTCCACGGACGGAAAAGTAGATTATGTCCGTTTAGGTGGCGATCCGCCACACAGCTCCCCCCAGAATCCGCTTAGGAGGTGTGGACGAGATGGTGCGGCGGTTTGATGGGCCGGCCGGAGCGGCTCTTGTATGACGCCGGTGGACATGGAATGGCCGGGCATGGAGCAGCCGGGTGAACCGGCTTGAGGGCTGGTAGGCCGCGTGGTGGTGGACGAGCTACAGGGACCTGCTCACCGGGCTCCGAGTGTGCTGGCTTGAGTCGGTCAACCGACACTTTTTCAGTCCTGTCGCCCACTTGCAGGGTGAAAAATTTGTCCCCAGCCTGTAGCACCTTGTAGGGCCCGTCGTACGGGGGTTGAAGGGGTCTGCGGTGGGCGTCGTGCTGGACGAAAACGAACCGTGCCTGGTGCAGGCTTAGTGGGACGTGTGAGGTGGATTCGCCGTGTCGGGCAATGGGCACCGGGGCGAACTGCAGCGCCGGTGAGGCGAAGTCGTGACGTTGCTGGTCGGCTGACCAGGGTGTCGTGGCGGTGGGCAGGAACTCGCCGGGTACGTGCAGCGGCTGACCGTACACGAGCTCTGCTGCCGATGCTTGGAGGTCTTCTTTAACCGCGGTGCGCAGGCCGAGGAGGACCCACGGAAGTCGGTCGGTCCAGGCGCCGTCCTGGAGGCTGGCTCGAAGAGATGCCTTCAAGGATCTGTGGAACCGCTCACACAGTCCGTTGGCTTGGGGGTGGTATGCTGCGGTGCGGTGAATGGTCACCCCGAGAATGCGTGCGACGGCGGTACAGAGTTCAGAGGGAAATTGCGGACCTCTGTCCGACGTCATATCGGAGGGGACGCCGAACCGTGCGACCCAGGTGCTGACGAAGGCTCTGGCGATGTCGGTGGTGGTGGTAGAGGTCAGTGGAATTGCCTCGGGCCAGTGCGTGGTGCGGTCAACGATCGTCAGCAAGTGCGTGTGGCCTTGCGACGGCGGCAGGGGCCCGACGATGTCCACGTGGATGTGGTCGAATCTACACGAGGGGACGGTCAACTCCTCGAGGGGTGCTTTCGTGTGTTGCTGCACCTTGGCCCATTGGCAGGCTAGGCAGGAGTTGGCCCAAGTACTTCATTGGCTGTAAACCTTTGTTTCTTAACCTGTCCAATTACCATCTCCTTTTGCCTTGAATATCTCTTAATGTCTCTTAATCTCTCCTGCCTTCCAGCCTATCACAGACCTTCCCTTTTGTTCTTTCCTCCCCTCCCCCCTCTCCCGGCCCCTACACTTGCTTAAAAACCTGTTCCATCTCCAACTTTTTCCAGTTCTGACGAAGGGTCATCGACCTGAACCGTTAACTCTGTTTCTCTCTTCACAGATGCTGCCTGACCTGCTGAGTATTTCCAGCATTTCTGTTTTTATTTCAGATTTTCAGCATCCACAGTGTTTTCTTTTGTATTGTTGTTGTTGTTCTGTGCTGTTGTTGTTGTTTCTGTGCTGTAACTTTGTGATGTGCAATTAAATCAGCGTATAAACCTTACATGCACCCTCTGTGTCCACTTCTTCCTTCCACCAAAATGGAAGCAGTCATTTGAAATGAACTTATTTTAGAAATGTTTACCTTTAGAAAGAAAGACTTGCATTTCTATAGCGCCTTTCATGACCTCATGACCCCAAAGCACTTTACAGCCAATGAAGTACTTTTTGGAGTGTAGTCACTGTTGTGATGTAGAAAACACGGCAGCCAAATTGCAAACAGCAAGCTCCCACAAACAGCAATGTAATAATGACCAGATAATCTGTTTTTGTGTTGTTGATTGAGGGATAAATATTGGCCAGGACACCGGGGAGAACTCTCCTGTTCTTCAAAATAGTGCCTTGGGATCTTTTGCATCCACCTGAGAGAACCGATGGAGCCTCGGTTTAACGTCTCATCTGAAAGACGGCACCTCCGACAGTGCCGCACTCCCTCAGTACTGCACTGGGAGTGGCAGCCTAGAATTAGTGCTCAAGTCTCTGGAGTGGGACTCGAACCCACAACCTTCTGACTCAGAGGTGAGAATGCTACCCACTTTTTTAAAAAATATATAATTTATTGAACATTAAGAACATTTACAACATCGTGATCATTCCATTGTATCATTCAAATCCATTCCGCCGCTCTGCACAGACATTCCTCCACCACATATTAACATCAAAACCTAAAGTTTAATTTGTCTCCCGTAACATATATTAATCGATTGTACTTTAAAAATTGATCATAAAATACTATCTTTAAATTCCTTTCTGAATAAAGCGTCCACAGAGCCTTATAATGATCTTTTCGCTTATATTTAAAATACTCTTTTAGATTGATTCTCCTCCCCTTAAAAACCAGAGCATTCCTTCTTTGCACAATCACGAATCTAGCCAAACTGAACGTTAAATTAATTGCCGCTCTGCTGGACTCGAGCAGACTCTCCTGCAATCCCCATCTCAAAATTGAGTCCCACAGGATTCCCATTCTCGGTCTTCGGTCCCCACCCAGCAAAAAAACTTCACACAACTGTCTAACAAAGTACTTAAAATCATTTAACTGCGGACATAACACCAGTAAATGGGACAGAGTCTCATCCCGTGTCCCACACACTGGGCAAGTTGCCCCCTCCACTCGCCCAATCTTACACAAGACCATCATGGTAAAAATCCGGTTATGAGCCAATTTGAAATCCAGTTCCATCCACTCTGGACATTTAAAATTCGCCCACACTCCCTTCCAAATCCTGTTGAAGTCCAGTTGTGGGTATATACTCTGCCAAAACTCCTGACCAGCAGGTGTCTTGAATCTCCATTCTCTAAATACCTCATAGAAATCTCGAGTATTACAGTTGTCAAATTGGACCAACTCTCCCCCTTTCTCCAGCAGAAAGCTTGGAAAAGCGGGACGCATTTTACTTCCTTTGGAGATTTCCGCATTTATTTCTTCCATCCAATCCTGTGGCATTGCCCTCACAATCTTCTCATACATGATCAGAATTGCTTTTTCCTCTACCTCCTGATCTTCCTCCCACACCATGTCCCTCACTATTGCTTCCGGCAACCAACCTGGAATTACCTCATATAATACATCTTTCACATATATAATACCAGCTTTTATTAAAGCTTGATTAAATAATACCTCGCCTTCAATGTTGACCCACCTGTTCAAAAATAAGGGCTGTTCTAAAAAATTCCTCAGCACCCTTGGGCATAAACTGCACACTTTTTAAAAATTGGGCCCAAGTCTCTACAACTCCCTTATACAACCTAGGGAGAGTTTTAATCGATTTCAAAAACATATTATTGTATTCCATATACAATATCCCCTGCCTTCCTATCCCACTTCATTTAAAAAATGCTCAAAACAACTCTTCCAAAAACTTGTATTTGACTTCTGAAGAAATCTCTTCACCCATTTGATTCTAAAGGATTTTTTCTTCAAATCAATATCTGGGAAATTGAGTCCTCCCTGATTTCTCCGTCCAATGATGGTATTGTAAGCAACCAAGGCTGCTTTCCCTTCCCATAAAAACCTCACACAAGCCTCTCGGGTGGACTTTTCCGCCCACTCAGGAATATCCTCCACCGTCAATAAGTACCATAGCTTAGATAGCAGGAGAGCGGACACCACTGTCGCTCTTCCTTGCACTTTCAACCACCTTCTTTTTAATTTTCATAACCATTGGTTCCCAATTTAATTGATCCACTTCATCCCTGTCTTTCTTGCACCCCATATGCAGCCCCAGAACTTCCAAAACCGCCACTACCTTAAAGGGACTTTCCTCCAACCATTCCCCCCTACCCCTTCCTGCAACAAGGCATTGGGACTTACTATAATTCACTCTGGCTCCTAAAGCTCTACAATACTCCTCTACTACTCCCATAGCTTTCCTCACTGACTCCCATTTTCTCAATGTTAAGGTTGTGTCAACTGCATATTGGTGTATCACCGACACCAGCCCGGAACTGGGAACTGCAATCCCAACTACACCTTGTTTCTTTCGCATCATGTAACCTAATGGTTCTGCTGCCAATGTGTACAACAATGGGGACAGGGGACAACCCTGTCTCACTGACCTCTGCATCGGAAAATACTTGGATAAAAAAGCATTACATTTAACGCAGCTAAATATGTTTGAATAAAAAATCCTTATCCATTTAATGAAATTTTCCCCGAAACCAAATGCTTTCAAAACCATCAATAAAAACTCATGAGAGACCCTATCAAAGGCTTTCTCTTGATCTATCTTTAACACATAAGCCTCCCTCCCACTCTCTTCCATGAGCTCTATCGCATCTTGGATTGAGACAACAGAGTCTGCGATGACTCCATAGGACTGAAAGGGCAAAACTATCTGCGGCAACACCTCCTTTATACGATTTGCCATAACCCTCACCAAGATCTTATCCACATTTAATAATGTGATGGGTCTCCAATTCTTCAGATCCCTTCTGTCCCCTTTATTTTTATAAGCTAAGCTTATGACACCTCTCCTCATAGATGGGGCCAGGCTTCCCTCAATTTTAATCTCCTTAAAAACATCTAAGAGCAATGGACTTAAAATCTCAAAAAATTCTTCATAAAATTCTGCACTCAGTTCATTGGACCCTGGGCTTTCCCCCCCCCCCTTCATTGCACTTATTGTTACTTTTATTTCCGCTAATCCTATTTCTTTGTCACACATGCTTCTCTCATCCTCCTTTAAACCCTCTTCAATAAAAGCACTAACCTTCTCCATCGTCAAATTGAAAATGTCTTCTTTTGTATATAACTCTTGATAAAAGCTGCTAGCCGCCTCTAAAATCTCCCCACTTTCATTAATGATCTTCTCCCCAACCTTCAACTCTCCAGTTAATGATAATCTCTGTCGCAGTTTCTCTTGCTCTAGAAAATATCTAGTACATCTTTCGCCTTCCAATGCATCTTTAGCCTTTGCACGGAGAATGGCCCCCTTGCATTTTTCAGCTTGCAATAATTCCCACTCTTCTTTTAAAACCCGGAACTTAGTTTCAGCTCCCTTATCCCCTCCGTCAACTGCTTTACAGACATCCGTAAACCTTTTGTTTATATTCTCTTCTCGACGCTGGTTAGCTGCCGCTCTCTCTTTCCCATAACGTACCGAAAAAACTTTTACCTCATATTTGAAATTGTCCCACCAAACTCTTCTTTCTTTCAAGAACAAAGGTTCCTTCCGAGCATTCTTTATCATATTTAAAATCCCTTCTTTATAAGCAATTCCTTTCAGGTATTGATTGTTTAAAATCGACACCCTTGGACCGATTTTAACTCTGCTGTTCCTAATTCTAAGAGTCAAAGCCGAGTGGTCACTAAAAAATACTTTTTTATAATAAATCTCCATCACCTCAGAACTTAACCCTTCCCGCATTAACACAAAATCTACTTGGCTCTGTTTTAACACATCACCCACCCAACCTGTTCTGGAGAACTCCCTTTTTATGGGGTTCCGATCCCTCCCTAAGTTTCTCAAATTTAAATTTGCCATCATTTTTACAATCATCCCTCTGGATTTATCAGCCTTAAAGGTCATCTGGGCTGAAATGTCCATCCGAGATAAAAATACATTAAAATCCCCCACTATACCAGGGTTTTCCACCTCTGCCACTTCAGTGAATAACCACCGAAAAAACTTGTGACGCTTGCAATGGTCGTTCAGTACATAGATATTAAAGAGTTCGCAATTAAATTCCTCCATTTTTACCCTTAGCCGTAAAAATCACCCCTCAGTGTCCTCTCCCTCCTTCTGCCCCTCACTAACTATTCCCTTTCCACACGATGCCACCCCACCCCTCACTTCCATGACTCTGTCCCTCTCTGATTCCTCACTCACAAGCTCTTCTGTGACCTTCTGTTCCTGCTCCCCGTCAGATAAATAATCCTGCTCCCTGTCAGATTCATCATCTCCCATAGAGAGTCTTCCTGTTATTGCGGTTTCTCCAACAGTGCCGCTCCCTTCGGCCTCATCATCCCTTGCTCCCTGACCCTTCTCTCTCTGGGATAATGGCACACCAATATTGCTCCCTTCTGGCGTCTTTGTCTCACCGCTCCCATCCTGCTGCCCCTTTAAGGCTCCTGCCTCTTGCACCTCTCCTTGTCTTTCCCCCTCCTGCTCACCGAGATGTCCGACTCCCCGTCTTTCTTTGGAGTACTTACATTTACCACGCACCCCGCTCCCGCCTCCTCTCCCCCCGCGGACCCCAGATTCTTTAGGGAGAGCTGAACCGTATTATGGCTCGACTGTGCCCTCGACCCATGCTGCCCTCTGTTGTCTTTGTCCTTTTCCACTGTACTTGGTGTGTTTTCCACCATCTCCATCCTGTTCTCTGCTCTGCAATTTTCTGCCTCTTCCTGCGCTCTTTTCTCCTTCAATTCACCAGCTGTGTCCTCCGCCTGCTCCGCTCCTCCGGCCGTTCCATTCACACCTTCTGCTCCTTCTCCCATCTCCTCGTCACTCATAGAGCTTCCTTCTGCCTCACACTCACAGCGGGTGGGGCCTTTGTGACACACTCCACAGCTCTCCGCCTCGCAGCTCCGAGTGACGTGTCCAGACTCGCCACAATTATAACAGTACAAGTCCGGACCGTTTCTTACAAGATGGTCGTGTCCAAGACAATAATAACAAACTTTCACTTGGTTATCATGCAGTACTCGGAAGTACTGCACTCCTTCCATTGTCTCGAATTTCATGCTGTACGGTAATGACTTCACCCCCTCTGGGAACCGCACCTTTACGTAACGGTTCCATCTGCTACCCGTGTTCCTGGATAGTACCTCCTCTTTATTGCCGAGCAAATTTTTAATGTCCCAGGACTCCAATTTTTTGATTAACAGCTCGTCCTCAATATAAACCAGCAAGTTTAAGAATGAGACCACTGCCTCCTCCGAATATAGCAGAGATACCTCCAAGAACTTATCACCAACCTTCAAACTGAGTAAAAGTCTTTCCACCTCCTCTCGGCCACTGACCGTCACCTCGAACCCAACATTCGGCTTTGGTCGGCAGGCAAAACAGCTCCCTCACCACAGTCCTCATGTTCCGCTTGGATAATATCCCAAGCTCGTATCTCCTTATCCTCGCACTGAACCACCACCGTGTTTTCTTTTTCAAACCTCCGAGGGACCCGGCCCAAATCCTTGGGCCTTTTTCTCTCCCTTCCAACAGCAGTTTCTCCCCTGATTAAATTCATCTTGGGAACACTGTCCTGTGAGGGGCCCGGCACTCCGGACCCCTCAGCAGCCATGTGGCTGCTGTTTATGGGCCAAAAAGGCCCTAAAACGTGAAAAAAAAACACCACCAACTTTTTACAAGCTCACTCCAACTCCCTGCAGCAATCAGGCAACCAGCAGCACCTGCTCACTCCTAGCCCCTCCCACCTAGAGAGGGCGACCCACTGAGCCACCACTGACACTTTGGCCTCTGGGATCTGACTGCCAAGCCAGCTCAGGCTGGTGAGTTGAGTCTCCTCGGCCTGCCACCTGTAAGGGTCTCTCACGCACAGGTTTCTAGTAAAAGGGCAGAAGGATGGTACTACTCTGGAGTTGGAGGTCATGCATGTGTTCGGGACAGCGTAGAGGGAACTTTATACTCTGTTTCTAACCCATGATGGGAGGAGTTACTGAAGGTTGGGCACTGACTGGGAGGGGTCAGTGGAGGGGGGGCACTGACTGGGCCGGTCAGTGGAGGGTGGGCACTGACTGGGAGGGGTCAGTGGAGGGTGGGCACTGACTGGGAGGGGTCAGTGGAGGGTGGGCACTGACTGGGAGGGGTCAGTGGAGGGTGGGCACTGACTGGGAGGGGTCAGTGGAGGGTGGGCACTGACTGGGAGAGGTCAGTGGAGGGTGGGCACTGACTGGGAGGGATCAGTGGAGGGTGGGCACTGACTGGGAGGGGTCAGTGGAGGGTGGGCACTGACTGGGAGGGGTCAGTGGAGAGTGGGCACTGACTGGGAGGGGGCAGTGGAGGGTGGGCACTCACTGGGAGGGGTCAGTGGAGACTGGTCAGAGACTGGGAGGGGTCAGTGGAGGGTGGGCACTGACTGGGGGGGTCAGTGGAGGGTGGCACAGACTGGGAGGGGGTCAGTGGAGGGTGGGCACTGACTGGGAGGGGTCAGTGGAGGGTGGGCACTAACTGGAAGGGGTCAGTGGAGGGTGGGCACTGACTGGGAGGGGTCAGTGGAGGGTGGGCACAGACTGGGCGGGGTCAGTGGAGGGTGGGCACAGACTGGGAGGGGTCAGTGGAGGGTGGGCACTGACTGGGGGGGTCAGTGGAGGGTGGGCATTCACTGGGAGGAATTGCGAGGAGGAGATTCTGCCCCTCGTTAATCATTATTTGCTCCAGTTTTCTCGCTGACTCTCACTGAGATCCGGTTCCTCTCAGAGCAGCTGCCCGCAGTACCTCACCCAAGTGAGGCTATATGTGTCTGAGCCTGGACAGTGAGTGCTGGTGGGCTGTTTGACCATGAGGGCCTCACACCTACACCCGATCCTGCCCTGACTCCACGTCCACACATGTGCTGGCCGTCAGCAGTGACTGGACTGCAATCAGCGGTACGCACCCTGGTTCAATAGTCACCCTCCCTAATCCGTTAGACACCGAGACTCATTTTATTGTGGCCCAACATTTTAGCAGCTTATTTAAACAGACCAGTGAGTCCACCTGAGATTTCCCTAATCTGTAAGGCTCAGTACCACACCACATTGCCTCTGACTGAGAAGGTCCTCTATTCTTAGTCCCACTCCAGAGTCCTGAGCAAATAACCCAGGCGGATGCTTCAGTGCAGTGCTGGGGGAGAGCTGCACTGCTGGAGGTGCCGTCTTTTGGATGAGACGTTAAACCCAGGCCCTGTCTGCTGTCTCAGGTGGGTGTAAAATATCCTGCGGCACTATTTTGAAGAAGAGCAGAGGAGTTCTCCCTGGTGTTCTGGCCAACATTTATCCCTCAACCAAAATCACTAAAACATGATCTGGTCATTGATTTCATTGCTGTTTGTGGGATCTTGCTGTGTGTGAATAGGCTGCTGCGTTTCCTTCGTTACAACAGTGACTGCAATTCAAAAGTACTTCATTGGTTGTGAAACGCTTTGGGACATCCTGAGGTCGTGAAAGGCGCTATATAAATGCACGTCCTTCTTTCTTTCTTTGACACGGTGAATATCAATGAGAAATGGGGGGAGAGAGTCTCCCTTTATAAATCAGATTGAAGTTAATGCAAAGAAGGTAATTTAAAAAACCCAGAAGCGGAGGTGAAGTCTATAATTCATCCTTTTATTTGCCTTCAGCAAGAAAACCGGTCTCACGTCTTCAGGGACGGAGAAACAAGCAGGTCGACGACGTGATTGAAGGATGGCAAGTAACTGTTAACTCTTTCAGTGCTGGCTCAACTGAACTCCGCCTCATTCAGCACGTTTATCTCTGTGAAATAGTGCGTTGTTAATAGACTGGGAACTCGGTGGTGTTGTGCGTTAGTGCACTGGCCTTTCACCTTCTCGGGACCTGGGTTTGAATCCATCCCAGTGAAGGCAGGAGCCGGGCACGGCCAGTGTTGGCTTTATATAGGATATTGTCATATATCCCTTTTACCATCAAGTGGAGGTATTATAGGATATTGTCATATATCCCTTTTACCATCAAGTGAAGGTATTATAGGATATTGTCATATATCCCTTTTACCATCAAGTGGAGGTATTATAGGATATTGTCATATATCCCTTTTACCATCAAGTGAGGTATTATAGGATATTGTCATATATCCCTTTTACCATCAAGTGGAGATATTATAGGATATTGTCATATATCCCTTTTACCATCAAGTGGAGGTATTATAGGATATTGTCATATATCCCTTTTACCTGATGTGGAGGTATTATAGGATATTGTCATATATCCCTTTTACCTGATGTGGAGGTATTATAGGATATTGTCATATATCCCTTTTACCTGATGTGGAGGTATTACAGGATATTGTCATATATCCCTTTTACCTGATGTGGAGGTATTATAGGATATTGTCATATATCCCTTTTACCTGAAGTGGAGGTATTATAGGATATTGTCATATATCCCTTTTACCTGATGTGGAGGTATTACAGGATATTGTCATACATCCTTTACAAGTTCGAGGACTGGGACACTCTGAAACATCTGGTTAACACTCTTTATTAAATCAAGTCAATGATATAACGGGCCAAATCTTGCTGGAGTGGGGCATCTCGCGATGTGCGCCGTTCGTTAGACTTTTTCCTGCACCCTTTAGCTCGAATATAATTAGTGTCGTAAGGTGTTGGAAGTGTGAGCTGATAACGGCGCAGCGAGGGCAACTGGGCATCTGGGACCTCAGTGAAGGACGGGACCAACAGTCTATCTCCTAAAGCAATGAGATTTAAGGATTGAGAAAGAAACAGAGAAAGGATGGAGAAGGAGGGTGAATTAGAGTCAAATCAGGTACAGAAAGAGAAATAGAGAGGGAAAGAAAGATTGGGTTAAGAGAGAAAGGAAAAGTAATGTGAAAAATTTTAAATTTAAAAAAAGCGCTAAGAATAATTTACTACATGCAGGAATGATACTGAACAGTTTAAATTGTTCCCTTTCTGGGCCAGAGGGGTTGTGTGGCATTGCATTAACAATTATCACGTTGTTAAAAACAAAAGGCAGCTGGTTGAGAATCACAGCGGATGGGGGAAACTCCCCGCCACGCAGCCACTGGATTCTGGTCTCTGACACTTGACTGAAGTGGAAGTAAAAGAAACTGTCATTGAAATGATTTGAGCTGGTTAAATCTCGATTTGAGGTCGGGAATAAAAATATAGAGTTGCTGCAATCAGGCAGGCGTGTCCCGAGTCAGCGTGTTTGTTCACTGACACCATGCACCAGGGACACGGCTCCTGCCCGTGAACACCGCTCTCCCAGCCGCCCCCTGGAGAAGGAACAGAGGCCCTTCACTGGGAGGTCAGATTCCCCCCTCCCACCCGTAAATTATTGTCGTGCTGCAACCACTGGTCACAGAGCCTTGGGAACTAGGCCCGATATCTAAAGCAGGATAACTGGGGCAATAAAAGTAACTCACGGAATGCTGTGTTTCACCAACAGATTGCCGAAGTTTCCAGAGTATTGGGCCGAGACTATCGGATGTGTCGGGAAAACTAAACGTAGCAACACTCCCTTCAGCTTGGCACACTTGAGTGGACCGATGGAAGCTGCACCTTCTCCATCTCTATCTCTATCTCCAGCCACAGCTCCATGTGATGAGGCGAGAACATCTATCATTAAATAAAGACTTGTGGGAGATCGGTTCATTCATTAATAAGTCCCAGCTACAGTTAGAGGTTCAGGTAACTCACAGTGTGGGACAGTAACTGGAGGGCAGATGGTGAGTGGGAATCGACCTGTTCACAGGAGCCCGACTGAATGAGACTGAAGATCTCAGGGAATGAGCTGAGCTTCATTCACTTTAGATCAGTGAGCGATTGAACCCCAGCCCCGATTAAACACAATCAGCAAAACTTTCATAAGCAGCCAAGGCAACTCAGAAATAGAATTACACTTATCCGCGCCATCACTAAGACTGCCTATTACTGCCTCCGGAACATCGCTCGACTCTGTCCCTGCCACAGCTCATCTGCTGCTGAAACCCTCATCCATGCCCTTATTACCTCTAGACTTGACTATTCCAATGCATTCCTGGTCAGCCTCCCACGCTCTACCCTCCGTAAATTTGAGGTCATCCAAAACTCGGCTGCCTGTGTCCTAACTCGCAGCAAGTCCCGTTCACCCATCACCCCTGTGCTCGCTGACCTACTTTGGCTCCCAGTTAAGGACGCCTCAATTTTAAAATTCTCATCCTTGTTTTCAAATCCCTCCATGGCCTCGCCCCTTCCTATCTCTGTAATCTCCTTCAGCCCCACAACCCCCTGAGATATCTGCGCTGCTCTAATTCTGCCCTCTTGAGGATCCCTGATTATAATCGCTCAACCTTTGGTGACCGTGCCTTCTGTTGTCTAGGCCCTAAGCTCTGGAATTCCCTGCCTAAACCTGTCCGCCTCTCTACCTCTCTTTCCTCCTTTAAGACACTCCTTAAAACCTATCTCTTTGACCAAGCATTCGGTCACCTGCCCTAATTTATCTTTGTGTGGATCGGTGTCAAATTTTTGTCTTATAACACTCCTGTGAAGCCCCTTGGGACGTTTTACTACATTGAAGGTGCTATATAAATACAAGTTGTTGTTGCTGTTGTTGTTGAGTGCTGCACTGTTGGAGGTGCCGTCTTTCAGATGAGATGTTAAACCGAGGCCCCGTCTGCTCTCTCAGGTGGATGTGAAAGATCCCCTGGCAACATTTCGAAGAAGAGCAGGGAAGTTATCCCTGGTGTCCTGGCCAATATTAATCCCTCAATCAACATAACAAAAACAGATTATCTGGTCCTTATCACATTGTGGGTGCAAAATTGACTACATTTCAAAATACTTCATTGGCTGTAAAGCGCTTTGGGACATCCGGTGGTTGTGAAAGGCGTTATATAAATGCAATGCTTTCTTTATCATTGGCGGCCGTGCCTTTAGCTGTCTCGGCCCTAGGCTCTGGAATTCCCTGCCTAAAGCTCTCCGCCTCTCAAACTCTCTTTCCTCCTTTAAGACGCTCCTTAAAACCTACCTGTTTGGCCAAGCATTTGGTCACCTGTCCTAATATCTCCTTATGTGGCTCGTAGCCAAGTTTCGTTTTATAACACTCCTGTAAAGTGCCTTTGGACACTGTATAAATACAAGTTGTTGTTGTTATACTAGAAGTGCGGAAAAAAACATTCCAGAATGGGAAACAAAATAACTGATGAAAATAAAATTGTTGGTGAATTTAAAGAGATTTATTTCCCTGCACATAGTGAGCTCTGGGCCGCCCCGATACCATGGTAACGGGACACCGAGCAGGACTGAATGAAATGGAGGAAGAGTTTCTCATGTGATGCAGAGCTTGGGTTTGCATCGAAAGTGCCCAGAGCAAAGTGGCGAAATTATTTCAAAAACATTTCAAAATAAAGATTATCAGATTGTTAGCAAAGAAATGTAAAAATCTCACATTTAAAATAATAAATTTAGCCTTTAGGTTAATATTGTTTCTTCAAAAAAAGCTCGAGTGGGTGTGTTTGAGGTATCAGTAAAATAACTGGCAGAGTGTGCAGACCGACAGAGGCCTGGGCCCGGGTCCATCTCCATCTCCATCTCTCGCCATCTCCATCTATCTCCATGTGCCCCGGAGAGATTCCACCGCCCCAGGCACTCTGACCCATTGCTTCCTGAGCAGGGCCCGGGTCCATCTCCATCTCTCGCCATCTCCATCTATCTCTATCTCCAGCCCCAGCCATGTCTCACCTCCTGACTCCCCAAAGCCTTTCCACCATCTACAAGGCACAAGTCAGGACTGTGATGGAATATTCTAATTTTCCGGTTGGCAACCAGTAACGAGTGGGGTGCCACAGCGATCAGTGCTGGGGCCTCAACTATTTACAATCTATATTAATGACTTGGATGAAGGGACCGAGTGTACTGTAGCCAAATTTGCTGATGATACAAAGATAGGTGGGTTAGCAGGTTGTGAGAAGGACTACAAAATGCTGTGGTACAAAGGGATCTGGGGGTCCTAGTACATGAAACACAAAAAGTTAGCATGCAGGTACAGCAAGTAATTAGGAAGGCTAATGGAATGTTGGCCTTTATTGCAAGGGGTATGGAGTATAAAAGTAGGGAAGTTTGATGAAACTTTACAGGGCGCTGATGAGACCGCACCTGGAGTACTGCGTGCAGTTTTGGTCTCCATATTTAAGGAAGGATATACTTGCATTGGAGGCAGTGCAGAGAAGGTTCACTAAGTTGATTCCTGGGATGAAGGGGTTGACGTATGACGAAAGGTTGAGTGGGTTGGGCCTATACTCATTGCAGTTTAGAAGAATGAGAGGTGATCTTATTGAAACATATAGGGGGAAAAATTGAGTCGTGCCCTCTTTGGGGCGCTAACTTCGCCGGGGCGCTACTCCCGGAAAAATTAGCGCCCCTGTGGCCGAAATTGAGTCGTAGCGCCCCAAGAGGGAAGCAGGGCGCTACTGGAAGTGCCCCGCCTCCCTCTGGGGGCGCTGCGAGGGAATATCACGGCGCTACGTGCCACGGTATTGCAGGCCTTCCTCCCCTTCTTATAGGGGAGGGGCCTTGCGCAGCGAGACCCGGGGCCGAGCTGGGCCACCGACGATCCGAGTGCCAGCAAAAGAACCCGGCACTCAAGAGAAGTGCCGGGCTCATGGAGCGCAGCCGGCACTCCGCGGGGGAGCGGGTCAGGAGGCCGGGGACGGTAGCGGAGGCAGGAGCTGGCAGGCGGCCAGCAACAAAAATGGCCGCCTGGCCCCTCGCCTTTAAATAGCGCCGCCCCGGCCGCAGGTAGGCCTCCCTGACCCCGTCGAACATAGCGTCCGGCGGTATGTCAGGGGGCGCTACCGAAGATCACGGCCGGGGCGCGAGCGGGACGCTGCGCATGGCGATGACATCATCACCGGCGGCGCAGCGCCGTGGGGCGCTAACGGTTACCACCGCCGCTAACCTCCCGCTGAATTTCGCAGGAGGCGTTGGCGGCACCGTGCCCGGGCGCTAGTTGCTTTGCGCCGCGTTAGCGCCCTCTTAGGGCCCTAATGGGAGGCGCAAAGCAACCAAATTTTTCCCCCATAAGATTCTGAGGGGGATTGACAGGGTGGATGCTGAGAGGATGGTTCCCCTAGTGGGGGTATCTAGAACTAGGGGGCATAGTTTCAGAATAAGGGGCCGCCCATTTAGGACCGAGATGAGGAGGAATTTCTTCTCTCAGAGGGTCGTGAATCTTTGGAATTCTCTACCCCAGAGAGCTGTGGAGGCGGAGTCATTGAATATATTCAAGACAGAGATTGACAAACATTTGAACTACAAGGGGGTCAAGGGGTACGGGAGAGAGCGGGAAAGTGGTGTTGAGGCCAAGATTGGATCAGCCATGATCTTATTGAATGGCGGAGCAGGCTCGAGGGGCCGATTGGCCGACTCCTGCTCCTGTTTCTTATGTTCTCTCCATTTGCCTGGATGAGTGCAGCTCCAACAACACTCAAGAAGCTCGACACCAGCCAGGACAAAGCAGCCTGCTTGATTGGCACCCCATCCACCACCTTATACAATCACTCCCTCCAACACCGGCGTACCGTGGCTGCAGTGTGTACCATCTACCAGATGCACTGCAGCAACTTGCCAAGGCTTCTTCGACAGCACCTCCCAAACCCGCGACCTCTTCCACCTAGAAGGACAAGGGCAGCAGGCACATGGGAACAGCACCACCTACAAGATCCCCTCCAAGTCACACACCATCCTGACTTGGAAGTATATCGCCATTCCTTTATCATGGCTGGGTCAAAATCCTGAAACTCCCTCCCTAACAGCACTGTGGGAGCACCTTCACCACACGGACTGCAGCGGTTCAAGAAGGCGGCTCACCAAGAACAGTTAGGGATGGGCAATAAATGCTGGCCTTGCCAGTGATGCCCACATCCCAGGAAAGAATTTTTAAAAAAGTCCAATACACACAGACACACACACACAGAAAACACACACATACAGATACCCACACTGACACACGCCAACACACACACAGAAAACACGCACATACACACACAGATACAGGTACACGCGTACACACAGGGACACACTGGGAGGGTAAGGAGTACTGGTTCACTGAATTACTAGGCGTCACTAGACCTGGGGGAATGTGCCAGGTGGTGACCTCGGCAATTGCAAATAAGATGCAAAGTATCTCCTCAGCATATATGCCGATTGCTAAGTGCTCCAACCTCTCCCAGATAATAGGCAAATTTTTGAGTCTAACTATCAACTGACAGTAGACTAAAGACAGTAGAACCACACAGAAAAAACAATTCCATTACAACACAGGAGGTTAAGTGGGAATCTTATAAGATAAAACAGGATTAATTATTTCCACTGGTCTGTGACTCAATAACTAGAGGACTTACATTTAAACACAACATCAAAACAACAAAGTGGGGAGAATTTTTTAATACAGAGGGTTGTTAGAACATGCAGTCCCCTGTCAGAAACAGTGGTGGAAGGACCAGGAGTAGGCCATTCAGCTCCTCGAGCGCATTCTGCCATTCAATGAGATCGTGGCTTAAAAGGGAAGTGGATAAATATTTGAAGAAGAAACATTTGAAAGGGTGCGGGGAGAGGTCAGGGGAGTGGGACTGATTGAATCGTTCTCTCAGTGAGCTGGCACAGGTGCGATGGGCCGAATGGGCTTTATATCGAGAGGACTAGAATACAAGGGGGTAGAAGTTATGCTGCAGCTATACAAAGCTGTAAGCCCACAGCTGGAGTACTGAGAGCAGTTCTGGACACTACACCTTAACAAGGATATATTGGCCTTGGAGGGAGCACAGCGTAGATTTACCAGAATGAGGACTCCAAGGGTTAAATTACGAGGCGAGATTACACAAACTAGGGGAACTGATGGGTAGATAGAGAGAAACTATCTCCGCTGGTTGGGGAGTCTAGGAATAGGGGGCGAAGCCTAAAAATAAGAGCCAGATCTTTCAGGAGTGAAGGTAGGAAAGATTTCTACTGGTTAAAGGTGGCAGAATATTGGAATCTCTTCCGCAAATGGCAGTTGATGCTGGGTCAATTGTTAATTTTAAATCTAAGATTGATAGATTTTTGTTAACCAAAGGTATTAAGGGATATGGAGTAAAGGCGGGTATATGGAGTTATGGCACAGATCAGCCAGGATCTCATTGAATGGCAGAACAGACTCGAGGGGCTGAATGGTCTAATTATGTTCCTATGTAAAACTCTGTCAATCTACATCTGTGATGCGGAGATGCCGGTGTTGGACTGGGGTGGACAAAAGTGAGAAGTCGTACAACACCAGGTTATAGTCCAACAGCTTTATTTGAAATCACGAGCTTTCGGAGCGCTGCTCCTTCATCAGGTGAAGTGAAGAAATACGTATGGGCACAGCATAAATAATAAATCTTCCTGACTGACCTGGTTGGACACCATCCACACCTTTGATTGCCGTGATTGTCTCTCTGCCGAGGTGTGATAAAGGGCAGTTAGAAAGATTAACTGTAGTCATCTGGCAGTGTTCTCTGACTATTTATGCTGTGCCCATATGTATTTCTTCACTTCACCTGACGAAGGAGCAGCGCTCCGAAAGCTCGTGATTTCAAATAAAGCTGTTGGACTATAACCTGGTGTTGTGCGACTTCTCACTTTAATCTACATCTGAAATAAGGTGCAGCCAGGAACTCTCAAACACGGAAAGATCAATATTGTTGAAAGAGCTGATGGGTTAACAGGGTTAGGGTGGTGTAGAGGCCATGTTACTTGACTAGTAATCCAGAGAATGCAAGTTCAAATCCCACCATGGCAGTTCAAGAATGTAAATTCAGTTTTAAAAAATCTCAAAGTGAAAAGCTGATATCAGTAAAAGTGACCATTGTTGTAAAATCCCATCTGGTTCACTAATGTCCTTCAGGGAAGGAAACCTGTTGTCCTTACCCAGTCTGGCCTATATGTGACTCCTGTCCCACACCAATGTGGTTGACTCTTAACTGCGCTCTGAAGTGGCCAAGCAAGTCATTCAGTTGGCACCACCTTCTCAGAGCAACGACATAAATGCTGACCTTCGCAGCGACGCCCACTTCCTGAGATTGAGTTAAAAAGAAAACTCCGATTGTAGCAACTGCTACAGCTAAGAGTAGCTTCCTGTACGGATATAACAGCACATCTCACTGACAGTTAAAGATACAGCTAAGAGTGTAGCTTCCTGTATGGAGATAACAGCACATCTCACCGACAGTTGAGGATATTTAAGTTGAAACTTTCTCTCAACGCTGGGACTCGTGAACTGGAACTTGCTCCTGACTGAACTTCCCACACGACAATTCCTGAACTTTGGCATCTCCTCTGCAGCAGAAGTTTTCCAAAATGCCGAGCAGGACACACTATTGGGCACAGATACTTTAAGAAGTGTCGGCGCTGATGCTTTGCTGTAAGAGACCACACTAGGGGGCCAGAACTCCATAGTCGGCATATCCCAGCATAAGCGTTGGGATGTGCGAATCGTGGATCCCCAGTGGTGATCCCACCAAAGTTCACGGGGTCAGAGGGAAGTCCCTTTACCTCAATGCCACTGGCAGACGCCCATGGCACGTGGCTAGGATGGCCCGCCTTGCTCTAGAAGCCTCAAACTGCGGCAGATGAGTGGGCACCTGGGCGTGGGAGGGCTCCCACTCCAGGTATTTCAGCACATAATCTGGGCTAACACTTCAGTGCGGTACTGAAGGAGCACTGCACTGTCGGAGGTGCTGTTTTTTGGATAAACCGAGGCCCCGTCTGCTCTCTCAGGTGAACAGGGCTGTTCTCCCCGGTGTCCTGGTCAATATTTCTCCCTCAACCAACAGCACTAAAACATGGGAGCTTGCTGTGTGCAAATTGGCAGCCGCGTTTCCGACATTAGAATCGTGACTGCGCTTCAAAAAAGTACTTCATTGGCTGTAAAGCGTTCTGGGATGTCCTGAGGTTGAGAGCCCCGGGATCATTGTGGCGAATCTGCGCTGCACCCTCTCCAAGGCCTTCCTGAGGGGAGGTGCCCAAAACTGAACAGACGGGATCTGACCAAGGCTCTGCACAACCGAAGCAGAAACTTAATTGCGAGTCAATTGAGAAGTGTCGGGCCATCTGCAGCACTTACTGCAGTCTTTGTTACTACCCATACCATAATAGTCACAGTCATTGCCTGGGCCTCCTCTCTGCTGATGTCATCCCAAGCTCCGCCTCCTTGTAGTCAAGGCCCACCGTGCTTTCCAGCGAGTTGACTAGTTGTGAGTCTGAGACTCCCTACTGTTGAAAGCATTCTCTCCTCATTCCCTTTGCTCCTTTGCCTCACACGCTGTCTACTGTTGCCAACTCTGGGTGGACATATTCCTGGAGGTGTCATCACATGACCTCCTGCCTCCAACTGCCCCGCCCCCACAGGCCCGCCATTGGTCACCCAGCCTCGCCTCGCCCCGCCCCACCTCCCAATGGCCAATCGGAAAGCGAATAGACTCTTCTTTCCCCGATTGGATGATTCTTGACTAGCGGTCAAACAGCCCTTTTTCCCCACGACCGATATTTTTTAAACTAATAAACAAAAGTGTCCAAACAAAGCAAAAATTAAAACACCATTTTAACGTCCTTTTTTGATTTTTCTCTAGGGTTTGCCTCGCAGCAGTGTCCTGGGGATTAATCTTTAATTCCTGGAGACTCCAGGGCAACCCTGGAGGGTTGGCAACTCCAATACCGTCCGCAGCCAGGAGCCGGGCTCCCAGCTCCCAGGCATCTGCGACGCCAATATGGTGTGGGCTGCGGGGAGGTGAGTAGAGTGGGCATAATTTAAGATATTGTTGTGGCTGCCGTGAAGCACGAATTGAGGCCGAGTCAATAAGTGGAACACATGGCTTTTAATCACATCACCTTGGCAAAATGGCTGCTACAACATTTCTCCGCAAAACCCTGAGGGCCACGCCCACTCCTTTTTTCATGCCTTAAAGGCAGCATGCGCCTTAAAGGCAAGGTGCCCGATTTATTGTCCACGGACGGAAAAGTGGATTGCGCCCGTTTAGGTGGCGATCCGCCACACAGCTCCCCCCAGAATCCGCTTAGGAGGTGTGGACGAGATGGTGCGGCGGTCTGATGGGCCGGCCGGAGCGGCTCTTGTAGGACGCCGGTGGACGTGGAACGGCCGGGCGTGTAGCAGCCGGGTGAACTGGCTTGAGGGCAGGTCGGCCGCGTGGCGGTGGACGAGCTACAGGGACCTGCTCACCGGGCTCTGAGTGTGCTGGCTTGAGTCGGTCAACCAACACTTTTTCGGTCCTGTCGCCCACATGCAGGGTGAAAAATTTGTCCCCAGCCTGTAGCACCTTGTAGGGCCCGTCGTACGGGGGTTGAAGGGGTCTGCGGTGGGCGTCGTGCCGGACGAAAACGAACCGTGCCTGGTGCAGGCTTAGTGGGACGTGTGAGGTGGATTCGCAGCGGCTGACCGTACACGAGCTCTGCTGCCGATGCGTGGAGGTCTTCTTTAACCGCGGTGCGCAGGCCGAGGAGGACCCACGGGAGTCGGTCGGTCCAGGCGCTGTCCTGGAGGCTGGCTCGAAGAGATGCCTTCAAGGATCTGTGGAACCGCTCACACAGTCCGTTGGCTTGGGGGTGGTACGCTGTGGTGCGGTGAATGGTCACCCCGAGATTGCGTGCGACGGCGGTCCAGAGTTCAGAGGTAAATTGCGGACCTCTGTCCGACGTCATGTCGGAGGGGACGCCGAACCGTGCGACCCAGGTGCTGACGAAGGCTCTGGCGATGTCGGCAGGTGGTGGTAGAGGTCAGTGGAATTGCCTCGGGCCAGCGTGTGGTGCGGTCAACGATGGTCAGCAAGTGCGTGTGGCCTTGCGACGGCGGCAGGGTCCCGACGATGTCCACGTGGATGTGGTCGAATCTACGCGAAGGGACGGTAAACTCCTCGAGGAGTGCTTTCGTGTGTTGCTGCACCTTGGCCCGTTGGCAGGCTAGGCAGGAGTTGGCCCAAGTACGCACATCCTTGCGAAGGCCGCGCCAGACAAAGCGGTTGGCTACCAATTTGATGGATGCGCGGGCACCGGGGTGGGAGAGGTTGTGGAGAATCTCGAATACCCGGCGGCGCCAGGACGCTGGGACGACGGGCCGAGGTTGACATAGGGATATGTCGCACTTGACCGTGACTGCGGTCGGGCCACAGGCGACGTCAGCCAGGCGTAGCCGTGGTAGGTTGGTAGGTGCGGAGAGCAGATCAGGGTCGGTGATCTGGTCTGCTGCAAGTTGAGCATAGTCGACTGCCAGGTGTGCGGCGTGGATGGCGGGGCGGGAGAGGCAGTCAGCTACCACATTGTCTCGGCCGGAGACGTGTTGGATGTCCGTGGTGAACTCGGACACTGCCGCGAGCTTGCACTGCTGCCTGGTGGACCAGGGGTCGGTTGTCTTTGCCATTGCGAATGTCAGGGGTTTGTGGTCGACAAACGCAGTGAAGGGGTGGCCCTCCAGCAAAAACCGAAAATGGTGGACCGCCAGGAACAGCGCGAGGAGCTCGCGGTCGAAGGTGCTGTACTTGACCTCCGGGGGGCGTAGTTGGCGGCTGAAGAAGGCAAATGGTTGCCAGGCGCCGTCGACCCACTGCTCATACACGGCGCCGACCACGTGGTCGGAATCGTCCGTGGTGAGCGCTACCCTGGCATTGGGCCGTGGGTGCGCGAGCAGGGTGGCGTTGGCGACTGCGGTCTTGGTGGAGTCGAAGGCGGCTGACGCGTCTGCCGTCCATTCGACCGCCATCTTGCCGCTCCTGCCCCGGAGGGCTTCATACAGGGGCCTCATGAGGGACGCCGCTTTGGGGATGAAGCGGTTGTAGAAATTCACCATCCCGAGGAACTCCTGGAGGCCTTTGATGGTGGTGGGGCGGGGAAATTGTTGGACGGCCTGCACCTTGGTGGGCAGGGGAATGGCCCCAGCATGGGTGATGTGGTGGCTGAGGAAATCGATCTTGTCCAGGCCGAACTGGCATTTGGCTGGGCTGAGGATGAGCCCGTGGTCGCTGAGGCGCCCGAACAGGATGCAAAGGTGTTCGAGGTGTTCCTGCTTGGAGGAACTGGCTACCAGGATGTCGTCCAGGTAGACGAACAGGAACTTCAGGTCCCGAAGGACCGAGTCCATGAGCCGTTGGAATGCCTGGGCCGCATTTTTGAGGCCGAAGGGCATCCGCAGGAACTCGAACAGGCCGAAGGGGGTGATTACGGCCGTCTTGGGGACGTCCGTGGGGTTGACGGGGACTTGGTGGTAGCCAGTCTAGCCGAGAAGTCCTGGATGTGCGGCACGGGGTACCAATCAGGGGTGGTGGCGTCGTTGAGGCGGCGGTAATCCCCGCAGGGGTGCCAACCTCCGCCTGGTTTAGGGGCGATGTGGAGTGGGGAGGCCCAGGGACTGTTGGAGCGGCGGATGATGCCGAGCTGTTCCATGGTGGCAAACTCGGTCCGCGCGATCTCCAGTTTGGCCGGGTCCAGCCTGCGGGCGTGGGCGTACACTGGGGGGCCTGTGGTGGGGATAAAGTGTTCCACCCCGTGTTTGGCGGCCTCCGCGGAGAAGGTCGGATTGGTAAGGGCCGGGAAGTCGGCCAGGAGTGCCGAGTAGTCATCCGTGGCCCGGGCGTGGCACTGTGACGCCATGTCGGCGGATTGACGGGGGGCAATGGTGCCCAGGATGGGGGACATGGTGTTCATGTCCACGAGCCGGTGTCGAGGGATGTCTACCAGTAGGCCGTGGGCGCACAGGAAATCTGCGCCGATGAGAGGGGAGAGCACCTTGGCAGTGATGAACTCCCATCGGTAGCGGCGACCAGCGAGGTCGAGGGTGACTGTGCAGGTGCCATACGTCCGGATGTCCGAGCTGTTAGCAGCAGCCAGCGCCGGTCCTCGTTCGCCCTTTTGGATGTTGAGGGAGGAGGCCGGGATGATGCTGTGCTGAGCTCCAGTGTCGCACAGGAACCGGCGGCCGGTTTTGTCATCCGTGACGTACAGCAGGGAGCCCGCGTGGCCCATGGCCATCGCGGGGGCTGGTACGGGGGCGGACTTGAAAGAGCAGGGAGGTGTGCACCGTTGTGCCCTGGCGCCGAACCGTGCGTGGTAGTAACAGTGGCCCAGGTTAGTGGGGCGCGAAGGCCCTGTGAGCCCGGTGGCTGGGTCTTGTGGCCGCGTAGTGGCCGGTGAGGGGCGCGCACAGGGAGTGGCTGCCAGGTCTGGAGTGACGTCGCGGCTGGAGTGAGCGGACAGCAGCTTGTCGGCCTCATCGGCCAGGGCTTCCAGGTCCGTGAGGCCGGACGCCACGATCGCTGGGCGGATGCTGAGAGGTAGCTGGTGGATGAACAGCGTGCGGAAGAGGGATCCGGGTGGGCTCTCGTCGGTGAGGGAGAGCATGTGGGCGAGGAGGTCTGACGGTGAGGCATCACCGAGGCCTGGAAGGTCGAGGAGGTGGCAGTTTCGCTGGTATGTCGAGGCCGTAAATTTTTTAAGGAGCGCGGCCTTAAGATGTGCATACTTGCCTTCCTCTGGTGGGTTCTGCAGCGCTGTCCAGACCTTCATAACTGTGGAGCTACCGAGTGATGTGACGAGATAGTCGTACTTTGTCCCATCTGTGGTGATGTGTCGCAGCCGGAATCGCGACTCGGCTTGGAGGAACCAGGCTTCGGGCTGGTTTTCCCAAAACTCCGGCAGTTTCACGGAAACTGCGTTCGTGTCCGCCATTGCAGTGCTCGGAATACATTCTGAGCGTCGGGGTCACCAATGTTGAGGCTGCCGCGAAGCACGAATTGAGGCCGAGTCAATATGTGGAACACATGGCTTTTAATCACATCACCGTGGCAAAATGGCTGCTACGACATTTCTCCGCAAAACCCTGAGGGCCACGCCCACTCCTTTTTTCATGCCTTAAAGGCAGCATGCGCCTTAAAGGCAAGGTGCCCGATTTATTGTCCACGGACGGAAAAGTGGATTGCGCCCGTTTAGGTGGCGATCCGCCACAATATAAACATTAACAGCACAGCTCTTGTGATGCTTATCAGAGCCAGGATTCTATATTTAGACCTGGTAAGCAGCCTGTATGGGTGAGATTGGACACAAAACAGGCAGAATCGCGTCCGTCGCCTGTTTTACAGTGAATTTACAGCACAGAAACAGGCCATTCTGACTAACTGTTCGACGCCAGTGATCCCATGAGCCTCCCCCCAGGTAGCGAGTTCCACATTCTAGCCACCACACCCACCGCTGACTTCAATATAAATGAATATCGGGCGTGGTGTAAAAACGGGTGCCTGCTTTGCGTCCCCGCCCATGTCCAGTTTCACCCCCCAAGTCTGCGCTGTAACTGCAGCCCCAGCGAATACTGATCCACCCCATGATACTCCCTTCCAGTAGTGTTGCTTTGAGTGGCAGGATGCTGCTCTCCCCCGTACTATGGGGGGAGGGGAGTGGGGGGCGGTCAGTTACGTTGAGATTGCGTGTGGCTCGGGTGTGACTGGAATTGTTGGGGTAACACTTTGTGCAGCCTGTGTGTTGGGCAGATCCGTGTTCTTGTGTCTCCACATCTGTGCGGTGCTCGGAGGTGGGAGCGATATTTAAATGATGATTAAACTGTGTGCTTGTTTCTTCAATAAAGATTCTAACAGAACTCCCTTAAACAGTCCGGTGCAGAAGTCGATGCCTCCGACACTGGAGTTGAACCATAGCGTCCTTTCTTTGTCTGACCTGCTTCCTGCTACTTAACAGGAAGACTGTTATTCCAGTTTTGTGCAATAATTAAGCTGTTGGCTGAACGCCCGCTGTAACAAATCCTGTAACTTCCCTTCATTTAACATTTACATGAAGCTGCTAATATCAGCCAGAAGTGGAGCTAATGTTGAACTGATTCTCAGAGGTTCACAGTGGGTCCTTGTTCCCCAGCAAGAACTTTCTAAATGACTTCTTTTAAATGTGTTCTCTCCTGCTCTTTGTCTCCCTGGGCCGTGAACCATCCCTGGGGCAGATTTACATCGAATTCACATCACAGAAACAGGCCTTTCGGTCCAACTGGTCCGTGCCGGTGTTTATGCTCCACACGAGCCTCCTCCCATCACTACCTCATCTAACCCTTGTCAGCACATCCTTCTATTCCTATCTTCCTCATGTGCTTATCTAGCTTCCCCTTAACTGTTGCTATGCTATTAGCCTCAACCACTCCACATGATAGCAACTTCCACATTCTCACCACGCTCTGAATAAAGAAGTTTCTCCAAAATTCATTATTGAATTTACTGGTGACTACCTTGTATTTATGGCCCCGAGTTTTGATCTGCCCCCACAAGTGGAAACATCTTCTCTACGCCTACCTTATCAAACCCCTTCATAATTTTAAAGACCTCTGTCAGGTCACCCCTCAGTCTTCTCTTTTCTATATAACCTGCTCAGTCGTTCCTGATGGTTATAAACTCTCAGTTCTGCTTATCTACCTTGTAAATCTTTTTTGCACCTTCTCTACTGTGTCCTTTTTGTAATATTGAGACCCGAACTGTGCACAGTAACTCTGAGGCAGATGGGGTTTGAGCCAATCCCCAGCCTGCGCCAAGGCCTGTTAACCATTAGTTAGGAGGCTATTGAGAGTTGTTCCCGTCGATGCTTCCTCTGAGCTCCAGCCCAAGGACCTGACCCGGTGATTTCATAGCTGGGGTGGCTGTTACCGGGGTGAAGCATTGCTCAGTGGCGCTGCCCACTGGTGGTCCAAAGCTCTGCAGCATCGTGCCAATGACGTGTTTTTAGAATTTGCTGACTTCGTCAAGACTGGGTTGATAGAATCTCTGTGAAGCTAATAAGAGCAGCGTTTACCAGTTAAAGGGGCAGAGTCTCTTCATCAGAGACTTTCAGACAGGCCCAGCTACCAGTTAAAGGGGTAACGTCACCTCATCAGAGAGCTGTCAGATAGGCCCAGCTGCCAGTTAAAGAGGTAATGTCACCTCACCAGAGAGCTGTCAGATAGGCCCAGCTGCCAGTTAAAGGGGTAATGTCACCTCACCAGGGACTTTCAGACAGGCCCAGCTACCAGTTAAAGGGGCAGTGTCACCTCACCAGAGAGCTGTCAGATAGGCCCAGCTACCAGTTAAAGGGGCACCTCAGCAGGGAGCTGTCAGACAGGCCCAGATTTTACCAGTTAAAGGGGCAGTGTGTCCTCATCAGGGACTTTCAGATAGGCCCAGCTACCAGTTAAAGGGGCAGTGTCACCTCAGCACCGAGCTGTCAGATAGGCCCAGCTTTTACCAATTAAAGGGACACTGTCACCTCATCACGGAGCTGTCAGACAGACCCAGATCCTTGAACAGGCCTTTGCAAAGTTCAACTGCTAAACTGATTATGTACAACGGCTGATATTGCATTGGCTGTCCATTATACGCCGCTCCCAATTCTCAATTCCACTGAAGTGAATGGATGGGAAATTGGGCCGAGGTGTGTAATGGCCGGCGGATCCACTATCACCCATTTTACATTATCGGCAAGAGTTAGAATTACCCCCTGTGTATGCATTTGTACAGCGTCTTTAACGTCGGAAAACATTTAGAATGGGAAACCTGCATGTAAACATTTGCCTGTAACGCTGTAAGAACATAAAAACATAAGAAATAGGAGCAGGAGTAGGCCATTTGGCCCCTCGAGCCTGCTCCACCATTCAATAGATCAGGGCTGATCATCGACCTCAACTCCACTTCCCTGCCCGCTCCCCATAACCCTTGACTCCCCTGTTTTTCAAAAATCTGTCTATCTCCGTCTTGAATATATTCAATGACCCAGCCTCCACAGCTCTCTGGGGTAGAGAATTCCAAAGATTCACGACCCTCTGAGAGAAGAAATTCCTCCTCATCTCTGTTTTAAATGGGCGACACCTTATTCTGAAACTATGCCCCCTAGTTCCATGTTCCCCCACTAGGGGAAACATCCTCCCTGCATCCACCCTGTCGAGCCCCCTCAGAATCTTATATGTTTCAATAAGATCCCCTCTCATTCTTCTAAACTCCAATGAGTATAGGCCCAACCTGCTCAACCTTTCCTCATACAACAACAACCCCTTCAACTCAGGAATTAACCTCGTGAACCTTCTCTGAACTGCCTCCAATGCAAGTATATCCTTCCTTAAATAAGGAGACCTGAACTGTACGTAGTACTCAAGGTGTGGCCTTACCAACGCCCTGTACAGTTGTAGCAAGACTTCCCTACTTTTATACTCCAACCCCTTGCAATAAAGGCCAATATTCCATTTGCCTTCCTAATTACTTGCTGTACCTGCATGCTAACTTTTGTGTTTCATGTACGAGGACACCCGGATCCCTCTGCACCACAGCATTCTGTAGTCTCTCTCCATTTAAATAATATTTTGCTTTTTTATTCTTCCTACCAAAGTGGATCACCTCACATTTTCCCACATTATACTCCATCTGCCAAATTTTTGCCCACTCACTTAACCTGTCTATATCCCTTTGCAGACTCTTTCTGTACTCCTCACAACTTGCTTTCCCACCTATCTTTGTATAGTCAGCAAATTTGGCAACAGTACACTCGGTCCCTTCATCCAAGTCATTAATATAGATTGTAAATAACTGAGGCCCCAGCACTGATCCCTGTGGCACCCCACTAGTTACAGTTTGCCAACCTGAAAATGATCCATTCATTCCGACTCTTTGTTTTCTGTTAGTTAAAAGTGAGAAGTCGCACAACACCAGGTTATAGTCCAGCAGCTTTATTTGAAATAAAGCTGTTGGACTATAACCTGGTGTTGTGCGACTTCTCACTTTTGTCCACCCCAGTCCAACACCGGCATCTCCGCATTCTGTTAGTTAGCCAATCCTCTATCTAATCTAATATATTACCCCCAACACCGTGAGCTCTTATCTTGTGCAGTAACCTTTTATGTGGCACCTTATCGAATGCCTTCTGGAAATCCAAATACACTACATCTACTGGTTCCCCTTTATCCACCCTGCTCGTTACATCCACAAAGAACTCCAGTAAATTTGTCAAACACGATTTCCCTAATTGCAGGCTTTGCCCAGCAGGTGGCGCTGTGGGGACAGTCACCGCCCTCTTGTATGTAAAGAAACCTTTTTGGAATTCAGGGACTGTGAGCAACACCACGGGCGGTTTATCAGTCATGCTGTCAACCTGATAAGTACTTTGGAGGGACATTCTGTTGAAATGTTATCCCCATCAATTTTTCTCTCCTCCCCTTCCCTCCTTGAAGGCAGTCTTTTTCACGCCTCTTTCACATCCTGGAGCACAGTTCCATGAGCCCCGCTCCCAGTGTATCACCAAGTAGCCAACCGGGGAGGGGCGCCACAGTAAATTCTGTCATTGCCCCACAATCCATGCACGTTCACTGCATTGGATGGCAATCAGGAATGGCTCGTTTCCTAGCTCAAAGGCACTGAGGCCAACTCTACAACCTCAGCAGGGCCGTAGCTGGCCTGCGCGACTCAGTACCACCCCAGACTGTGCGCTATATACCAACAGAGCCCCATAAGAAGGAGCAGTGTGGGAGTAGGCTGCGGCCTGTTGGTGTCAAGCCAGCAGTATCCCATCTGTCTTCCTGCACTTCTGCTTATAATTACAGAATCAGCAGCCGCGAACCAACAAATGTGCAGCGACAGTTTGTCTTCAGAGCAGCTGCAGTATACATGGCCAAACTCAGCAGGACCCACGTCTAAAGAGCCCACTCCTGACAGGGCCTCTCGTGACAACAAGGAAACGACTTTGTTAGAGCAGGAACAACACAGACATTGTCTGCGGATTGGGTCTAAATGTACAATTACTGCCCTTGTAGTCACCAGGAGAGCTATGCCGTTTATCAGCATTTTTTTTCTTCAAATTATGCTCTTATCTTAAACACGCGATCAGACGTACTGATTACTCCAGTGAAAGGGTCTCCTCTTCCTCGCTGTGTTTATATTGGTGTCAGCCGTGGCTCAGTGGGTAGCGCTTTGCCTGTGGGTCAGAATGTTGTGGGTTCGAGCCCCACACCATGGGACTTGAGCACATAATCTAGGCCGACACTCCCAGCGCAGTACTGAGGGAGCCTCTGCTGCACTGTCTGAGTGTGTCGTCTTTCAGATGAGATGTTAAACCGAGGCCCCGTCTGCCCTCTCATAGAATCATAGAATGGTTACAGCACAGAAGGAGGCCATTTGGCCTGTCCAGCCCGTGCCGGCTCTCTGCAAGAGCACTTCAGCTAGTCCCACTCCCCCGCCCTTTCCCCATAGCCCTGCAAAAAAAAATTCTTTCAGGTACTTATCTAATTCCCTTTTGAAAGCCACGATTGAGTCTGCCTCCACCACCCTTTCAGGCAGTGCATTCCAGATCCTAACCACTCGCTGTGTAAAAAAAGTTTTCCCTCATGTCGCCTTTGGACCTTCGGCCATCACCTTAAATCTGTGTCCTCTGGTTCTCGACCCTTCCACCAATGGGAACAGATTCTCTCTCTCTACCCTGTCCAGACCCCTCATGATTTTCTTTTCCGATGAGTTCAATGGGACAGAAAATCAGGCGCAGTGTAATTTCACCCCCAGCAATTCTGCCAATTGTACCACCCACCCTCCATCCACAGACTGAATTACTCCTCGCCATGGTGATGCCAAATAGTTCTGAGTCTTTAGTTCCATCCTTTGTGCATTGAGGTTGTTTCAAAGCCCCATCAGACAATTACAGCTGTTATCTTCACAGAATCCATCTTTTATTTAGTGGTGCCCATCCGCCTCCTGCCTGCTTCATCTTTAATTATGTAGGAGTCAGGCAGCCGATGTGATGCATTCGAGCTCGGCTGTGTTGGAGCCTGAGATCACTCGCAGTGTTCCCAGCAAGGTAATTAATAATATATTATTTTTAATAATTTACTAAATTCTTTAGTAGCCTATTAAAACTAATGGGGGGCGGGGGGGTGGGTGGGGTAATGTTGACTTTGTGTGATTCGCTATCACCCGCTTAGCGTATTATAGTGTGAATGGCTATCACCCGATTCACACTATCGCACAGTGTGCTTAATAATAACCAGAAATGATGTTTTAACTGCAACAGCACTTCCCTTTCTGTCTCTGTCTGTCTCTCTGTCTGTCACTGCCTCTCTCTCTCTGTCTGTGTGCCTGTCTGTCTGTCCCTTTCTCTCTCTGCGTCTGTCTCTCTATCTGTCACTGTCTCTCTTTGTGTCTGTGTGCCTGTCTGTCTGTCCCTTTCTCTCTCTGAGTCTGTCTGCCTGTCTGTCTGTGTGTGTTTGTGTGAACCTATCTCTCTCTGCGCCTGTGTGTGTGTGTGTGTCTGTCTGTCCCTGTCTCTCCATCTGCCTGTGTGTCTGTCCCTGTCTCTCTCTGTCTCTATCTGTGTGTCTGTGTGTGTGTGTGTGTGTCTGTCCTTGTCTCTCTCTATCTCTGTCTGTTTGTCTGTCTGTGTATGTGTGTGTGTGTGTCTGTCTCTCTCTGTGTCTGTGTGCCTGTCCCTGTCTGTGTGTGTGTCTGTGTGTGTGTGTGCCTGTCCCTGTCTCTCTCTGTCTGTGTCTGTGTGTGTGTGTATGTGTGTGTGCCTGTCCCTGTCTCTCTCTGTCTGTGTCTGTGTGTGTCTGTCTGTGTGTGTGTGTGTCTGTGTCTGTCTCTCTCTGTCTCCGTGTGTCTGTGTGTGTGTGTGTGTGTGTGTGTGCCTGTCCCTGTCTCTCTCTGTCTCCATGTGTCTGTGTCTGTCTGTGTGGGTGTGTGTGCCTGTCCCTGTCTCTCTCTGTCTGTGTCTGTGTGTGTGTGTGTGTGTGTGTGTGTGTGTGTGCCTGTCTATGTCTCTCTCTGTCTCCGTGTGTCTGTGTGTGTGTGTGTGTGTGTGCCTGTCCCTGTCTCTCTCTGTCTGTGTGTGTGTGTGTGTGTCCCGGTCTCTCTCTGTCCCTGTCTGTGTGTGTGTGTGTGTGTGTGTGTGTGTGTGTGTGTGTGTGTGTGCCTGTCCCTGTCTCTCTCTGTCTGTGTGTGTGTGTGTGTGCGTGTGTGTGTGTGCCTGTCTATGTCTCTCTCTGTTTCCATGTGTCTGTGTGCGTGTGTGTGCCTGTCCCTGTCTCTCTCTGTCTGTGTGTGTGTGTGTGTGTGTGTGTGTCCCGGTCTCTCTCTGTCCCTGTCTGTGTGTGTGTGTGTGTGTGTGTGTGCCTGTCCCTGTCTCTGTGTGTGTGTGTGTGTGTGTGTGTGTGTGCCTGTCCCTGTCTCTGTGTGTGTGTGTGTGTGTGTGTGTGCCTGTCCCTATCTCTCTCTATCTCCGTGTGTCTGTGTGTGTGTGTGTGTGTGCCTGTCCCTGTCTCTCTGTGTGTGTGTGTGCCTGTCCCTGTCTCTATCTCTGTCCCTGTCTCTGTCTGTGTGTGTGTGTATGTGTGTGTGTGCCTGTCCCTGTCTCTCTCTGTCCCTGTCTGTGTGTGTGTGTGTGCCTGTCCCTGTCTCTCTATGTGTCTGACTGTCTGTCTGTCTCTGTCTCTCTCTGCTCACCCCCTCTCCCTCCAGGTAGAATCTTCCAGGTTTTGCCATATATTCCCAAATCCCCCCTACTATTCCCAGGAGTGGGAGGAGCCATTATTCTGCGTTCCCACAGCCCAGCCCTTCAAAATCCGAGCTAGAGGCAACTTTTGCAATTGTGAAGATTCTGCAGCTCTCCTTCAATAGTTCACAGACTCAACAGGTTTATAATCCAGGAGATCATAGTGCGTGTATCTCAATCTGTTGGTTGTTTTTGGTTACAAGTTAATATTGAAAATGAATGGTTGGGAAAATTGTGTGGGAGTGTGTGGGAGTTTCCAATGACTAATCCCTGTGTATGTCTGGAAAGCTGAAATGGAAAATCCCTGCCAAGCTTTTATCAAAACAGGATTAAGGCATCATACAAAGGTTTAGAGAAGCTTCAAGCTGGTGACTCAGTACTTCCCTCTGTCGCCCTTTCATTGCATTACACACGGCACGGTGAGGGCAACAAGGCATCGGGGGCCTTGGTGAATGACGGGCCCAACAGTGTATCTCCTTAAACAATGAGAGTAAAGGATTGAGAGATTAACAGAGGAAGGAAGGAGAAGGAGGGTGTATTCAATTCAAATCAGGTACACAAGGACAAATAAAGAAAGGGAAGGAAAGATTGGTTTAAGAGGGGGGAAAAAAAGACAGAAAGGACAAGGGAAAAAAATGAAAATTCTAAGTTCGACATTTAAAAAAATCTCCAACAACAATTCAAAACCTGAAGGAATGAGAGTCCACACTTTTAATTGTTGATTTTCTGGGCCAGAGTCGTTGATTGGCAGTCATTAACAATCATTATCATTAACAATCATTAATTATCACGGTGTTATAAGGGTACTGACACTATTAATTACTAGACTTGACTTTCTGCGGCGAGTTTAATGGTTAATTAATGAGCAAACGCAGCAATTTTAATGAAGCTCACGGGGAGGGTCAGTGCGAGATGCCGTTTTCCCGAAGCTAACGGCAGAGCGTCACAAATCATCCGGTGACTTGGAGTGATTCGCAATTCACGGGGCATCTGATCTTCGTCACAAGTTGCTGGACGATGTGCACCTTAATAACGGCATGCGTCGTTCACACGCCATTATATTTTTCAGCATATTCAGGACCATTCCTTCCTCTGTTTGCTCCACAGATGCCGACTGACTGCTGAGCATTTCCTGCTCTTGTTTCAGATTTCCAGCATTTTGCGTTATTTTGCTTGTTGTTTATTTCCCAATCATTTATTAATTAACAGTGCGCGGCATGCTGTCCAGAAGTGTTTTTCACCCTGTTCTTTCCCCTTGTGACTGGGCACTTGTCCTGGTGACCTGCCCCAGGGAGCCTCGGGGGCCACACGTAGACTAAGAGCCATATTCCCATTGCTTTGTATCGGTCTCAAGCTGCTGAAACAAACAAATCTTGTTCTTCTGATTTACACTGAAGGGAGAGGTCTCTCCAAACCTCCAGGCCCACAATATTTACAGGAAAATTGGAAAATGGCAGGAGGTTTCATGGGCTTTGAGGATGGGATTAGCAGAAGATACCAATTGTAGGCTGGACTGAATTCCAGGAGAGCCGGGCTGTAGGATGGACGGGATTACCAGGGGGTCCCGGGGTCTGGGATTGACTGGGTGTACAGGGTGTCCCGGGGGATTGACTGGGTGTACAGGGTGTCCAGGGGGATTGACTGGGTGTACAGGGGGTCCCGCGGTCGGGGATGGACTGGGTGTACAGGGGGTCTCAGGGTCGGGGATTGACTGGGTGTACAGTGGGTCCCGGGCGATTGACTGGGTGTACAGGGGGTCCCGGGGGATTGACTGGGTGTACAGGGTGTCCCGGGGGATTGACTGGGTGTACAGGGGGTCCCAGGGTCGGGGATTGACTGGCTGTACAGAGGGTCCCGGGGGATTGACTGTGTGTACAGGGGGTCCCAGGTTCTGGGATTGACTGGGTGTACAAGGGGTCCCGGGGGATTGACTGGGTGTACAGGGGGTCCCGGGGGATTGACTGGGTGTACAGGGGGTCCCAGGGTCTGGGATTGACAGGGTGTACAGGGGGTCCCGGGGGATTGACTGGGTGTAAAGGGGGTCCCGGGGTCGGGGATTGACTGGTGTACAGGGGGTCCCGGGGGATTGACTGGGTGTACAGAGGTCCCGGGGTCGGGGATTGACTGGGTGTACAGGGGGTCCCGGGGACTGGGATTGACTGGGTGAACAGGGGGTCCCGGGGGATTGACTGGGTGTACAGGGGGTCCCGGGGGATTGACTGGGTGTAAAGGGGGTCCCAGGGTCGGGGATTGACTGGGTGTACAGGGGGTCCCGGGGAATTGACTGGGTGTACAGGGGGTCCCGGGGGATTGACTGGGTGTACAGGGGGTCCCGGGGTCGGAGATTGACTGGTGTACAGGGGGTCCCGGGGGATTGACTAGGTGTACAGGGGGTCCCGGGGGGATTCACTGGTGTACAGGGGGTCCCGGGGGATTGACTGGGTGTACAGGGGGTCCCGGGGGGATTGACTGGGTGTACAGGGGGTCCCGGGGGGATTGACTGGGTGTACAGGGGGTCCCAGGGTCGGGGGATTGACTGGGTGTACAGGGGGTCCCGGGGGATTGACTGGGTGTACAGGGGTCCCGGGGTCGGGGATTGACTGGGTGTACAGGGGGTCCCGGGGTCTGGGATTGACTGGGTGTACAGGGGGTCCCGGGGGATTGACTGGGTGTACAGGGGGTCCCGGGATCGGGGATTGACTGGTGTACAGGGGGTCCCGGGGGATTGACTGGGTGTACAGGGTGTCCTGGGGGGATTGACTGGTGTACAGGGGGTCCCGGGGGATTGACTGGGTGTACAGGGGGTCCCGGGGGGATTGACTGTGTGTACAGGGGGTCCCGGGGGGATTGACTGGGTGTACAGGGGGTCCCAGGGTCGGGGGATTGACTGGGTGTACAGGGGGTCCCAGGGTCGGGGGATTGACTGGGTGTACAGGGGGTCCCAGGGGATTGACTGGTTGAACGGGGGGTCACAGGGTCTGGGATTGACTGGGTGTAATGGGGGTCCCGGGGGATTGACTGGGTGTACAGGGGGTCCCGGGGGATTGACTGGGTGTACAGGGGGTCCCGGGGACTGGGATTGACTGGGTGTACAGGGGGTCCCGGGGAATTGACTGGGTGTACAGGGGGTCCCGGGGTCGGGGATTGACTGGTGTACAGGGGGTCCCGGGGGATTGACTGGGTGCACAGGGGGTCCCGGGGTCGGGGATTGACTGGTGTACAGGGGGTCCCGGGGGATTGACTGGGTGTACAGGGGGTCCCGGGGGGATTCACTGGTGTACAGGGAGTCCCGGGGGATTGACTGGGTGTACAGGGGGTCCCGGGGGGATTGACTGGGTGTACAGGGGGTCCCGGGGGGATTAACTGGGTGTACAGGGGTTCCCAGGGTCGGGGGATTGACTGGGTGTACAGGGGGTCCCGGGGGATTGACTGGGTGTACAGGGGTCCCGGGGTCGGGGATTGACTGGGTGTACAGGGGGTCCCGGGGTCTGGGATTGACTGGGTGTACAGGGGGTCCCGGGGGATTGACTGGGTGTACAGGGGGTCCCGGGGGATTGACTGGGTGTATGGGGGGTCCCAGGGTCTGGGATTGACTGGGTGTACAGGGGGTCCCGGGGTCTGGGATTGACTGGGTGTACAGGGGGTCCCGGGGGATTGACTGGGTGTACAGGGGGTCCCGGGGGATTGACTGGGTGGACAGGGGGTCCCAGGGTCTGGGATTGACTGTGTGTACAGGGGGTCCCTGGGGATTGACTGGGTGTACAGGGGGTCCCGGGGGATTGACTGGGTGTACAGGGGGTCCCGGGGTCGGGGATTGACTGGTGTACAAGGGGTCACGGGGGATTGACTAGGTGTACAGGGTGTCCCGGGGGGATTGACTGGTGTACAGGGGGTCCCAGGGGATTGACTGGGTGTACAGGGGGTCCCGGGGGGATTGACTGTGTGTACAGTGGGTCCCGGGGGGATTGACTGGGTGTACAGGGGGTCCCAGGGTTGGGGGATTGACTGGGTGTACAGGGGGTCCCGGGGGATTGACTGGGTGCACAGGGGTCCCGGGATCGGGGATTGACTGGGTGTACAGGGGGTCCCGGGGTCGGGGGATTGACTGGGTGTACAGGGGGTCCCGGGGGATTGACTGGCTCTACGGGGGGTCCCAGGGTCTGGGACTGACTGGGTGTACAGGGTGTCCCGGGGGATTGACTGGGTGTACAGGGGGTCCCGGGGGGATTGACTGGTATACAGGGGGTGCCGGGGGATTGACTGGGTGTACAGGGGGTCCCGGGGGGATTGACTGGGTGTACAGGGTGTCCCGGGGGGATTGACTGGGTGTACAGGGGGTCCCGGTGGGATTGACTGGGTGTACAGGGGGTCCCGGGGGATTGACTGGGTGTACAGGGGGTCCCGGGAGATTGACTGGGTGTACAGGGGGTCTCGGGGTCCCGGGGGATTGACTGGGTGTACAGGGGGTCCCGGAGGATTGACTGGGTGTACAGAGGGTCCCAGGGGATTGACTGGGTGTACAGGGGGTCCCGGGGTCGGGGATTGACTGGGTGTACAGGGGGTCCCGGGGGATTGACTGGGTGTACAGGGGTCCCGGGGTCGGGGATTGACTGGGTGTACAGGGGGTCCCGGGGTCTGGGATTGACTCGGTGTACAGGGGGTCCCGGGGGATTGACTGGGTGTACAGGGGGTCCCGGGGGATTGACTGGGTGTACAGGGGGTCCCAGGGGATTGACTGGGTGTACAGGGGGTCCCGGGGGATTGACTGGGTGTACAGGGGGTCCCGGGGGATTGACGGGGTGTACAGTTTGTTCCGGGGGATTGACTGGGTGTACGGGTGGTCCCGGGGTCGGGGATTGACTGGGTGTACGGGGGGTCCCGGGGTCTGGGATTGACTGGGTGTACAGGGGGTCCCGGGGGATTGACTGGGTGTACAGGGGGTCCCGGGGGATTGACTGTGTGTACAGGGGGTCCCAGGGTCTGGGATTGACTGGTGTACAGGGGGTCCCGGGGGATTGACTGGGTGTACAGGGGGTCCCGGGGGATTGACTGGGTGTACAGAGGGTCCTGGGGGGATTGACTGGTGTACAGGGGGTCCCGGGGGATGGACTGGGTGTACAGGGGGTCCCGGGGGGATTGACTGGGTTTACAGGGGGTCCCGGGGGGATTGACTGTGTGTACAGGGGGTCCCGGGGGATTGACTGGGTGTACAGGGGTCCCAGGGTCGGGGATTGACTGGGTGTACAGGGGGTCCCGGTGTCTGGGATTGACTGGGTGTACAGGGGGTCCCGGGGGATTGACTGGTTGAACGGGGGGTCCCAGGGTCTGGGATTGACTGGGTGTAAAGGGGGGTCCCGGGGGATTGACTGGGTGTACAGGGGGTCCCGGGGGATTGACTGGGTGTACAGGGGGTCCCGGGGGATTGACTGGGTGTACAGGGGGTCCCGGGGGATTGACTGGGTGCACAGGGGGTCCCGGGGTCGGGGATTGACTGGTGTACAGGGGGTCCCGGGGGATTGACTGGGTGTACAGGGGGTCCCGGGGGGATTCACTGGTGTACAGGGGGTCCCGGGGGATTGACTGGGTGTACAGGGGGTCCCGGGGGATTGACTGGGTGTACAGGGGGTCCCGGGGGGATTAACTGGGTGTACAGGGGGTCCCATGGTCGGGGGATTGACTGGGTGTACAGGGGGTCCCGGGGGATTGACTGGGTGTACAGGGGGTCCCGGGGGATTGACTGGGTGTACAGGGGGTCCCGGGGGATTGACTGGGTGTACAGGGGGTCTCGGGGTCCCGGGGGATTGACTGGGTGTACAGGGGGTCCCGGAGGATTGACGGGGTGTATAACGGGTCCCGGGGATTGACTGGGTGTACAGAGGGTCCCAGGGGATTGACTGGGTGTACAGGGGGTCCCGGGGTCGGGGATTGACTGGGTGTACAGGCGGTCCCGGGTTCGGCGATTGACTGGGTGTACAGGGGGTCCCGGGGTCGGGGATTGACTGGGTGTACAGGGGGTCCCGGGGTCGGGGATTGACTGGGTGTACAGTGGGTCCTGGTGGATTGACTGGGTGTACAGGGGGTCCCGGGGGATTGACTGGGTGTACAGGGGTCCCGGGGTCGGGGATTGACTGGGTGTACAGGGGGTCCCGGGGTCTGGGATTGACTCGGTGTACAGGGGGTCCCGGGGGATTGACTGGGTGTACAGGGGGTCCCGGGGGATTGACTGGGTGTACAGGGGGTCCCAGGGGATTGACTGGGTGTACAGGGGGTCCCGGGGGATTGACTGGGTGTACAGGGGGTCCCGGGGGATTGACGGGGTGTACAGTTTGTTCCGGGGGATTGACTGGGTGTACGGGGGGTCCCGGGGTCGGGGATTGACTGGGTGTACGGGGGGTCCCGGGGTCTGGGATTGACTGGGTGTACAGGGGGTCCCGGGGGATTGACTGGGTGTACAGGGGGTCCCGGGGGATTGACTGGGTGTACAGGGGGTCCCGGGGGATTGACTGGGTGTACAGAGGGTCCTGGGGGGATTGACTGGTGTACAGGGGGTCCCGGGGGATGGACTGGGTCTACAGGGGGTCCCGGGGGATTGACTGGGTTTACAGGGGGTCCCGGGGGGATTGACTGTGTGTACAGGGGGTCCCGGGGGATTGACTGGGTGTACAGGGGTCCCAGGGTCGGGGATTGACTGGGTGTACAGGGGGTCCCGGTGTCTGGGATTGACTGGGTGTACAGGGGGTCCCGGGGGATTGACTGGTTGAACGGGGGGTCCCAGGGTCTGGGATTGACTGGGTGTAAAGGGGGTCCCGGGGGATTGACTGGGTGTACAGGGGGTCCCGGGGGATTGACTGGGTGTACAGGGGGTCCCGGGGGATTGACTGGGTGTACAGGGGGTCCCGGGGGATTGATTGGGTGTAAAGGGGGTCCCAGGGTCAGGGATTGAATGGGTGTACAGGGGGTCCCGGGGGATTGACTGGGTGTACAGGGGGTCCCGGGGGATTGACTGGGTGCACAGGGGGTCCCGGGGTCGGGGATTGACTGGTGTACAGGGGGTCCCGGGGGATTGACTGGGTGTACAGGGGGTCCCGGGGGGATTCACTGGTGTACAGGGGGTCCCGGGGGATTGACTGGGTGTACAGGGGGTCCCGGGGGATTGACTGGGTGTACAGGGGGTCCCGGGGGGATTAACTGGGTGTACAGGGGGTCCCAGGGTCGGGGGATTGACTGGGTGTACAGGGGGTCCCGGGGGATTGACTGGGTGTACAGGGGTCCCGGGGTCGGGGATTGACTGGGTGTACAGGGGGTCCCGGGGTCTGGGATTGACTGGGTGTACAGGGGGTCCCGGGGGATTGACTGGGTGTATGGGGGGTCCCAGGGTTTGGGATTGACTGGGTGTACAGGGGGTCCCGGGGGATTGACTGGGTGTACAGGGGGTCCCGGGGGATTGACTGTGTGTACAGGGGGTCCCGGGGTCTGGGATTGACTGGGTGTACAGGGGGTCCCGGGGGATTGACTGGGTGTACAGGGGGTCCCGGGGGATTGACTGGGTGTACAGGGGGTCCCGGGGGATTGATTGGGTGCACAGGGGGTCCCGGGGGGATTCACTGGTGTACAGGGGGTCCCGGGGGATTGACTGGGTGTACAGGGGGTCCCGGGGTCGGGGATTGACTGGTGTACAGGGGGTCCCGGGGGATTGACTGGGTGTACAGGGGGTCCCGGGGGGATTGACTGGGTGTACAGGGGGTCCCGGGGGGATTAACTGGGTGTACAGGGGGTCCCAGGGTCGGGGGATTGACTGGGTGTACAGGGGGTCCCGGGGGATTGACTGGGTGTACAGGGGGCCCGGGGTCGGGGATTGACTGGGTGTACAGGGGGTCCCGGGGTCTGGGATTGACTGGGTGTACAGGGGGTCCCGGGGGATTGACTGGGTGTATGGGGGGTCCCAGGGTCTGGGATTGACTGGGTGTACAGGGGGTCCCGGGGGATTGACTGGGTGTACAGGGGGTCCCGGGGGATTGACTGTGTGTACAGGGGGTCCCGGGGTCTGGGATTGACTGGGTGTACAGGGGGTCCCGGGGGATTGACTGGGTGTACAGGGGGTCCCGGGGGATTGACTGGGTGTACAGGGGGTCCCAGGGTCTGGGATTGACTGGGTGTACAGGGGGTCCCTGGGGATTGACTGGGTGTACAGGGGGTCCCGGGGGATTGACTGGGTGTACAGGGGGTCCCGGGGTCGGGGATTGACTGGTGTACAAGGGGTCACGGGGGATTGACTAGGTGTACAGGGTGTCCCGGGGGGATTGACTGGTGTACAGGGGGTCCCGGGGGATTGACTGGGTGTACAGGGGGTCCCGGGGGGATTGACTGTGTGTACAGTGGGTCCCGGGGGGATTGACTGGGTGCACAGGGGGTCCCAGGGTTGGGGGATTGACTGGGTGTACAGGGGGTCCCGGGGGATTGACTGGGTGCACAGGGGTCCCGGGATCGGGGATTGACTGGGTGTACAGGGGGTCCCGGGGTCTGTGATTGACTGGGTGTACAGGGGGTCCCTGGGGATTGACTGGCTGTACGGGGGGTCCCAGGGTCTGGGACTGACTGGGTGTACAGGGTGTCCCGGGGGATTGACTGGGTGTACAGGGGGTCCCGGGGGGATTGACTGGTATACAGGGGGTGCCGGGGGATTGACTGGGTGTACAGGGGGTCCCGGGGGGATTGACTGGGTGTACAGGGTGTCCCGGGGGGATTGACTGGGTGTACAGGGGGTCCCGGTGGGATAGACTGGGTGTACAGGGGGTCCCGGGGGATTGACTGGGTGTACAGGGGGTCCCGGGGGATTGACTGGGTGTACAGGGGGTCCCGGGGGATTGACTGGGTGTACAGGGGGTCTCGGGGTCCCGGGGGATTGACTGGGTGTACAGGGGGTCCCGGAGGATTGACGGGGTGTATAAGGGGTCCCGGGGGATTGACTGGGTGTACAGAGGGTCCCAGGGGATTGACTGGGTGTACAGGGGGTCCCGGGGTCGGGGATTGACTGGGTGTACAGGCGGTCCCGGGTTCGGCGATTGACTGGGTGTACAGGGGGTCCCGGGGTCGGGGATTGACTGGGTGTACAGGGGGTCCTGGTGGATTGACTGGGTGTACAGGGGGTCCCGGGGGATTGAATGGGTGTACAGGGGGTCCCGGGGGATTGACTGGGTGTACAGGGGGTCCCAGGGTCGGGGGATTGACTGGGTGTACAGGGGGTCCCGGGGGATTGACTGGGTGTACAGGGGTCCCGGGGTCGGGGATTGACTGGGTGTACAGGGGGTCCCGGGGTCTGGGATTGACTCGGTGTACAGGGGGTCCCGGGGGATTGACTGGGTGTACAGGGGGTCCCGGGGGATTGACTGGGTGTACAGGGGGTCCCAGGGGATTGACTGGGTGTACAGGGGGTCCCGGGGGATTGACTGGGTGTACAGGGGGTCCCGGGGGATTGACGGGGTGTACAGTTTGTTCCAGGGGATTGACTGGGTGTACGGGGGGTCCCGGGGTCTGGGATTGACTGGGTGTACAGGGGGTCCCGGGGGATTGACTGGGTGTACAGGGGGTCCCGGGGGATTGACTGTGTGTACAGGGGGTCCCAGGGTCTGGGATTGACTGGGTGTACACGGGGTCCCGGTGGATTGACTGGGTGTACAGGGGGTCCCGGGGGATTGACTGGGTGTACAGGGGGTCCCGGGGTCGGGGATTGACTGGGTGTACAGGGCGTCTTGGGGATTGACTGGGTGTACAGGGGGTCCTGGGAATGACTGGGTGTACAGGGGGTCGCGGGGGATTGACTGGGTGTACAGGGGTTCCCGGGGTCGGGGATTGACTGCGTGTAAGGGGGTCCCGGGGGATTGACTGAGTGTACACGGGGTCCCGGGGGATTGACTGGGTGTACAGGGGGTCCCGGGGGATTGACTGGGTTTACAGGGGGTCCCGGGTTCCCAGGGTTCTGACTGGATGTACAGGGGGACCCGGGGATTGACTGGGTGTACAGGGGGTCCCGAGGGATTGACTGGGTGTACATGGGGTCCCGAGGTCGGGGATTGACTGGGTGTACAGGGGGTCCCGGGGTCTGGAATTGACTGGGTGTACAGGGGGTCCCGGGGGATTGACTGGGTGTACAGGGGGTCCCGGGGGATTGACTGGGTGTACAGGGGGTCCCGGGGTCGGGGATTGACTGGTGTACAAGGGGTCACGGGGGATTGACTAGGTGTACAGGGTGTCCCGGGGAGATTGACTGGTGTACAGGGGGTCCCGGGGGATTGACTGGGTGTACAGGGGGTCCCGGGGGATTGACTGTGTGTACAGTGGGTCCCGGGGGGATTGACTGGGTGTACAGGGGGTCCCAGGGTTGGGGGATTGACTGGGTGTACAGGGGGTCCCGGGGGATTGACTGGGTGCACAGGGGTCCCGGGATCGGGGATTGACTGGGTGTACAGGGGGTCCCGGGGTCTGTGATTGACTGGGTGTACAGGGGGTCCCGGGGGATTGACTGGCTGTACGGGGGGTCCCAGGGTCTGGGACTGACTGGGTGTACAGGGTGTCCCGGGGGATTGACTGGGTGTACAGGGGGTCCCGGGGGGATTGACTGGTATACAGGGGGTGCCGGGGGATTGACTGGGTGTACAGGGGGTCCCGGGGGGATTGACTGAGTGTACAGGGTGTCCCGGGGGGATTGACTGGGTGTACAGGGGGTCCCGGTGGGATTGACTGGGTGTACAGGGGGTCCCGGGGGATTGACTGGGTGTACAGGGGGTCCCGGGGGATTGACTGGGTGTACAGGGGGTCTCGGGGTCCCGGGGGATTGACTGGGTGTACAGCGGGTCCCGGAGGATTGACGGGGTGTATAAGGGGTCCCGGGGGATTGACTGGGTGTACAGAGGGTGGACAAAATTGAGAGGTCGCACAACACCAGGTTATAGTCCAACAGTTTTATTTGAAATCACAAGCTTTCGGAACTATCGCTCCTTCCTCAGGTGAAGTAAAGGATTGACTGGGTGTACAGGGGATCCCGGGGTCGGGGATTGACTGGGTGTACAGGCGGTCCCGGGTTCGGCGATTGACTGGGTGTACAGGGGGTCCCGGGGTCGGGGATTGACTGGGTGTACAGGGGGTCCTGGTGGATTGACTGGGTGTACAGGGGGTCCCGGGGGATTGACTGGGTGTACAGGGGTCCCGGGGGATTGACTGGGTGTACAGGGGGTCCCGGGGGATTGACTGGGTGTACAGGGGTCTCGGGTCCCGGGGATTGACTGGGTGTACAGGGGGTCCCGGAGGATTGACGGGTGTATAAGGGGTCCAGGGGATTGACTGGGTGTACAGAGGGTCCCAGGGGATTGACTGGGTGTACAGGGGGTCCCGGGGTCGGGGATTGACTGGGTGTACAGGCGGTCCCGGTTTCGGCGATTGACTGGGTGTACAGGGGGTCCCGGGGTCGGGGATTGACTGGGTGTACAGGGGGTCCTGGTGGATTGACTGGGTGTACAGGGGGTCCCGGGGGATTGAATGGGTGTACAGGGGGTCCCGGGGGATTGACTGGGTGTACAGGGGTCCCAGGGTCGGGGGATTGACTGGGTGTACAGGGGGTCCCGGGGGATTGACTGGGTGTACAGGGGTCCCGGGGTCGGGGATTGACTGGGTGTACAGGGGGTCCCGGGGTCTGGGATTGACTCGGTGTACAGGGGGTCCCGGGGGATTGACTGGGTGTACAGGGGGTCCCGGGGGATTGACTGGGTGTACAGGGGGTCCCAGGGGATTGACTGGGTGTACAGGGGGTCCCGGGGGATTGACTGGGTGTACAGGGGGTCCCGGGGGATTGACGGGGTGTACAGTTTGTTCCGGGGGATTGACTGGGTGTACGGGGGGTCCCGGGGTCTGGGATTGACTGGGTGTACAGGGGGTCCCGGGGGATTGACTGGGTGTACAGGGGGTCCCGGGGGATTGACTGTGTGTACAGGGGGTCCCAGGGTCTGGGATTGACTGGGTGTACACGGGGTCCCGGTGGATTGACTGGGTGTACAGGGGGTCCCGGGGGATTGACTGGGTGTACAGGGGGTCCCGGGGTCGGGGATTGACTGGGTGTACAGGGCGTCTTGGGGATTGACTGGGTGTACAGGGGGTCCTGGGAATGACTGGGTGTACAGGGGGTCGCGGGGGATTGACTGGGTGTACAGGGGTTCCCGGGGTCGGGGATTGACTGCGTGTAAGGGGGTCCCGGGGGATTGACTGAGTGTACACGGGGTCCCGGGGGATTGACTGGGTGTACAGGGGGTCCCGGGGGATTGACTGGGTTTACAGGGGGTCCCGGGTTCCCAGGGTTCTGACTGGATGTACAGGGGGACCCGGGGATTGACTGGGTGTACAGGGGGTCCCGAGGGATTGACTGGGTGTACATGGGGTCCCGAGGTCGGGGATTGACTGGGTGTACAGGGGGTCCCGGGGTCTGGAATTGACTGGGTGTACAGGGGGTCCCGGGGGATTGACTGGGTGTACAGGGGGTCCCGGGGGATTGACTGGGTGTACAGGGGGTCCCGGGGTCGGGGATTGACTGGTGTACAAGGGGTCACGGGGGATTGACTAGGTGTACAGGGTGTCCCGGGGGGATTGACTGGTGTACAGGGGGTCCCGGGGGATTGACTGGGTGTACAGGGGGTCCCGGGGGGATTGACTGTGTGTACAGTGGGTCCCGGGGGGATTGACTGGGTGTACAGGGGGTCCCAGGGTTGGGGGATTGACTGGGTGTACAGGGGGTCCCGGGGGATTGACTGGGTGCACAGGGGTCCCGGGATCGGGGATTGACTGGGTGTACAGGGGGTCCCGGGGTCTGTGATTGACTGGGTGTACAGGGGGTCCCGGGGGATTGACTGGCTGTACGGGGGGTCCCAGGGTCTGGGACTGACTGGGTGTACAGGGTGTCCCGGGGGATTGACTGGGTGTACAGGGGGTCCCGGGGGGATTGACTGGTATACAGGGGGTGCCGGGGGATTGACTGGGTGTACAGGGGGTCCCGGGGGGATTGACTGAGTGTACAGGGTGTCCCGGGGGGATTGACTGGGTGTACAGGGGGTCCCGGTGGGATTGACTGGGTGTACAGGGGGTCCCGGGGGATTGACTGGGTGTACAGGGGGTCCCGGGGGATTGACTGGGTGTACAGGGGGTCTCGGGGTCCCGGGGGATTGACTGGGTGTACAGCGGGTCCCGGAGGATTGACGGGGTGTATAAGGGGTCCCGGGGGATTGACTGGGTGTACAGAGGGTCCCAGGGGATTGACTGGGTGTACAGGGGGTCCCGGGGTCGGGGATTGACTGGGTGTACAGGCGGTCCCGGGTTCGGCGATTGACTGGGTGTACAGGGGGTCCCGGGGTCGGGGATTGACTGGGTGTACAGGGGGTCCTGGTGGATTGACTGGGTGTACAGGGGGTCCCGGGGGATTGAATGGGTGTACAGGGGGTCCCGGGGGATTGACTGGGTGTACAGGGGGTCCCAGGGTCGGGGGATTGACTGGGTGTACAGGGGGTCCCGGGGGATTGACTGGGTGTACAGGGGTCCCGGGGTCTGGGATTGACTCGGTGTACAGGGGGCCCCGGGGGATTGACTGGGTGTACAGGGGTTCCCGGGGGATTGACTGGGTGTACAGGGGGTCCCAGGGGATTGACTGGGTGTACAGGGGGTCCCGGGGGATTGACTGGGTGTACAGGGGGTCCCGGGGGATTGACGGGGTGTACAGTTTGTCTCGGGGGATTGACTGGGTGAAAGGGGGGTCCCGGGGTCTGGGATTGACTGGGTGTACAGGGGGTCCCGGGGGATTGACTGGGTGTACAAAGGGTCCCGGGGGATTGACTGTGTGTACAGGGGGTCCCAGGGTCTGGGATTGACTGGGTGTACACGGGGTCCCGGTGGATTGACTGGGTGTACAGGGGGTCCCGGGGGATTGACTGGGTGTACAGGGGGTCCCGGGGGATTGACTGGGTATACAGAGGGTCCTGGGGGGATTGACTGGTGTACAGGGGGTCCCGGGGGATTGACTGGGTGTACAGGGGGTCCCGGGGGGATTGACTGGGTTTACAGGGGGTCCCGGGGGGATTGACTGGGTGTACAGGGGGTCCCGGGGGGATTGACTGGGTGTACCGGGGTTCCCGGGGGATTGACTGGGTATACAGGGGTTCCCGGGGGATTGACTGGGTGTACAGGGGGTCTCGGGGTCCCGGGGGATAGACTGGGTGTACGGGGGTCCCGGGGGATTGACTGGGTGTACAGGGGGTCCCAGGGTCGGGGGATTGACTGGGTGTACAGGGGGTCCCGGGGGATTGACTGGGTGTACAGGGGTCCCGGGGTCTGGGATTGACTCGGTGTACAGGGGGCCCCGGGGGATTGACTGGGTGTACAGGGGTTCCCGGGGGATTGACTGGGTGTACAGGGGGTCCCAGGGGATTGACTGGGTGTACAGGGGGTCCCGGGGGATTGACTGGGTGTACAGGGGGTCCCGGGGGATTGACGGGGTGTACAGTTTGTCCCGGGGGATTGACTGGGTGTACGGGGGGTCCCGGGGTCTGGGATTGACTGGGTGTACAGGGGGTCCCGGGGGATTGACTGGGTGTACAGGGGGTCCCGGGGGATTGACTGTGTGTACAGGGGGTCCCAGGGTCTGGGATTGACTGGGTGTACACGGGGTCCCGGTGGATTGACTGGGTGTACAGGGGGTCCCGGGGGATTGACTGGGTGTACAGGGGGTCCCGGGGATTGACTGGGTATACAGAGGGTCCTGTGGGGATTGACTGGTGTACAGGGGGTCCCGGGGGATTGACTGGGTGTACAGGGGGTCCCGGGGGGATTGACTGGGTTTACAGGGGGTCCCGGGGGGATTGACTGGGTGTACAGGGGGTCCCGGGGGGATTGACTGGGTGTACCGGGGTTCCCGGGGGATTGACTGGGTATACAGGGGTTCCCGGGGGATTGACTGGGTGTACAGGGGGTCTCGGGGTCCCGGGGGATAGACTGGGTGTACGGGGGTCCCGGGGGATTGACTGGGTGTAAAGGGGGTCCTGGAGGATTGACTGGGTGTACAAGGGGTCCCGGGGGATTGACTGGGTGTACAGAGGGTCCCAGGGGATTGACTGGGTGTACAGGGGGTCCCGGGGTCGGGGATTGACTGGGTGTACAGGGGTCCCGGGGGATTGACTGGGTGTACAGGGGGACCCGGGTGGATTGACTGGGATTACAGAGGGTCCCAGGGGATTGACTGGGTGTACAGGGGGTCCCGGGGGATTGACTGGGTGTGCAGGGGGTCCCGGGGTCCCGGGGGATTGACTGGGTGAACAGGGGGTCCCGGGGGATTAACTGGGTGTACAGGGGGTCCCAGGGGATTGACTGGGTGTACAGAGTGTACCGAGGTCGTGTATTGACTGGGTGTACAGGGGGTCTCGGGGGATTTACTGGGTGTACAAGGGGTCCCGGGGTCGGGGATTGACTGGGAGTACAGGGGGTCCCGGGGTCGGGGATTAACTGGGTGTACAGGGGGTCCCGGGGGATTGACTGGGTGTACAGGGGTCCCGGGGTCGGGGATTGACTGGGTGTACAGGGGGTCCCGGGGTCGGGGATTGACTGGGTGTACAGGGGGTCCCGGGGGATTAATTGGGTGTACAGGGGGTCCCGGGGGATTGACTGGGTGTACAGAGTGTCCCGAGGTCGTGTATTGACTGGGTGTACAGGGGGTCTCGGGGGATTTACTGGGTGTACAAGGGGTCCCGGGGTCGGGGATTGACTGGGTGTACAGGGGTCCCGGGGGGTTGACTGGGTGTAAAGGGGGTCCCGGGGATTGACTGGGTGTAAAGGGGGTCCCGGGGTATTGACTGTGTGTACAGGGTGTCCCGGGGGATTGACTGGGTGTACAGGGGGACCCGGGGGATTGACTGAGTGTACAGGGTGCCCCAGGGTCGGGGATTGACTGGGTGTACAGGGGGTCCCGGTGGATTGACTGGGTGTACAGGGGGTCCCTGGGGATTGACTGGGTGTACAGGGGGTCCCGGGGTCGGGGATTGACTGGGTGTACAGGGGGTCTTGGGGATTGACTGGGTGTACAGGGGGTCCTGGGAATGACTGGGTGTACAGGGGGTCCTGGGATTGACTGGGTGTGCAGGGGTCCCGGGGTCTGGGATTGACTCGGTGTACAGGGGGCCCCGGGGGATTGACTGGGTGTACAGGGGTTCCCGGGGGATTGACTGGGTGTACAGGGGGTCCCAGGGGATTGACTGGGTGTACAGGGGGTCCCGGGGGATTGACTGGGTGTACAGGGGGTCCCGGGGGATTGACTGGGTGTACGGGGGGTCCCGGGGTCTGGGATTGACTGGGTGTACAGGGGGTCCCGGGGGATTGACTGGGTGTACAGGGGGTCCCGGGGGATTGACTGTGTGTACAGGGGGTCCCAGGGTCTGGGATTGACTGGGTGTACACGGGGGTCCCGGTGGATTGACTGGGTGTACAGGGGGTCCTGGGGGATTGACTGGGTGTACAGGGGGTCCCGGGGGATTGACTGGGTGTACAGAGGGTCCTGGGGGGATTGACTGGTGTACAGGGGGTCCCGGGGGATTGACTGGGTGTACAGGGGGTCCCGGGGGGATTGACTGGGTTTACAGGGGGTCCCGGGGGGATTGACTGGGTGTACAGGGGGTCCCGGGGCGATTGACTGGGTGTACCGGGGTTCCCGGGGGATTGACTGGGTGTACAGGGGTTCCCGGGGGATTGACTGGGTGTACAGGGGGTCTCGGGGTCCCGGGGGATAGACTGGGTGTACGGGGGTCCCGGGGGATTGACTGGGTGTACAGGGGGTCCTGGAGGATTGCCTGGGTGTACAAGGGGTCCCGGGGGATTGACTGGGTGTACAGAGGGTACCAGGGGATTGACTGGGTGTACAGGGGGTCCCGGGGTCGGGGATTGACTGGGTGTACAGGGGTCCCGGGGGATTGACTGGGTGTACAGGGGGACCCGGGTGGATTGACTGGGATTACAGGGGGTCCCAGGGGATTGACTGGGTGTACAGGGGGTCCCGGGGGATTGACTGGGTGTACAGGGGGGTCCCGGGGTCCCGGGGGATTGACTGGGTGAACAGGGGGTCCCGGGGGATTAACTGGGTGTACAGGGGGTCCCAGGGGATTGACTGGGTGTACAGAGTGTACCGAGGTCGTGTATTGACTGGGTGTACAGGGGGTCTCGGGGGATTTACTGGGTGTACAAGGGGTCCCGGGGTCGGGGATTGACTGGGAGTACAGGGGGCCCCGGGGTCGGGGATTAACTGGGTGTACAGGGGGTCCCGGGGGATTGACTGGCTGTACAGGGGTCCCAGGGTCGGGGATTGACTGGGTGTACAGGGGGTCCCGGGGTCGGGGATTGACTGGGTGTACAGGGGGTCCCGGGGGATTAATTGGGTGTACAGAGGGTCCCGGGGGATTGACTGGGTGTACAGAGTGTCCCGAGGTCGTGTATTGACTGGGTGTACAGGGGGTCTCGGGGGATTTACTGGGTGTACAAGGGGTCCCGGGGTCGGGGATTGACTGGGTGTACAGGTGGTCCCGGGGGGTTGACTGGGTGTAAAGGGGGTCCCGGGGATTGACTGGGTGTAAAGGGGGTCCCGGGGTATTGACTGTGTGTACAGGGTGTCCCGGGGGATTGACTGGGTGTACAGGGGGACCCGGGGGATTGACTGAGTGTACAGGGTGCCCCAGGGTCGGGGATTGACTGGGTGTACAGGGGGTCCCGGTGGATTGACTGGGTGTACAGGGGGTCCCTGGGGATTGACTGGGTGTACAGGGGGTCCCGGGGTCGGGGATTGACTGGGTGTACAGGGGGTCTTGGGGATTGACTGGGTGTACAGGGGGTCCTGGGAATGACTGGGTGTACAGGGGGTCCCGGGGGATTGACTGGGTGTACAGGGGGTCCCGGGGTCGGGGATTGACTGGGTGTACAGGGGGTCCCGGGGGATTGACTGGGTGTACAGGGGGTCTCGGGGTCCCGGGGGATTGACTGGGTGTACAGCGGGTCCCGGAGGATTGACGGGGTGTATAAGGGGTCCCGGGGGATTGACTGGGTGTACAGAGGGTCCCAGGGGATTGACTGGGTGTACAGGGGATCCCGGGGTCGGGGATTGACTGGGTGTACAGGCGGTCCCGGGTTCGGCGATTGACTGGGTGTACAGGGGGTCCCGGGGTCGGGGATTGACTGGGTGTACAGGGGGTCCTGGTGGATTGACTGGGTGTACAGGGGGTCCCGGGGGATTGAATGGGTGTACAGGGGGTCCCGGGGGATTGACTGGGTGTACAGGGGGTCCCAGGGTCGGGGGATTGACTGGGTGTACAGGGGGTCCCGGGGGATTGACTGGGTGTACAGGGGTCCCGGGGTCTGGGATTGACTCGGTGTACAGGGGGCCCCGGGGGATTGACTGGGTGTACAGGGGTTCCCGGGGGATTGACTGGGTGTACAGGGGGTCCCAGGGGATTGACTGGGTGTACAGGGGGTCCCGGGGGATTGACTGGGTGTACAGGGGGTCCCGGGGGATTGACGGGGTGTACAGTTTGTCTCGGGGGATTGACTGGGTGAAAGGGGGGTCCCGGGGTCTGGGATTGACTGGGTGTACAGGGGGTCCCGGGGGATTGACTGGGTGTACAAAGGGTCCCGGGGGATTGACTGTGTGTACAGGGGGTCCCAGGGTCTGGGATTGACTGGGTGTACACGGGGTCCCGGTGGTTTGACTGGGTGTACAGGGGGTCCCGGGGGATTGACTGGGTGTACAGGGGGTCCCGGGGGATTGACTGGGTATACAGAGGGTCCTGGGGGGATTGACTGGTGTACAGGGGGTCCCGGGGGATTGACTGGGTGTACAGGGGGTCCCGGGGGGATTGACTGGGTTTACAGGGGGTCCCGGGGGGATTGACTGGGTGTACAGGGGGTCCCGGGGGGATTGACTGGGTGTACCGGATTCCCGGGGGATTGACTGGGTATACAGGGGTTCCCGGGGGATTGACTGGGTGTACAGGGGGTCTCGGGGTCCCGGGGGATAGACTGGGTGTACGGGGGTCCCGGGGGATTGACTGGGTGTACAGGGGGTCCCAGGGTCGGGGGATTGACTGGGTGTACAGGGGGTCCCGGGGGATTGACTGGGTGTACAGGGGTCCCGGGGTCTGGGATTGACTCGGTGTACAGGGGGCCCCGGGGGATTGACTGGGTGTACAGGGGTTCCCGGGGGATTGACTGGGTGTACAGGGGGTCCCAGGGGATTGACTGGGTGTACAGGGGGTCCCGGGGGATTGACTGGGTGTACAGGGGGTCCCGGGGGATTGACGGGGTGTACAGTTTGTCCCGGGGGATTGACTGGGTGTACGGGGGGTCCCGGGGTCTGGGATTGACTGGGTGTACAGGGGGTCCCGGGGGATTGACTGGGTGTACAGGGGGTCCCGGGGGATTGACTGTGTGTACAGGGGGTCCCAGGGTCTGGGATTGACTGGGTGTACACGGGGTCCCGGTGGATTGACTGGGTGTACAGGGGGTCCCGGGGGATTGACTGGGTGTACAGGGGGTCCCGGGAGATTGACTGGGTATACAGAGGGTCCTGGGGGGATTGACTGGTGTACAGGGGGTCCCGGGGGATTGACTGGGTGTACAGGGGGTCCCGGGGGGATTGACTGGGTTTACAGGGGGTCCCGGGGGGATTGACTGGGTGTACAGGGGGTCCCGGGGGGATTGACTGGGTGTACCGGGGTTCCCGGGGGATTGACTGGGTATACAGGGGTTCCCGGGGGATTGACTGGGTGTACAGGGGGTCTCGGGGTCCCGGGGGATAGACTGGGTGTACGGGGGTCCCGGGGGATTGACTGGGTGTAAAGGGGGTCCTGGAGGATTGACTGGGTGTACAAGGGGTCCCGGGGGATTGACTGGGTGTACAGAGGGTCCCAGGGGATTGACTGGGTGTACAGGGGGTCCCGGGGTCGGGGATTGACTGGGTGTACAGGGGTCCCGGGGGATTGACTGGGTGTACAGGGGGACCCGGGTGGATTGACTGGGATTACAGAGGGTCCCAGGGGATTGACTGGGTGTACAGGGGGTCCCGGGGGATTGACTGGGTGTGCAGGGGGTCCCGGGGTCCCGGGGGATTGACTGGGTGAACAGGGGGTCCCGGGGGATTAACTGGGTGTACAGGGGGTCCCAGGGGATTGACTGGGTGTACAGAGTGTACCGAGGTCGTGTATTGACTGGGTGTACAGGGGGTCTCGGGGGATTTACTGGGTGTACAAGGGGTCCCGGGGTCGGGGATTGACTGGGAGTACAGGGGGTCCCGGGGTCGGGGATTAACTGGGTGTACAGGGGGTCCCGGGGGATTGACTGGGTGTACAGGGGTCCCGGGGTCGGGGATTGACTGGGTGTACAGGGGGTCCCGGGGTCGGGGATTGACTGGGTGTACAGGGGGTCCCGGGGGATTAATTGGGTGTACAGGGGGTCCCGGGGGATTGACTGGGTGTACAGAGTGTCCCGAGGTCGTGTATTGACTGGGTGTACAGGGGGTCTCGGGGGATTTACTGGGTGTACAAGGGGTCCCGGGGTCGGGGATTGACTGGGTGTACAGGGGTCCCGGGGGGTTGACTGGGTGTAAAGGGGGTCCCGGGGATTGACTGGGTGTAAAGGGGGTCCCGGGGTATTGACTGTGTGTACAGGGTGTCCCGGGGGATTGACTGGGTGTACAGGGGGACCCGGGGGATTGACTGAGTGTACAGGGTGCCCCAGGGTCGGGGATTGACTGGGTGTACAGGGGGTCCCGGTGGATTGACTGGGTGTACAGGGGGTCCCTGGGGATTGACTGGGTGTACAGGGGGTCCCGGGGTCGGGGATTGACTGGGTGTACAGGGGGTCTTGGGGATTGACTGGGTGTACAGGGGGTCCTGGGAATGACTGGGTGTACAGGGGGTCCTGGGATTGATTGGGTGTGCAGGGGTCCCGGGGTCTGGGATTGACTCGGTGTACAGGGGGCCCCGGGGGATTGACTGGGTGTACAGGGGTTCCCGGGGGATTGACTGGGTGTACAGGGGGTCCCAGGGGATTGACTGGGTGTACAGGGGGTCCCGGGGGATTGACTGGGTGTACAGGGGGTCCCGGGGGATTGACGGGGTGTACAGTTTGTCCCGGGGGATTGACTGGGTGTACGGGGGGTCCCGGGGTCTGGGATTGACTGGGTGTACAGGGGGTCCCGGGGGATTGACTGGGTGTACAGGGGGTCCCGGGGGATTGACTGTGTGTACAGGGGGTCCCAGGGTCTGGGATTGACTGGGTGTACACGGGGTCCCGGTGGATTGACTGGGTGTACAGGGGGTCCTGGGGGATTGACTGGGTGTACAGGGGGTCCCGGGGGATTGACTGGGTGTACAGAGGGTCCTGGGGGGATTGACTGGTGTACAGGGGGTCCCGGGGGATTGACTGGGTGTACAGGGGGTCCCGGGGGGATTGACTGGGTTTACAGGGGGTCCCGGGGGGATTGACTGGGTGTACAGGGGGTCCCGGGGCGATTGACTGGGTGTACCGGGGTTCCCGGGGGATTGACTGGGTGTACAGGGGTTCCCGGGGGATTGACTGGGTGTACAGGGGGTCTCGGGGTCCCGGGGGATAGACTGGGTGTACGGGGGTCCCGGGGGATTGACTGGGTGTACAGGGGGTCCTGGAGGATTGCCTGGGTGTACAAGGGGTCCCGGGGGATTGACTGGGTGTACAGAGGGTACCAGGGGATTGACTGGGTGTACAGGGGGTCCCGGGGTCGGGGATTGACTGGGTGTACAGGGGTCCCGGGGGATTGACTGGGTGTACAGGGGGACCCGGGTGGATTGACTGGGATTACAGGGGGTCCCAGGGGATTGACTGGGTGTACAGGGGGTCCCGGGGGATTGACTGGGTGTACAGGGGGTCCCGGGGTCCCGGGGGATTGACTGGGTGAACAGGGGGTCCCGGGGGATTAACTGGGTGTACAGGGGGTCCCAGGGGATTGACTGGGTGTACAGAGTGTACCGAGGTCGTGTATTGACTGGGTGTACAGGGGGTCTCGGGGGATTTACTGGGTGTACAAGGGGTCCCGGGGTCGGGGATTGACTGGGAGTACAGGGGGCCCCGGGGTCGGGGATTAACTGGGTGTACAGGGGGTCCCGGGGGATTGACTGGCTGTACAGGGGTCCCAGGGTCGGGGATTGACTGGGTGTACAGGGGGTCCCGGGGTCGGGGATTGACTGGGTGTACAGGGGGTCCCGGGGGATTAATTGGGTGTACAGAGGGTCCCGGGGGATTGACTGGGTGTACAGAGTGTCCCGAGGTCGTGTATTGACTGGGTGTACAGGGGGTCTCGGGGGATTTACTGGGTGTACAAGGGGTCCCGGGGTCGGGGATTGACTGGGTGTACAGGTGGTCCCGGGGGGTTGACTGGGTGTAAAGGGGGTCCCGGGGATTGACTGGGTGTAAAGGGGGTCCCGGGGTATTGACTGTGTGTACAGGGTGTCCCGGGGGATTGACTGGGTGTACAGGGGGACCCGGGGGATTGACTGAGTGTACAGGGTGCCCCAGGGTCGGGGATTGACTGGGTGTACAGGGGGTCCCGGTGGATTGACTGGGTGTACAGGGGGTCCCTGGGGATTGACTGGGTGTACAGGGGGTCCCGGGGTCGGGGATTGACTGGGTGTACAGGGGGTCTTGGGGATTGACTGGGTGTACAGGGGGTCCTGGGAATGACTGGGTGTACAGGGGGTCCCGGGGGATTGACTGGGTGTACAGGGGGTCCCGGGGTCGGGGATTGACTGGGTGTACAGGGGGTCTTGGGGATTGACTGGGTGTACAGGGGGTCCTGGGAATGACTGGGTGTACAGGGGGTCGCGGGGGATTGACTGGGTGTACAGGGGGTCCCGGGGTCGGGGATTGACTGCGTGTAAGGGGGTCCCGGGGGATTGACTGAGTGTACACGGGGTCCCGGGGGATTGACTGGGTGTACAGGGGGTCCCGGGGGATTGACTGGGTTTACAGGGGGTCCCGGGTTCCCAGGGTTCTGACTGGATGTACAGGGGGACCCGGGGATTGACTGGGTGTACAGGGGGTCCCGAGGGATTGACTGGGTGTACATGGGGTCCCGGGGTCGGGGATTGACTGGGTGTACAGGGGATCCCGGGGTCGGGGATTGACTGGGTGTACAGGGGATGCTGGGGTCGGGGATTGACTGGGTGTACAGGGGGTCCCGGGGTTGGGGATTGACTGGGTGTACAGAGGGTCCCAGGGGATTGACTGGGTGTACAGGGGGTCCCAGGGGATTGACTGGGTGTACAGGGGATCCCAGGGGATTGACTGGGTGTACAGGGGGTCCCAGTGGATTGACTGGTTGTACAGGGGGTCCCAGGGGATTGACTGGGTGTACAGGGGGTCCCGGGGTCCCGGGGGATTGACGGGGTGTACAGGGGGTCCCGGGGGATTGACTGGGTGTACGGGGGTCCCGGGGGATTGACTGGGTGTACAGGGGGTCCCGGGGGATTGACTGGGTGTACATGGGGTTCTGGGGGATTGACTGGGTGTACAGGGGGTCCCGGGGAATTGACTGGGTGTACAGGGAGTCCTGGGGTCGGGGATTGACTGGGTGTACAGGGGGTCCCGGGGGATTGACTGGGTGTACAGGGGACCCGGGGTCGGGGATTGATTGGGTGTACAGGGGGTCCCGGGGTCGGGGATTGACTGGGTGTACAGGGGGTTCCGGGGTATTAACTGGGTGTACAGGGGGTCCCGGGGAATTGACTGGGTGTACAGGGAGTCCTGGGGTCGGGGATTGACTGGGTGTACAGGGGGTCCCGGGGGATTGACTGGGTGTACAATTGTTCTCGGGGGATTGACTGGGTGTACAGGGGGTCCCGGGGGATTGATTGGGTGTACAGGGGGTCCCGGGGGATTGACTGGGTGTACGGGGGTCCCGGGGGATTGACTGGCTGTACAGGGGGTCCCGGGGGATTCACTGGGTGTACAGGGGGTCCCGGGGTCGAGGGTTGCCTGGGTGTACAGGGGGTCCCGGGGGATTGACTGGGTGTACAGGGGGTCCCAGGGGATTGACTGGGTGTACAGGTGGTCCCAGGGGATTGACTGGGTGTACAGGGGGTCCCGGGGTCCCGGGGGATTGACGGGGTGTACAGGGGGTCCCGGGGGATTGACTGGGTGTACCGGGGTCCCGGGGGATTGACTGGGTGTACAGGGGGTCCCGGGAGATTGACTGGGTGTACTTGGGTTTCTGGGGGATTGACTGGGTGTACAGGGGGCCCCGAGGGATTGACTGGGTGTACAGGGGGTCCCGGGGGATTAACTGGGTGTACAGGGGGTCCCGGGGGATTGACTGGGTGTACAGGGGGTCCCGGGGGATTAACTGGGTGTACAGGGGGTCCCGGGGGATTGACTGGGTGTACAGGGAGTCCTGGGGTCGGGGATTGACTGGGTGTACAGGGGGTCCCGGGCTCGGGGATTGACTGGTTTTACAGGGGGTCCCGGGGTATTAACTGGGTGTACAGGGGTTGCCGGAGGATTTACTGGGTGTACAAGGGGTCCCGGGGTCGGGGATTGACTGGGTGTACAGGGGGTCCCGGGGGATTGACTGGGTGTAAAGGGTGTCCCGGGGGATTGACTGGGTGTAAAGTGGGTCCCGGGGGATTGACTGGGTGTACAGGGTGTCCCGGGGGATTGACTGGGTGTACAGGGGGTCCCGGGGGATTGACTGTGTGTACAGGGGGTCCCGGGGGATTGACTGGTTGTACAGGGGATCCCGGGGGATTGACTGGGTGTACAGGGGGTCCCAGGGTCGGGGATTGACTGGGTGTACAAGGGTTCCCAGGGTCGGGGATTGACTGGGTGTACAGGGGGTCCCAGGGTCGGGGATTGACTGGGTGTACAAGGGTTCCCAGGGTCGGGGATTGACTGGGTGTACAGGGGGTCCCGGTGGATTGACTGGGTGTTAAGGGGGTCCCTGGGGATTGACTGGGTGTAATGGGGGTCCCGGGGGATTGACTGGGTGTACACGGGGTCCCGGGGGATTGACTGGGTGTACAGGGGGTCCCGGGGGATTGACTGGGTGTACAGGGGGTCCTGGGGTCGGGGATTGACTGGGTGTACAGGGGGTCCCGGAGTCGGGGATTGAATGGGTGTACAGGGGGTCCCGGGGTCGGGGATTGACTGGGTGTACAGGGGGTCCCGGGGTCGGGGATTGACTGGGTGTACAGGGGGTCCCGGGGTTGGGGATTGACTGGGTATACAGGGGGTCCCGGGGTCCCGGGGGATTAACTGGGTGTACAGGGGGTCCCGGGGGATTGACTGGGTGTACAGGGGACCCGGGGGATTGACTGGGTGTACGGGGGTCCCGGGGGATTGAATGGGTGTACAGGGGGTCCCGGGGGATTGACTGGGTGTACGGGTGTCCCGGGGGATTGAATGGGTGTACAGGGGGTCCCGGGGGATTGACTGGGTGTACAGGGGGGTCCCGGGGGATTAACTGGGTGTACAGGGGGTCCCGGGGGATTGACTGGGTGTACGGGGGTCCCGGGGGATTGACTGGGTGTACAGGGGGTCCCGGGGGATTAACTGGGTGTACAGGGGGTCCCGGGGGATTAACTGGGTGTACAGGGGACCCGGGGGATTGACTGGGTGTACGGGGGTCCCGGGGGATTGAATGGGTGTACAGGGGTCCCGGGGGATTGACTGGGTGTACAGGGGGGCTCGGGGGATTGACTGAGTGTACAGGGGGTTCCGGGGGATTGACTGGGTGTACAGGGGGTCCCGGGGGATTGACTGGGTGTACGGGGGTCCCGGGGGATTGACTGGGTGTACAGGGGGGTCCCGGGATCGGGGATTGACTGGGTGTCCAGGGGGTCTCGGGGGATTTACTGGGTGTACAAGGGGTCCCGGGGTCGTGGATTGACTGGGTGTACAGGGGGTCCCGGGGGATTGACTGGATGTAAAGGTGGTCCCGGGGGATTGACTGGGTGTAAAGGGTCTCCCGGGGGATTGACTGGGTGTACAGGGGGTCCCAGGGGATTGACTGTGTGTACAGGTTGTCCCGGGGATTGACTGGGTGTACAGGGGGTCCCAGGGTCGGGGATTGACTGGGTGTACAGGGGGTCCCTGGGGATTGACTGGGTGTACAGTGGGTCCCGGGGGATTGACTGGGTGTACAGGGGGTCCCGGGGGATTGACTGAGTGTTCAGGGGGTCCCGGGGTCGGGGATTGACTGGGTGTACAGGGGGTCTCTGGGGATTGACTGGGTGTACAGGGGGTCTCTGGGGATTGACTGGGTGTACAGGGGGTCCTGGAGGATTGACTGGGTGTACAAGGGGTCCCGGGGGATTGACTGGGTGTACAGAGGGTCCCAGGGGATTGACTGGGTGTACAGGGGGTCCCGGGGTCGGGGATTGACTGGGTGTACAGGGGTCCCGGGGGATTGACTGGGTGTACAGGGGGACCCGGGTGGATTGACTGGGATTACAGGGGGTCCCAGGGGATTGACTGGGTGTACAGGGGGTCCCGGGGGATTGACTGGGTGTACAGGGGGTCCCGGGGTCCCGGGGGATTGACTGGGTGAACAGGGGGTCCCGGGGGATTAACTGGGTGTACAGGGGGTCCCAGGGGATTGACTGGGTGTACAGAGTGTACCGAGGTCGTGTATTGACTGGGTGTACAGGGGGTCTCGGGGGATTTACTGGGTGTACAAGGGGTCCCGGGGTCGGGGATTGACTGGGTGTACAGGGGGTCCCGGGGTCGGGGATTAACTGGGTGTACAGGGGGTCCCGGGGGATTGACTGGCTGTACAGGGGTCCCGGAGTCGGGGATTGACTGGGTGTACAGGGGATCCCGGGGTCGGGGATTGACTGGGTGTACAGTGGGTCCCGGGGGATTAATTGGGTGTACAGAGGGTCCCGGGGGATTGACTGGGTGTACAGAGTGTCCCGAGGTCGTGTATTGACTGGGTGTACAGGGGGTCTCGGGGGATTTACTGGGTGTACAAGGGGTCCCGGGGTCGGGGATTGACTGGGTGTACAGGGGGTCCCGGGGGGTTGACTGGGTGTAAAGGGGGGTCCCGGGGATTGACTGGGTGTAAAGGGGGTCCCGGGGTATTGACTGTGTGTACAGGGTGTCCCGGGGGATTGACTGGGTGTACAGGGGGACCCGGGGGATTGACTGAGTGTACAGGGTGCCCCAGGGTCGGGGATTGACTGGGTGTACAGGGGGTCCCTGGGGATTGACTGGGTGTACAGGGGGTCCCAGGGTCGGGGATTGACTGGGTGTACAGGGGGTCTTGGGGATTGACTGGGTGTACAGGGGGTCCTGGGAATGACTGGGTGTACAGGGGGTCGCGGGGGATTGACTGGGTGTACAGGGGGTCCTGGGAATGACTGGGTGTACAGGGGGTCGCGGGGGATTGACTGGGTGTACAGGGGGTCCCGGGGTCGGGGATTGACTGCGTGTAAGGGGGTCCCGGGGGATTGACTGAGTGTACACGGGGTCCCGGGGGATTGACTGGGTGTACAGGGGGTCCCGGGGGATTGACTGGGTTTACAGGGGGTCCCGGGTTCCCAGGGTTCTGACTGGATGTACAGGGGGACCCGGGGATTGACTGGGTGTACAGGGGGTCCCGAGGGATTGACTGGGTGTGCATGGGGTCCCGGGGTCGGGGATTGACTGGGTGTACAGGGGGTCCCGGGGTCGGGGATTGACTGGGTGTACAGGGGGTCCCGGGGTTGGGGATTGACTGGGTGTACAGAGGGTCCCAGGGGATTGACTGGGTGTACAGGGGGTCCCAGGGGATTGACTGGGTGTACGGGGGTCCCGGGGGATTGACTGGGTGTACAGGGGGGTCCCGGGGGATTGACTGGGTGTACATGGGGTTCTGGGGGATTGACTGGGTGTACAGGGGGTCCCGGGGAATTGACTGGGTGTACAGGGAGTCCTGGGGTCGGGGATTGACTGGGTGTACAGGGGGTCCCGGGGGATTGACTGGGTGTACAGGGGACCCGGGGTCGGGGATTGATTGGGTGTACAATTGTTCTTGGGGGATTGACTGGGTGTACAGGGGGTCCCGGGGGATTGATTGGGTGTACAGGGGGTCCCGGGGGATTGACTGGGTGTACGGGGGTCCCGGGGGATTGACTGGGTGTACAGGTGGTCCCAGGGGATTGACTGGGTGTACAGGGGGTCCCGGGGTCCCGGGGGATTGACGGGGTGTACAGGGGGTCCCGGGGGATTGACTGGGTGTACCGGGGTCCCGGGGGATTGACTGGGTGTACAGGGGGTCCCGGGAGATTGACTGGGTGTACAGGGGGTCCCGGGGTCCCGGGGGATTGACGGGGTGTACAGGGGGTCCCGGGGTCCCGGGGGATTGACGGGGTGTACAGGGGGTCCCGGGGGATTGACTGGGTGTACCGGGGTCCCGGGGGATTGACTGGGTGTACAGGGGGTCCCGGGAGATTGACTGGGTGTACATGGGTTTCTGGGGGATTGACTGGGTGTACAGGGGGCCCCAAGGGATTGACTGGGTGTACAGGGAGTCCCGGGGTCGGGGATTGATTGGGTGTACAGGGGGTCCCGGGGTCGGGGATTGACTGGGTGTACAGGGGGTCCCGGGGGATTAACTGGGTGTACAGGGGGTCCCGGGGGATTGACTGGGTGTACAGGGAGTCCTGGGGTCGGGGATTGACTGGGTGTACAGGGGGTCCCGGGCTCGGGGATTGACTGGTTTTACAGGGGGTCCCGGGGTATTAACTGGGTGTACAAGGGGTCCCGGGGTCGGGGATTGACTGGGTGTACAGGGGGTCCCGGGGGATTGACTGGGTGTAAAGGGTGTCCCGGGGGATTGACTGGGTGTAAAGTGGGTCCCGGGGGATTGACTGGGTGTACAGGGTGTCCCGGGGGATTGACTGGGTGTACAGGGGGTCCCGGGGGATTGACTGTGTGTACAGGGGGTCCCGGGGGATTGACTGGTTGTACAGGGGATCCCGGGGGTTTGACTGGGTGTACAGGGGGTCCCAGGGTCGGGGATTGACTGGGTGTACAAGGATTCCCAGGGTCGGGGATTGACTGGGTGTACAGGGGGTCCCAGGGTCGGGGATTGACTTGGTGTACAAGGGTTCCCAGGGTCGGGGATTGACTGGGTGTACAGGGGGTCCCGGTGGATTGACTGGGTGTTAAGGGGGTCCCTGGGGATTGACTGGGTGTACAGGGGGTCCCGGGGGATTGACTGGGTGTACACGGGGTCCCGGGGGATTGACTGGGTGTACAGGGGGTCCCGGGGGATTGACTGGGTGTACAGGGGGTCCTGGGGTCGGGGATTGACTGGGTGTACAGGGGGTCCCGGAGTCGGGGATTGAATGGGTGTACAGGAGGTCCCGGGGTCGGGGATTGACTGGGTGTACAGGGGGTCCCGGGGGATTGACTGGGTGTACAGGGGGTCCCAGGGGATTGACTGGGTGTACAGGGGGTCCCAGTGGATTGACTGGTTGTACAGGGGGTCCCAGGGGATTGACTGGGTGTACAGGGGGTCCCAGGGGATTGACTGGGTGTACAGGGGGTCCCAGGGGATTGACTGGGTGTACAGGGGGTCCCAGGGGATTGACTGGGTGTACAGGGGGTCCCAGTGGATTGACTGGTTGTACAGGGGGTCCCAGGGGATTGACTGGGTGTACAGGGGGTCCCGGGGTCCCGGGGGATTGACGGGGTGTACAGGGGGTCCCGGGGGATTGACTGGGTGTACGGGGGTCCCGGGGGATTGACTGGGTGTACAGGGGGTCCCGGGGGATTGACTGGGTGTACATGGGGTTCTGGGGGATTGACTGGGTGTACAGGGGGTCCCGGGGAATTGACTGGGTGTACAGGGAGTCCTGGGGTCGGGGATTGACTGGGTGTACAGGGGGTCCCGGGGGATTGACTGGGTGTACAGGGGACCCGGGGTCGGGGATTGATTGGGTGTACAATTGTTCTTGGGGGATTGACTGGGTGTACAGGGGGTCCCGGGGGATTGATTGGGTGTACAGGGGGTCCCGGGGGATTGACTGGGTGTACGGGGGTCCCGGGGGATTGACTGGGTGTACAGGTGGTCCCAGGGGATTGACTGGGTGTACAGGGGGTCCCGGGGTCCCGGGGGATTGACGGGGTGTACAGGGGGTCCCGGGGGATTGACTGGGTGTACCGGGGTCCCGGGGGATTGACTGGGTGTACAGGGGGTCCCGGGAGATTGACTGGGTGTACATGGGTTTCTGGGGGATTGACTGGGTGTACAGGGGGCCCCGAGGGATTGACTGGGTGTACAGGGAGTCCCGGGGTCGGGGATTGATTGGGTGTACAGGGGGTCCCGGTGTCGGGAATTGACTGGGTGTACAGGGGGTCCCGGGGGATTAACTGGGTGTACAGGGGGTCCCGGGGGATTGACTGGGTGTACAGGGAGTCCTGGGGTCGGGGATTGACTGGGTGTACAGGGGGTCCCGGGCTCGGGGATTGACTGGTTTTACAGGGGGTCCCGGGGTATTAACTGGGTGTACAGGGGTTGCCGGAGGATTTACTGGGTGTACAAGGGGTCCCGGGGTCGGGGATTGACTGGGTGTACAGGGGGTCCCGGGGGATTGACTGGGTGTAAAGGGTGTCCCGGGGGATTGACTGGGTGTAAAGTGGGTCCCGGGGGATTGACTGGGTGTACAGGGTGTCCCGGGGGATTGACTGGGTGTACAGGGGGTCCCGGGGGATTGACTGGGTGTACAGGGTGTCCCGGGGGATTGACTGGGTGTACAGGGGGTCCCGGGGGATTGACTGTGTGTACAGGGGGTCCCGGGGGATTGACTGGTTGTACAGGGGATCCCGGGGGATTGACTGGGTGTACAGGGGGTCCCAGGGTCGGGGATTGACTGGGTGTACAAGGGTTCCCAGGGTCGGGGATTGACTGGGTGTACAGGGGGTCCCAGGGTCGGGGATTGACTGGGTGTACAAGGGTTCCCAGGGTCGGGGATTGACTGGGTGTACAGGGGGTCCCAGGGTCGGGGATTGACTTGGTGTACAAGGGTTCCCAGGGTCGGGGATTGACTGGGTGTACAGGGGGTCCCGGTGGATTGACTGGGTGTAAAGGGTCTCCCGGGGGATTGACTGGGTGTACAGGGGGTCCCAGGGGATTGACTGTGTGTACAGGTTGTCCCGGGGATTGACTGGGTGTACAGGGGGTCCCAGGGTCGGGGATTGACTGGGTGTACAGGGGGTCCCTGGGGATTGACTGGGTGTACAGTGGGTCCCGGGGGATTGACTGGGTGTACAGGGGGTCCCGGGGGATTGACTGAGTGTTCAGGGGGTCCCGGGGTCGGGGATTGACTGGGTGTACAGGGGGTCTCTGGGGATTGACTGGGTGTACAGGGGGTCTCTGGGGATTGACTGGGTGTACAGGGGGTCCTGGAGGATTGACTGGGTGTACAAGGGGTCCCGGGGGATTGACTGGGTGTACAGAGGGTCCCAGGGGATTGACTGGGTGTACAGGGGGTCCCGGGGTCGGGGATTGACTGGGTGTACAGGGGTCCCAGGGGATTGACTGGGTGTACAGGGGGTCCCGGGGGATTGACTGGGTGTACAGGGGGTCCCAGGGGATTGACTGGGTGTACGGGGGTCCCGGGGGATTGACTGGGTGTACAGGGGGTCCCGGGGGATTGACTGGGTGTACATGGGGTTCTGGGGGATTGACTGGGTGTACAGGGGGTCCCGGGGAATTGACTGGGTGTACAGGGAGTCCTGGGGTCGGGGATTGACTGGGTGTACAGGGGGTCCCGGGGGATTGACTGGGTGTACAGGGGACCCGGGGTCGGGGATTGATTGGGTGTACAATTGTTCTTGGGGGATTGACTGGGTGTACAGGGGGTCCCGGGGGATTGATTGGGTGTACAGGGGGTCCCGGGGGATTGACTGGGTGTACGGGGGTCCCGGGGGATTGACTGGGTGTACAGGTGGTCCCAGGGGATTGACTGGGTGTACAGGGGGTCCCGGGGTCCCGGGGGATTGACGGGGTGTACAGGGGGTCCCGGGGGATTGACTGGGTGTACCGGGGTCCCGGGGGATTGACTGGGTGTACAGGGGGTCCCGGGAGATTGACTGGGTGTACAGGGGGTCCCGGGGTCCCGGGGGATTGACGGGGTGTACAGGGGGTCCCGGGGTCCCGGGGGATTGACGGGGTGTACAGGGGGTCCCGGGGGATTGACTGGGTGTACCGGGGTCCCGGGGGATTGACTGGGTGTACAGGGGGTCCCGGGAGATTGACTGGGTGTACATGGGTTTCTGGGGGATTGACTGGGTGTACAGGGGGCCCCAAGGGATTGACTGGGTGTACAGGGAGTCCCGGGGTCGGGGATTGATTGGGTGTACAGGGGGTCCCGGGGTCGGGGATTGACTGGGTGTACAGGGGGTCCCGGGGGATTAACTGGGTGTACAGGGGGTCCCGGGGGATTGACTGGGTGTACAGGGAGTCCTGGGGTCGGGGATTGACTGGGTGTACAGGGGGTCCCGGGCTCGGGGATTGACTGGTTTTACAGGGGGTCCCGGGGTATTAACTGGGTGTACAGGGGTTGCCGGAGGATTTACTGGGTGTACAAGGGGTCCCGGGGTCGGGGATTGACTGGGTGTACAGGGGGTCCCGGGGGATTGACTGGGTGTAAAGGGTGTCCCGGGGGATTGACTGGGTGTAAAGTGGGTCCCGGGGGATTGACTGGGTGTACAGGGTGTCCCGGGGGATTGACTGGGTGTACAGGGGGTCCCGGGGGATTGACTGTGTGTACAGGGGGTCCCGGGGGATTGACTGGTTGTACAGGGGATCCCGGGGGTTTGACTGGGTGTACAGGGGGTCCCAGGGTCGGGGATTGACTGGGTGTACAAGGATTCCCAGGGTCGGGGATTGACTGGGTGTACAGGGGGTCCCAGGGTCGGGGATTGACTTGGTGTACAAGGGTTCCCAGGGTCGGGGATTGACTGGGTGTACAGGGGGTCCCGGTGGATTGACTGGGTGTTAAGGGGGTCCCTGGGGATTGACTGGGTGTACAGGGGGTCCCGGGGGATTGACTGGGTGTACACGGGGTCCCGGGGGATTGACTGGGTGTACAGGGGGTCCCGGGGGATTGACTGGGTGTACAGGGGGTCCTGGGGTCGGGGATTGACTGGGTGTACAGGGGGTCCCGGAGTCGGGGATTGAATGGGTGTACAGGAGGTCCCGGGGTCGGGGATTGACTGGGTGTACAGGGGGTCCCGGGGGATTGACTGGGTGTACAGGGGGTCCCAGGGGATTGACTGGGTGTACAGGGGGTCCCAGTGGATTGACTGGTTGTACAGGGGGTCCCAGGGGATTGACTGGGTGTACAGGGGGTCCCAGGGGATTGACTGGGTGTACAGGGGGTCCCAGGGGATTGACTGGGTGTACAGGGGGTCCCAGGGGATTGACTGGGTGTACAGGGGGTCCCAGTGGATTGACTGGTTGTACAGGGGGTCCCAGGGGATTGACTGGGTGTACAGGGGGTCCCGGGGTCCCGGGGGATTGACGGGGTGTACAGGGGGTCCCGGGGGATTGACTGGGTGTACGGGGGTCCCGGGGGATTGACTGGGTGTACAGGGGGTCCCGGGGGATTGACTGGGTGTACATGGGGTTCTGGGGGATTGACTGGGTGTACAGGGGGTCCCGGGGAATTGACTGGGTGTACAGGGAGTCCTGGGGTCGGGGATTGACTGGGTGTACAGGGGGTCCCGGGGGATTGACTGGGTGTACAGGGGACCCGGGGTCGGGGATTGATTGGGTGTACAATTGTTCTTGGGGATTGACTGGGTGTACAGGGGGTCCCGGGGGATTGATTGGGTGTACAGGGGGTCCCGGGGGATTGACTGGGTGTACGGGGGTCCCGGGGGATTGACTGGGTGTACAGGTGGTCCCAGGGGATTGACTGGGTGTACAGGGGGTCCCGGGGTCCCGGGGGATTGACGGGGTGTACAGGGGGTCCCGGGGGATTGACTGGGTGTACCGGGGTCCCGGGGGATTGACTGGGTGTACAGGGGGTCCCGGGAGATTGACTGGGTGTACATGGGTTTCTGGGGGATTGACTGGGTGTACAGGGGGCCCCGAGGGATTGACTGGGTGTACAGGGAGTCCCGGGGTCGGGGATTGATTGGGTGTACAGGGGGTCCCGGTGTCGGGGATTGACTGGGTGTACAGGGGGTCCCGGGGGATTAACTGGGTGTACAGGGGGTCCCGGGGGATTGACTGGGTGTACAGGGAGTCCTGGGGTCGGGGATTGACTGGGTGTACAGGGGGTCCCGGGCTCGGGGATTGACTGGTTTTACAGGGGGTCCCGGGGTATTAACTGGGTGTACAGGGGTTGCCGGAGGATTTACTGGGTGTACAAGGGGTCCCGGGGTCGGGGATTGACTGGGTGTACAGGGGGTCCCGGGGGATTGACTGGGTGTAAAGGGTGTCCCGGGGGATTGACTGGGTGTAAAGTGGGTCCCGGGGGATTGACTGGGTGTACAGGGTGTCCCGGGGGATTGACTGGGTGTACAGGGGGTCCCGGGGGATTGACTGGGTGTACAGGGTGTCCCGGGGGATTGACTGGGTGTACAGGGGGTCCCGGGGGATTGACTGTGTGTACAGGGGGTCCCGGGGGATTGACTGGTTGTACAGGGGATCCCGGGGGATTGACTGGGTGTACAGGGGGTCCCAGGGTCGGGGATTGACTGGGTGTACAAGGGTTCCCAGGGTCGGGGATTGACTGGGTGTACAGGGGGTCCCGGGTCGGGATTGACTGGGTGTACAAGGGTTCCCAGGGTCGGGATTGACTGGGTGTACAGGGGGTCCCAGGGTCGGGGATTGACTTGGTGTACAAGGGTTCCCAGGGTCGGGGATTGACTGGGTGTACAGGGGGTCCCGTGGATTGACTGGGTGTAAAGGGTCTCCCGGGGGATTGACTGGTGTACAGGGGTCCCAGGGGATTGACTGTGTGTACAGGTTGTCCCGGGGATTGACTGGTGTACAGGGGGTCCCAGGGTCGGGGATTGACTGGGTGTACAGGGGTCCCGGGGATTGACTGGTGTATACAGTGGGTCCCGGGGGATTGACTGGGTGTACAGGGGGTCCCGGGGGATGACTGAGTGTACAGGGGGTCCCGGGGTCGGGATTGACTGGGTGTACAGGGGGTCTCTGGGGATTGACTGGGTGTACAGGGGGTCTCTGGGGATTGACTGGGTGTACAGGGGGTCCTGGAGGATTGACTGGGTGTACAAGGGGTCCCGGGGGATTGACTGGGTGTACAGAGGGTCCCAGGGGATTGACTGGGTGTACAGGGGGTCCCGGGGTCGGGGATTGACTGGGTGTACAGGGGTCCCGGGGGATTGACTGGGTGTACAGGGGGACCCGGGTGGATTGACTGGGATTACAGGGGGTCCCAGGGGATTGACTGGGTGTACAGGGGGTCCCGGGGGATTGACTGGGTGTACAGGGGGTCCCGGGGTCCCGGGGGATTGACTGGGTGAACAGGGGGTCCCGGGGGATTAACTGGGTGTACAGGGGGTCCCAGGGGATTGACTGGGTGTACAGAGTGTACCGAGGTCGTGTATTGACTGGGTGTACAGGGGGTCTCGGGGGATTTACTGGGTGTACAAGGGGTCCCGGGGTCGGGGATTGACTGGGTGTACAGGGGGTCCCGGGGTCGGGGATTAACTGGGTGTACAGGGGGTCCCGGGGGATTGACTGGGTGTACAGGAGTCCCGGGGTCGGGGATTGACTGGGTGTACAGGGGGTCCTGGGGTCGGGGATTGACTGGGTGTACAGGGGGTCCCGGGGGATTAATTGGGTGTACAGGGGGTCCCGGGGGATTGACTGGGTGTACAGAGTGTCCCGAGGTCGTGTATTGACTGGGTGTACAGGGGGTCTCGGGGGATTTACTGGGTGTACAAGGGGTCCCGGGGTCGGGGATTGACTGGGTGTACAGGGGGTCCCGGGGGGTTGACTGGGTGTAAAGGGGGTCCCGGGGATTGACTGGGTGTAAAGGGGGTCCCGGGGTATTGACTGTGTGTACAGGGTGTCCCGGGGGATTGACTGGGTGTACAGGGGGACCCGGGGGATTGACTGAGTGTACAGGGTGCCCCAGGGTCGGGGATTGACTGGGTGTACAGGGGGTCCCGGTGGATTGACTGGGTGTACAGGGGTCCGGGTCGGGATTGACTGGGTGTACAGGGGGTCTTGGGGATTGACTGGGTGTACAGGGGGTCCCGGGGATTGACTGGGTGTACAGGGGGTCGCGGGGGATTGACTGGGTGTACAGGGGGTCCTGGGAATGACTGGGTGTACAGGGGGTCGCGGGGGATTGACTGGGTGTACAGGGGGTCCCGGGGTCGGGGATTGACTGCGTGTAAGGGGGTCCCGGGGGATTGACTGAGTGTACACGGGGTCCCGGGGGATTGACTGGGTGTACAGGGGGTCCCGGGGGATTGACTGGGTTTACAGGGGGTCCCGGGTTCCCAGGGTTCTGACTGGATGTACAGGGGACCCGGGGATTGACTGGGTGTACAGGGGGTCCCGAGGGATTGACTGGGTGTGCATGGGGTCCCGGGGTCGGGGATTGACTGGGTGTACAGAGGGTCCCAGGGGATTGACTGGGTGTACAGGGGGTCCCAGGGGATTGACTGGGTGTACGGGGGTCCCGGGGGATTGACTGGGTGTACAGGGGGTCCCGGGGGATTGACTGGGTGTACATGGGGTTCTGGGGGATTGACTGGGTGTACAGGGGGTCCCGGGGAATTGACTGGGTGTACAGGGAGTCCTGGGGTCGGGGATTGACTGGGTGTACAGGGGGTCCCGGGGGATTGACTGGGTGTACAGGGGACCCGGGGTCGGGGATTGATTGGGTGTACAATTGTTCTTGGGGGATTGACTGGGTGTACAGGGGGTCCCGGGGGATTGATTGGGTGTACAGGGGGTCCCGGGGGATTGACTGGGTGTACGGGGGTCCCGGGGGATTGACTGGGTGTACAGGTGGTCCCAGGGGATTGACTGGGTGTACAGGGGGTCCCGGGGTCCCGGGGGATTGACGGGGTGTACAGGGGGTCCCGGGGGATTGACTGGGTGTACCGGGGTCCCGGGGGATTGACTGGGTGTACAGGGGGTCCCGGGAGATTGACTGGGTGTACCGGGGTCCCGGGGGATTGACTGGGTGTACAGGGGGTCCCGGGAGATTGACTGGGTGTACAGGGGGTCCCGGGGTCCCGGGGATTGACGGGGTGTACAGGGGGTCCCGGGGTCCCGGGGGATTGACGGGGTGTACAGGGGGTCCCGGGGGATTGACTGGGTGTACCGGGGTCCCGGGGGATTGACTGGGTGTACAGGGGGTCCCGGGAGATTGACTGGGTGTACATGGTTTCTGGGGGATTGACTGGGTGTACAGGGGCCCCAAGGGATTGACTGGGTGTACAGGGAGTCCCGGGGTCGGGGATTGATTGGGTGTACAGGGGGTCCCGGGGTCGGGGATTGACTGGGTGTACAGGGGGTCCCGGGGGATTAACTGGGTGTACAGGGGGTCCCCGGGGGATTGACTGGGTGTACAAGGGGTCCCGGGGTCGGGGATTGAAAGGGTGTACAGGGGGTCCCGGGGGATTGACTGGGTGTAAAGGGTGTCCCGGGGGATTGACTGGGTGTAAAGTGGGTCCCGGGGGATTGACTGGGTGTACAGGGTGTCCCGGGGGATTGACTGGGTGTACAGGGGGTCCCGGGGGATTGACTGTGTGTACAGGGCGTCCCGGGGGATTGACTGGTTGTACAGGGGATCCCGGGGGATTGACTGGGTGTACAGGGGGTCCCAGGGTCGGGGATTGACTGTGTGTACAAGGGTTCCCAGGGTCGGGGATTGACTGGGTGTACAGGGGGTCCCAGGGTCGGGGATTGACTGGGTGTACAAGGGTTCCCAGGGTCGGGGATTGACTGGGTGTACAGGGGGTCCCGGTGGATTGACTGGGTGTTAAGGGGGTCCCTGGGGATTGACTGGGTGTACAGGGGGTCCCGGGGGATTGACTGGGTGTACACGGGGTCCCGGGGGATTGACTGGTTGTACAGGGGGTCCCGGGGGATTAACTGGGTGTACGGGGGTCGCGGGGGATTGACTGGGTGTACAGGGGGTCCCGGGGGATTGACTGGGTGTACAGGGGGTCCCGGGGGATTGACTGGGTGTACAGGGGGTCCTGGGGTCGGGGATTGACTGGGTGTACAGGGGCTCCCGGAGTCGGGGATTGAATGGGTGTACAGGGGGTACCGGGGTCGGGGATTGACTGGGTGTACAGGGGGTCCCGGGGTCGGGGGTTGACTGGGTGTACAGGGGGTCCCGGGGTTGGGGATTGACTGGGTATACAGGGGGTCCCGGGGTCCCGGGGGATTAACTGGGTGTACAGGGGGTCCCGGGGGATTGACTGGGTGTACAGGGGACCCGGGGGATTGACTGGGTGTACGGGGGTCCCGGGGGATTGAATGGGTGTACAGGGGGTCCCGGGGGATTGACTGGGTGTACAGGGGGGCTCGGGGGATTGACTGAGTGTACAGGGGGTCCCGGGGGATTGACTGGGTGTACAGGGGGTCCCGGGGGATTGACTGGGTGTACGGGGGTCCCGGGGGATTGACTGGGTGTACAGGGGGGTCCTGGGATCGGGGATTGACTGGGTGTACAGGGGGTCTCGGGGGATTTACTGGGTGTACAAGGGGTCCCGGGGTCGTGGATTGACTGGGTGTGCAGGGGGTCCCGGGGGATTGACTGGATGTAAAGGTGGTCCCGGGGGATTGACTGGGTGTAAAGGGGGTCCCGGGGGATATACTGGGTGTAAAGGGGCTCCCGGGGGATTGACTGGGTGTACAGGGAGTCCCAGGGGATTGACTGTGTGTACAGGGTGTCCCGGGGATTGACTGGGTGTACAGGAGGTCCCAGGGTCGGGGATTGACTGGGTGTACAGGGGGTCCCTGGGGATTGACTGGGTGTACAGTGGGTCCCGGGGGATTGACTGGGTGTACAGGGGGTCCCGGGGGATTGACTGAGTGTTCAGGGGGTCCCGGGGTCGGGGATTGACTGGGTGTACAGGGGGTCTCTGGGGATTGACTGGGTGTACAGGGGGTCTCTGGGGATTGACTGGGTGTACAGGGGGTCCTCGGATTGACTGGGTGTACAGGGGGTCCCGGGGTCGGGGATTGGCTGGGTGTACAGGGGGTCCCGGGGTCGGGGATTGACTGGGTGTACGGGGGTCCCGGGGGATTGACTGGGTGTACAGGGGGTCCTGGGGGATTGACTGGGTGTACAGGGGGTCCCGGTGGATTGACTGGGTGTACAGGGGGTCCCGGGGGATTGACTGGGTGTACCGGGGGTCCCGGGGTCCCAGGGTTCTGACTGGATGTACAGGGGGTCCCGTGGATTGACTGGGTGTACAGTGGGTCCCAAGGGATTGACTGGGTGTACATGGGGTCCCGGGGTCGGGGATTGACTGGGTGTACAGGGGGTCCCGGGGTCGGGGATTGACTGGGTGTACAGGGGGTCCCGGGGTCGGGGATTGACTGGGTGTACAGGGGGTCCCGGGGTCGGTGATTGACTGGGTGTACAGGGGGTCCCGGGGTTGGGGATATACTGGGTGTACAGGGGGTCCCAGGGGATTGACTGGGTGTACAGGGGATCCCAGGACATTGACTGGGTGTAAAGGGGGTCCCGGGGGATTGACTGGGTGTACAGGGGGTCCCAGGGGATTGACTGGGTGTACAGGGAGTCCCGTGGGATTGACTGGGTGTACAGGGGGACCCGGGGTCCCGGGGGATTGACTGGGTGTCCAGGGGGTCCCGGGGGATTGACTAGGTGTACAGGGGGTCCCGGGGGATTGACTGGGTGTACAGGGGTTCCCGGGGGATTGACTGGGTGTACAGGGGGTCCCGGGGGATTGACTGGGTGTACAGGGGGTCTCGGGGGATTGACTGGGTGTACAGGGGGTCCCGGGGCATTGACTGGGTGTACAGGGGGTCCCGGGGGATTGACTGGGTGTACGGGGGTCCCGGTGGATTGACTGAGTGTACAGGGGGTCCCGGGGGATTGACTGGGTGTACACGGGGTCCAGGGGGATTGACTGGTTGTACAGGGGGTCCCGGGGGATTGACTGGGTGTACGGGGGTCGCGGGGGATTGACTGGGTGTACAGGGGGTCCCGGGGGATTGACTGGGTGTACAGGGGGTCCCGGGGGATTGACTGGGTGTACAGGGGACCCGGGGGATTGACTGGGTGTACGGGGGTCCCGGGGGATTGAATGGGTGTACAGGGGGTCCCGGGGGATTGACTGGGTGTACAGGGGGGCTCGGGGGATTGACTGAGTGTACAGGGGGTCCCGGGGGATTGACTGGGTGTACAGGGGGTCCCGGGGGATTGACTGGGTGTACGGGGGTCCCGGGGGATTGACTGGGTGTACAGGGGGGTCCCGGGATCGGGGATTGACTGGGTGTACAGGGGGTCTCGGGGGATTTACTGGGTGTACAAGGGGTCCCGGGGTCGTGGATTGACTGGGTGTACAGGGGGTCCCGGGGGATTGACTGGATGTAAAGGTGGTCCCGGGGGATTGACTGGGTGTAAAGGGGGTCCCGGGGGATATACTGGGTGTAAAGGGGCTCCCGGGGGATTGACTGGGTGTACAGGGGGTCCCAGGGGATTGACTGTGTGTACAGGTTGTCCCGGGGATTGACTGGGTGTACAGGGGGTCCCAGGGTCGGGGATTGACTGGGTGTACAGGGGGTCCCTGGGGATTGACTGGGTGTACAGTGGGTCCCGGGGGATTGACTGGGTGTACAGGGGGTCCCGGGGGATTGACTGAGTGTTCAGGGGGTCCCGGGGTCGGGGATTGACTGGGTGTACAGGGGGTCTCTGGGGATTGACTGGGTGTACAGGGGGTCTCTGGGGATTGACTGGGTGTACAGGGGGTCCTGGGATTGACTGGGTGTGCAGGGGGTCCCGGGGTCGGGGATTGGCTGGGTGTACAGGGGGTCCCGGGGTCGGGGATTGACTGGGTGTACGGGGGTCCCGGGGGATTGACTGGGTGTACAGGGGGTCCTGGGGGATTGACTGGGTGTACAGGGGGTCCCGGTGGATTGACTGGGTGTACAGGGGGTCCCGGGGGATTGACTGGGTGTACCGGGGGTCCCGGGGTCCCAGGGTTCTGACTGGATGTACAGGGGGTCCCGTGGATTGACTGGGTGTACAGTGGGTCCCAAGGGATTGACTGGGTGTACATGGGGTCCCGGGGTCGGGGATTGACTGGGTGTACAGGGGGTCCCGGGGTCGGGGATTGACTGGCTGTACAGGGGGGTCCCGGGTTCGGGGATTGACTGGGTGTACAGGGGGTCCCGGGGTTGGGGATATACTGGGTGTACAGGGGGTCCCAGGGGATTGACTGGGTGTACAGGGGGTCCCAGGAGATTGACTGGGTGTAAAAGGGGTCCCGGGGGATTGACTGGGTGTACAGGGGGTCCCAGGGGATTGACTGGGTGTACAGGGAGTCCCGTGGGATTGACTGGGTGTACAGGGGGACCCGGGGTCCCGGGGGATTGACCAGGTGTACAGGGGGTCCCGGGGGATTGACTGGGTGTACAGGGGTTCCCGGGGGATTGACTGGGTGTACAGGGGGTCCCGGGGGATTGACTGGGTGTACAGGGGGGTCTCGGGGGATTGACTGGGTGTACAGGGGGTCCCGGGGCATTGACTGGGTGTACAGGGGGTCCCGGGGGATTGACTGGGTGTACGGGGGTCCCGGTGGATTGACTGAGTGTACAGGGGGTCCCGGGGGATTGACTGGGTGTACGGGGGTCCCGGTGGATTGAATGAGTGTACAGGGGGTCCCGGGGGATTGACTGGTTGTACAGGGGGTCCCGGGGGATTGACTGGGTGTACGGGGGTCGCGGGGGATTGACTGGGTGTACAGGGGGTCCTGGGGGATTGACTGGGTGTACAGGGGGTCCCGGGGGATTGACTGGGTGTACAGGGGACCCGGGGGATTGACTGGGTGTACGGGGGTCCCGGGGGATTGAATGGGTGTACAGGGGGGTCCCGGGGGATTGACTGGGTGTACAGGGGGGCTCGGGGGATTGACTGAGTGTGCAGGGGGTCCCGGGGGATTGACTGGGTGTACAGGGGGTCCCGGGGGATTGACTGGGTGTACGGGGGTCCCGGGGGATTGACTGGGTGTACAGGGGGGTCCCGGGATCGGGGATTGACTGGGTGTACAGGGGGTCTCGGGGGATTTACTGGGTGTACAAGGGGTCCCGGGGTCGTGGATTGACTGGGTGTACAGGGGGTCCCGGGGGATTGACTGGATGTAAAGGTGGTCCCGGGGGATTGACTGGGTGTAAAGGGGGTCCCGGGGGATATACTGGGTGTAAAGGGGCTCCCGGGGGATTGACTGGGTGTACAGGGGGTCCCAGGGGATTGACTGTGTGTACAGGTTGTCCCGGGGATTGACTGGGTGTACAGGGGGTCCCAGGGTCGGGGATTGACTGGGTGTACAGGGGGTCCCTGGGGATTGACTGGGTGTACAGTGGGTCCCGGGGGATTGACTGGGTGTACAGGGGGTCCCGGGGGATTGACTGAGTGTTCAGGGGGTCCCGGGGTCGGGGATTGACTGGGTGTACAGGGGGTCTCTGGGGATTGACTGGGTGTACAGGGGGTCTCTGGGGATTGACTGGGTGTACAGGGGGTCCTGGGATTGACTGGGTGTGCAGGGGGTCCCGGGGTCGGGGATTGGCTGGGTGTACAGGGGGTCCCGGGGTCGGGGATTGACTGGGTGTACGGGGGGTCCCGGGGGATTGACTGGGTGTACAGGGGGTCCTGGGGGATTGACTGGGTGTACAGGGGGTCCCGGTGGATTGACTGGGTGTACAGGGGGTCCCGGGGGATTGACTGGGTGTACCGGGGGTCCCGGGGTCCCAGGGTTCTGACTGGATGTACAGGGGGTCCCGTGGATTGACTGGGTGTACAGTGGGTCCCAAGGGATTGACTGGGTGTACATGGGGTCCCGGGGTCGGGGATTGACTGGGTGTACAGGGGGTCCCGGGGTCGGGGATTGACTGGCTGTACAGGGGGTCCCGGGTTCGGGGATTGACTGGGTGTACAGGGGGTCCCGGGGTTGGGGATATACTGGGTGTACAGGGGGTCCCAGGGGATTGACTGGGTGTACAGGGGGTCCCAGGAGATTGACTGGGTGTAAAAGGGGTCCCGGGGGATTGACTGGGTGTACAGGGGGTCCCAGGGGATTGACTGGGTGTACAGGGAGTCCCGTGGGATTGACTGGGTGTCCAGGGGGTCCCGGGGGATTGACCAGGTGTACAGGGGGTCCCGGGGGATTGACTGGGTGTACAGGGGTTCCCGGGGGATTGACTGGGTGTACAGGGGGTCCCGGGGGATTGACTGGGTGTACAGGGGGTCTCGGGGGATTGACTGGGTGTACAGGGGGTCCCGGGGCATTGACTGGGTGTACAGGGGGTCCCGGGGGATTGACTGGGTGTACGGGGGTCCCGGTGGATTGACTGAGTGTACAGGGGGTCCCGGGGGATTGACTGGGTGTACAGGGGGTCCCGGGGTCGAGGATTGCCTGGTTGTAAAGGGGGTCCCGGGGGATTAACTGGGTGTACGGGGATCCTGGGGGATGACTGGGTGTACAGTTGGTCCCGGGGGATTCATTGGGTGTACAGGGGGTCCCGGGGGATTGACTGGGTGTACAGGGGGTCCCAGGGGATTGACTGTGTGTACAGGGGGTCCTAGGGGATTGACTGGGTGTATAGGGGGTCCCGCGGGATTGACTGTGTGTACAGGGGGTCCCAGGGGATTGACTGGGTGTACAGGGGGTCCCGAGGGATTGACTGGGTGTACATTGGGTCCCGGGGTCGTGGATTGACTGGGTGTACAGGTGGTCTCGGGGGATTGACTGGGTGTACAGGGGGTCCCAGGGGATTGACTGGGTGTACAGGGGGTCCCGGGGGATTGACTGGGTGTACAGGGGGTCCCGGGGGATTGACTGGGTGTACAGGTGGTCCCAGGGTATTGACTGGGTGTACAGGGGCTCCCGGGGGATTGACTGGGTGTACAGGGGCTCCCGGGAGATTGATTGGGTTTACAGGTGGTCCCGTGGGATTGACTGGGTGTACAAGGGATCCCGGGGGATTGACTGGGTGTTAAGGGGATCCCGGGGTCATGGATTGACTGTGTGTACAGGTGGTCACGGGGGATTGACTGGGTGTACAGGGGGTCCCGGGGGATTGACTGGGTGTACAGGGGGTCCCAGGGGATTGACTGGGTGTACAGGGGGTCCCGGGGGATTGACTGGGTGTACAGGGGGTCCCCGGGGATTGACTGGGTGTACAGGGGGTCTCGGGGGATTGACTGGGTGTACAGGGGGTCCCGGGGGATTGACTGGGTGTACAGGGGGTCCCGGGGGATTGACTGGGTGTACGGGGATCCCGGGGGATTGACTGGCTGTACAGGGGGTCCCGGGGGATTCACTGGGTGTACAGGGGGTCCCGGGGTCGAGGGTTGCCTGGGTCTACAGGGGGTCCCGGGGGATTAACTGGGTGTACGGGGGTCCTGGGGGATGACTGGGTGTACAGTTGGTCCCAGGGGATTCACTGGGTGTACAGGGGGTCCCGGGGGATTGACTGGGTGTACAGGGGGTCCCGGGGGATTGACTGTGTGTAGAGGGGTCCCAGGGGATTGACTGGGTGTACAGGGGGTCCCGGGCGATTGACTGGGTGTACAGGGGGTCCCGTGGGATTGACGGGGTGTACAGGTGGTCCCGGGGGATTGACTGGGTGTACAGGGCGTCCCGGGGGATTGACTGGGTGTACAGGGGGTCCCGGGGGATTGACTGGGTGTACAGGTGGTCTCGGGGGATTGACTGGGTGTACAGGGGGTCCCAGGGGATTGACTGGGTGTACAGGGGGTCCCGGGGGATTGACTGGGTGTACAGGGGGTCCCGGGGGATTGACTGGGTGTACAGGTGGTCCCGGGGTATTGACTGGGTGTACAGTTGCTCCCGGGGGATTGACTGGGTGTACAGGGGCTCCCGGGGGATTGACTGGGTTTATAGGGGGTCCTGGGGGATTGACTGGGTGCACAGGGGATCCCGGGGTATTAACTGGATGTACAGGGGGTCCCGGGGGTTGACTGGGTGTACAGGTGGTCCTGGGGGATTGACTGGGTGTACAGGGGGTCCCAGGGTTGGGGATTGACTGGGTGTACAGGGGGTCCCGGGGTCGGGGATTGACTGGGTGTACAGGGGGTCCCGGGGGATTGACTGGGTGTACAGGGGGTCCCGGGGTCGGGGATTGACTGGGTGTACAGGGGGTCCCGCGGGATTGACTGTGTGTACAGGGGATCTCGGGGTATTGACTGGATGTACAGGGGGTCCCGTGGGGTTAACTGGGTGTACAGGTGGTCCTGGGGGATTGACTGGGTGTACAGGGGGTCCCAGGGTTGGGGATTGACTGGGTGTACAGGGGGTCCCGGGGTCGGGGATTGACTGGGTGTACAGGGGGTCCCGGGGTCGGGGATTGAATGGGTGTACAGGGGGTCCCGGGGGATTGACTGGGTGTACAGGGGGTCCCGGGGTTGGGGATTGTCTGGGTGTACAAGGGGTCCCGGGGGATTGACTGGGTGTACAGCGGATCCCGAGGTCGGGGAGTGACTGGGTGTACAGGGGGGCCCCGGGTCGGGGATTGACTGGGTGTACAGGAGGTCCCGGGGGATTGACTGGGTGTACAGGGTGTCCCGGGGGATTGACTGGGTGTACAGGGGTCCCGGGGGATTGACTGGGTGTACGGGGAGTCCCGGGGGATTGACTGGGTGTACGGGGGTCCCGGGGGATTGACTGTGTGTACAGGGGTCCCGGGGGATTGACTGGGTGTACAGGGAGTCCCGGCTTCGGGGATTGACTGGGTGTACAGTGGGTCCCGGGGGATTGACTGAATGTACAGGGGGTCCCGGGGTCGGGGATTGACTGGGTGTACAGGGGGTCCCGGGGTCGGGGATTGAATGGGTGTACAGGGGGTCCCGGGGGATTGACTGGGTGTACAGGGGGTCCCGGGGTTGGGGATTGTCTGGGTGTACAAGGGGTCCCGGGGGATTGACTGGGTGTACAGCGGATCCCGAGGTCGGGGAGTGACTGGGTGTACAGGGGGGCCCCGGGTCGGGGATTGACTGGGTGTACAGGAGGTCCCGGGGGATTGACTGGGTGTACAGGGTGTCCCGGGGGATTGACTGGGTGTACAGGGGTCCCGGGGGATTGACTGGGTGTACGGGGAGTCCCGGGGGATTGACTGGGTGTACGGGGGTCCCGGGGGATTGACTGTGTGTACAGGGGTCCCGGGGGATTGACTGGGTGTACAGGGAGTCCCGGCTTCGGGGATTGACTGGGTGTACAGTGGGTCCCGGGGGATTGACTGAATGTACAGGGGGTCCCGGGGGTTGACTGGGTGTACAGGTTGGTCCCGGGGGATTGACTGGGTGTGCAGGGGGTCCCGGGGGATTGACTGGGTGTAGAGGGGTCCTGGGGGATTGACTGGGTGTACGGGGCGTCCTGGGGGATTGACTGGTTGTCCGGGGGGTCCCGGGGGATTGACTGGGTGTACAGGGAGTCCCGGGGTCGGGGATTGACTGGGTGTACAGGGGGTCCCAGGGTCGGGGATTGATTGGGTTAACAGGGGATCCTAGGGTCGGGGATTGACTGAGTGTACAGGGGGTCCCGGGCTGTAGAATGGGCTTGGTGTACAGGGGGCTTTAGAATGGACCGGACTTCCCCGCTCCACAACAATGCAAAAAAATGAGATCTATACCCAAATAAGTCTCTGTGACTCTCACGGATTTTTTTTAAACATACTGAACTAGTGCACTACACTCCAGCTTAAATTATATTACCTTTTTAAGAAATTAATGTTCAGGCTCTGTGTTGTAATTGGTATGTAGCAAGCTTCTTTCAACATCATTCTGAGTCTCGCATAGGTGAGGTGTGAGAGCCGGGAGGGAGCAGAGGGGAACATATCCTCGTGGAGCCGGCCCTGCTGTCTTATTAGAATTACATTACATGGAATGTACAGCACAGAAACAGGCCATTTGGCCCAACTGCTTCACGCCAGTGTTGATGCTCCACATGAGCCTCCTCCCACCCTCCCTCATCTAACCCCATCAACATAACCTGTGTATTTGGACTTTCAGAAGGCTTTCGATAAGGTCCCACATAAGAGATTAGCGTGTAAAGTTAAGGCACATGGGATTGGGGGCAAGGTATTAACTTGGATAGAGAACTGGTTGGCAGACAGAAAGCAGAGAGTAGGAATTAATGGGTCTTTTTCCGAGTGGCAGGCAGTGACTAGTGGGGTACCGCAGCGATCGGTCCTAGGACCTCAGCTATTCACAATATATATTAATGATCTAGACGAGGGAACGAGATGTAATATCTCCAAGTTTGCAGATGACACAAAGCTGGGTGGGCGTGTGTGCTGTGAGGAGGATGCCAAAAAACTCCAGTATGATTTGGACAGGTTGAGTGATTGGGCAGAAGCATGGCAGATGCAATATAATGTGGATAAATGCGAGGTTATCCACTTTGGTGTCAAAAACGGGAAGGCAGATTATTATCTGAATGGCAATAGATTGGGAGAAGGGGAAGTGCAATGAGACCTGGGTGTCCTTGTGCACCAGTCGCTGAAGGTAAGCATGCAGGTGCAGCAGGCGGTTAAGAAGGCAAATGGTATGTTGGCCTTCGTAGCGAGAGGGTTCGAACACAGGAACAAGGATGTCTTGCTGCAGTTGTACAGGGCCTTGGTGAGGCCACACCTTAAGTATTGTGTGCAGTTTTGGTCGCCTTATCTGAGGAAGGATGTTCTTGCCATGGAGGGAGTGCAGCGAAGATTCACCAGGCTGATACCTGGGATGGCAGGAATGACGTATGAGGAGAGATTGGGTCAATTGGGCTTATACTCGCTGGAGTTTCGAAGAATGAGAGGGGATCTCATTGAAACTTATAAAATTCTAACAGGACTAGACAGACTAGATGCAGGAAGGATGTTCCCGATGGTTGGGGATTCCAGAACCAGGGGTCACAGTCTAAGGATAAGGGGTAAGCCATTTAGGACTGAGATGAGGAGGAATTTCTTCACCCAGAGAGTGGTGAACCTGTGGAATTCTCTACCACAGAAGGCAGTGGAGGCCAATTCATTAAATATATTCAAGAAGGAGTTAGATATATTTCTTAAGGCTAAAGGGATCAAGGAATATGGGGAAAAGGCAGGGACAGGGTACTGAATTTGGATGATCAGCCATGATCTCATTGAATGGCGGAGCAGGCTCGAGGGGCCGAATGACCTACTCCTGCTCCTATCTTCTATGTTTCCCTTCTCCCTCATGTGTTTACCTAACTTCCCCGTAAATGCATCTATACCCTTCGCCTCAACCACACCCTGTGGTAGCCAGTTCCACATTCTCACCCCTCTCTGGGTAAAGAAGTTGCTCCTGAATTCCTCATTGGATTTTATATATTATGATATCAATTATATTATTAGATACAATAACGGGCCAATTCAGACATGAGGCAGAATATTGAGAGAGGATTGACTCAGTCAAATAACCATCGTCAGGTACAATATTAACACATGATGCGGAGATGTCGGTGTTGGACTGGGGAGGACAAAAGTGAGAAGTCGCACAACACCAGGTTATAGTCCAACAGTTTTATTTGAAATCACAAGCTTTCGGAGCTGCTGCTCCTTCGTCAGGTGAAGTGAAGGAATACAAATCGACAAAGCATATATAGATAGAGAACAATGCATGTGAAGCGTACAATGGCAGACGACTACATTTAATCCTCCTGACTGCCTTTTGTCACACCTCGGCAGATAAACAATCAGGTCAGCCAGGAAGCCACCACATCAAAGACATAGCAAGATACAACTGAGACAATGAGGTGGGGTCACAGGGTGTCTAATGTGTCAAAAGCTGCAGTCTGTATGGAAAACCATAAACTTTAAAATTTTTACTTTTTTTTTTACTGGAAATCACATCTGTGAACAAGCCAACGACGACTCGAGTCTGGATGACTCTACGTCATGTAGCGTGACATGAACCCAAGATCCCGGTTGAGGCCGTCCTCATGACTGCGGATACTTCACCTGACGAAGGAGCAGCGCTCCGAAAGCTTGTGATTTCAAATAAAACTGTTGGACTATAACCTGGTGTTGTGCGACTTCTCAATATTAACACAGTTAATGCTGGCGATCACTACTTTATATCTCCACAAGAATGGAGGAAGGGGAAAAGGTGATTTACTCCGTCTCCATCGCGCGGAGCTCCACCTCTTGCTCCAGGACCCAGTGGGGTGGGAGGGTTAAATTCCTCTCATGTTGGATCAGCCGCCCCGGCTCCTGCAGTCAACGGAAAGGAAAATCGTGCGGGGTGACTAACGGGCGGCAGATACGATATCGCCCACTTTACACTGTGGCCAAAAGTTCAAATTAGCCCCATCGATACTGAATACTACTGAAATTTGTTACAATTCCCAACAGCAAATATCAATGAATGAATGAAAGAGCCCCGCCCTCTGTGGCTGCAGTGACTGTAAACTTTTGTACACAGAATGCAGCTGTTGATTTAAACCATCACATAACCAGAAGTGCCTCGCATCAGCTTCAGCCCAGCCACTGAGAGCTGAGGAACAGCGAGTGATAGAATCCCCGCTCCCCCCGTCCACTCAACTGCTACCGATTCTGGAACCCGCTAAATCTGCCATTCTGGAGCGCTCCAAGGGCCGGGGGGAGGGGGGGGGGATCTCGACTTTGCGCAAATAGTGTGAAACAGGCGATAGCGAACCGGCAGCCCATTTTGCATCTCTCCCCCCTCTCGCCCGTGAGACACCATCGCACAAAGCGAGGCTCTACCCCCCAACTTTCTGAAGGAGTTCAGGAACTCGCAGCCAAAGGGGTCCCGACACCGGGGCTACAGTCCGAGGAGCCGACCAATGGGGCTTGCCGGCTGCCTCGGGGTCCCTGATCGTGCTCAGTGCCACCTTGTACGTCAGTGTGTCCCATGGAGGGTAGTGGTCCTTTCACTGGATCCGCTCAGGACTCCGTCAACATGCACAAGTTCCACGGCCTCGAACGCTGCCCGTTGAAATCGGGCCGATTGTCACATTTCTCCCACCCCAAAACCCATCGTCTATCTCTTCCCGCTGAACCAGGAAGTTGATCCAGTTCCCTGTTGAAAGAGTCAGCTCAGGCGCTTCACCCTCTCTCCTCCTTCTGTACAAAAGCATATACGCTCTCTAGAGGGCCCTCTCTTGTGTCGGGTGCTGGTGCTGGTGGGTTTCTGGACTCAGGCCACTTTAGCATGGAGTACGTGAGCTCACCATTCGTTGTCGACTCCCGACCCTGCACAGAACAGAAAAGGGCAGCTTAGAAAATGTGAAAATAAAAAGGCCGAGAAAACTGTTGAAAAGGCACAACAGGGCAGTCAGCGTCTAAAGGAGGTAAGATAGGTTACTGCTTGAGTTAACGTTTCATCTTTCAGAACCTCTGATGTGGAAAGTTTTCCGACATTGGTTGGTGAGTATTTCTCTCTTTTTAAACTTAAACTCTGTGGTTTATAGTTTCTAAGCTCTCTGTGGTGTAGCGGGGACTGTTGGTAAACCAGGGCCCTTAAGTATATCATTTAACTGTAGTGCAATTGGTGGGATTGATTTGATTTAATTTAATTTGAATTAATTAAAGGGTAAGTCATGGCAGGAGAGCTCGGCTCCGTGGTATGCTCCTCCTGTGCTATGTGGGGAATCAGGGACCCTTCCGGTGTCCTTGACAACCATGTGTGCGGGAAGTGTATCCAGCTACAGCTACTGGCAGACCGCATTACGGCGCTGGAGCTGCGATTGGATGCGTATTGGAGCATTCGCGATGCTGAGAACCTCGTGAATAGCACGTTTAGCGAGTTGGTCACACCGCAGGCAAAGGGTGTACAGGAAGGAAGTAAATGGGTGACCACCAGGCAGAGTAAGAGGTGCAGGCAGGTAGTGCAGGGGTCCCCTGTGGACATCCCCCTCTCAAACAGATATACCACTTTGAATACTGTTGGGGGGAAGGCAGCAGCAGCCAACTTCCTGGCACCATGGGTGGCTCTGTTGCACAGGCTGGGAGGAAAAAGAGTGGAAGAACTATAGTGATAGGGGACTCAATTGTAAGGGGAATAGATAGGCGTTTCTGCGGCCGCAACCGAGACTCCAGGATGGTGTGTTGCCTCCCTGGTGCAAGGGTCAAGGACGTCTCGGAGCGGCTACAGAACATTTTGGAGGGTGGAGGGCGAACAGCCAGCTGTCGTGGTGCACATAGGCACCAACGATATAGGTAAAAAAGGGGGTGAGGTCCTAAAAGCAGAATATAGGGATTTAGGAGGTAAATTAAAAAATAGGACCTCAAAGGTGGTAATCTCAGGATTGCTACCAGTGCCACGTGCTAGTCAGAGTAGAAATAGGAGGATATTTCAAATGAATACGTGGCTAGAGGAATGGTGCAAGGGGGAGGGATTCAAATTCCTTGGACATTGGAACCGGTTCTGGGGGAGGTGGGACCAGTACAAACCGGACGGTCTGCACCTGGGCAGGGCCGGGACCGCTGTCCTAGGGGGAGTGTTTGCTAGTGCTGTTGGGGAGGGTTTAAACTGAAGTGGCAGGGGGTTGGGCAGCTGAGCAGGGAGACAGAGGAAAGCGTGTCAGGAAGGGACAGAAGGTATGGAGTAAAAGGTAAAGTGTTAAAAAAGGAAAAAGCAGGAACTAAGTGTTACAAAACATATTTGAAAGTTCTTTATCTGAATGCACGTAGCATTCGTAACAAAATGGACGAGTTAACGGCACAAATAACTACGTATGGGTATGATCTTGTGGCCATTACAGAAACATGGCTGCAGGGTGACAACGACTGGGAACTAAATATGCCAGGGTATTTAACAATCAGGAAGGACAGGCAGGAAGGAAGGGGAGGTGGGGTGGCTATGTTAATAAAGGAAGGAATCACTGTAATACAGAGAAATTATATTGGGTCAAAGGATCAGGATAATGAAACAGTTTGGGTGGAGATAAGGAATAATAAGGGGAAAAAAACACTAGTGGGAGTAGTATATAGGCCTCCTAATAGTTGCAACTCTGCTGGAAGAAGTATTAATCAGGAAATAGTTGGGGCATGTAATAAGGGAACAGCTATAATTATGGGGGATTTTAACTATCATATTAACTGGACAAATCAAATTGGGCAGGGCAGCCTTGAGGAAGAGTTTATTGAGTGTATTAGGGATGGATTTCTTGAGCAGTATGTAACTGATCCTACAAGGGGGCAAGCAACCTTGGACCTGGTCCTGTGTAATGAGTCAGGATTAATTAATAACGTCCTAGTTAAGGATCCCCTTGGAATGAGTGACCATAACATGGTTGAATTCCATATCCAATTAGAGGGTGAGAAGGTTGGTTCTCAAACAAGCGTACTGAGCTTGAATAAAGGAGACTATGATGGTATGAGAGCGGAATTGATTAAAGTGGACTGGGAAAATAGATTAAAGGGTAAGACGGTACATGAGCAGTGGTGTTCATTTAAGGAGTTATTTTACAACTTTCATAAAAAATATATTCCACTGAGGAAAAAAGGGTGTAAAAGAAATGACAGCCATCCGTGGCTAAGTAAAGAAATTAAGGATAGTATCCGACTAAAAACAAGGACATATAAGGTAGCCAAACTTAGTGGGAGGATAGAAGATTGGGAAGTCTTCAAAAGACAGCAAAAAGTAACTAAAGGATTGATTAAGAAAGGGAAGATAGATTATGAAAATAAATTAGCAAAAAATATAAAAACAGATAGCAAGAGTTTCTATAGTTAAAGTAAAAGAAAAAGGGTGGCTAAGGCAAACGTAGGTCCCTTAGAGGATGAGACCGGGAAATTAATGGTGGGAAACATGGAGATGGCAAAAATGCTGAACAAATATTTTGTTTCAGTCTTTACGGTAGAGGACACTAAGAATATCCCAACACTGGACAAACAGGGGGCTCTAGGGGGGGAGGAGCTAAATATGATTAAAATCACTAAGGAATTGGTACTCAGTAAAATAATGGGACTCAAGGCGGATAAATCCCCTGGACCTGATGGCTTACATCCTAGGGTCTTGAGGGAAGTGGCAGTAGGGATTGTGGATGCTTTGGTAATAATTTTCCCAAATTCCCTGGACTCAGCAAAGGTCCCGGCAGATTGGAAAACTGCTAATGTAACACCCTTATTTAAAAAGGGTAGTAGGCAGAAGGCTGGAAATTATAGACCAGTTAGCCTAACATCTGTGGTGGGTAAAATTTTGGAGTCTATTATTAAGGAGACAGTAATGAAACATTTCGATAAACATAATTTAATAGGATAAAGTCAGCATGGCTTTATGAAGGGGAAGTCATGTCTGACAAATTTGCTTGAGTTCTTTGAGGACATAACGTACAGGGTGGATAAAGGGGAACCAGTGGACGTAGTGTATTTAGACTTCCAGAAGGCATTCGACAAGGTGCCACATAAAAGATTATTGCTCAAGATAAAAAAATCACTGGATTGGGGCTAATATTCTGGCATGGGTGGAGGATTGGTTATCTAACAGGAAGCAGAGAGTTGGGATAAATGGTTCACTCTCGGACTGGCAACCAGTAGCCAGTGGTGTTCCGCAGGGGTCGGTGCTGGGTCCCCAACTCTTTACAATCTATATTAACGATTTGGAGGAGGGGACCGAGTGTAACATATCAAAGTTTGCAGATGATACAAAGATGGGAGGGAAAGTAGAAAGTGAGGAGGACATAAAAAACCTACAAGGGGATATAGACAGGCTGGGTGAGTGGGCGGAGATTTGGCACATGCAATACAATATTGGAAAATGTGAGGTTATGCACTTTGGCAGGAAAGGGATCTGGGGGTCCTAGTGCAAGAAAATCAAAAAGATAGTATGCAGGTGCAGCAGGTGATCAAGAAGGCCAACAAAATGTTGGCTTTTATTGCTAGGGAGATAGATTATAAAAACAGGGAGGTATTGCTGCAGTTATATAAAGTATTGGTGAGAATGCACCTGGAATACTGCATACAGTTTTGGTGTCCATACTTAAGAAAAGACATACTTGCTCTCGAGGCAGTACAAAGAAGGTTCACTTGGTTAATCCCGGGGATGAGGGGGTGGACATATGAGGAGAGGTTGAGTAGATTGGGACGCTACTCATTGGAGTTCAGAAGAATGAGAGGCGATCTTATTGAAACATATAAGATTGTGAAGGGGCTTGATCGGGTGGATGCGGTCAGGATGTTCCCAAGGATGGGTGAAACTAGAACTAGGGGGCATAATCTTAGAATAAGGGGCTGCTCTTTCAAAACTGAGATGAGGAGAAATGTCTTCACTCAGAGGGTAGTAGGTCTGTGGATTTGCTGCCCCAGGAAGCTGTGGAAGCTACATCATTAAATAAATTTAAAACAGAAATAGACAGTTTCCTAGAAGTAAAGGGAATTAGGGGTTACGGGGAGCGGGCAGGAAATTGGACATGAGGCTGAGTTCGGATCGGTCAGGGCCCTGTGGGTGGCGGAGCGGGCCCAGGGGCTGAGTGGCCGGGTCCTGCTCTTACTTCTTGTGTTCTTTAGATTTGAGGTTTGGATCAGATCAGCCATGATCTTATTGAATGTCGGTTCAGGCTCGAGGGGTCGATTGGCCTACTCCTGCTCCTATTTCTTATGTTCTTATGTAAACGGGTGCAAAATGGCTCAGCTTTTGTCTGTCTGTGCCTGTGAGAAACATTCGGAACAGGAGGAGGCCAGTCAGCCCCTCGAGCCTGCTCCACAAATTTAGTTAGATCATGGCTGATCTGCACCTCAACTCCAATTCGGTCGATACGCTTACCCAACAATAATCTATCGATCCTCACCTTCCACCCCACCAGCCTCCACATTCAACGGATCATCCTCCGCCATTTCCGCCACCTCCAACGTGATCCCACCACCAAACGTATCTTCCCCTCACCTCCCCTTTCAGCATTCCGTAGGGACCGCTCCCTCCGAGAGACCCTAGTCCACTCCTCCATCACCCCCAGCACCCCTTCCCCTTCGCCCGGCACCTTCCCGTGCAAGCGCAGGAGATGCAACACCTGCCCTTATACATCCCCCCTTCCCACTTTCCAGGGCCCCAAACACCCCTTCCAGGTGAAACAGCGATTTACTTGTACTTCTTACAATCTAGTATACTGTATTCGCTGCTCACGATGTGGGATCCTCTACATTGGAGAGACCAAACGCAGATTGGGTGACCGCTTTGCGGAACACCTCCATTCAGTCCGTAAGGGTGACCCCGAGCTTCCGGTCGCCTGTCATTTTAATTCACCGCTCCACGCCCACTCAGACCTCGGCCTTGTGCATTGTTCCACGGAAGCTCAGCGTAAGCTCGAGGAACAGCACCTCATCTTCCGATTAGGCACTTTACAGCCTTCCGGACTCAATATCGAGTTCAACAATTTCAGGTCATAACTATGGACATACATACATACATACATACATGCATACATGCATACATGCATACATGCATACATACATACATACATACATACATACATACATACATACATACATGCCTTTTTCCTTTTTTCTCTCTCCCTCCCCCTACGGCAGCTGTCTCTCATTCTGCCAGCATTTCACACTTCACACTTCTAGCCACCTTTTGTTTCTTAACCTGTCCCATTACCATCTCGTCTTGCCTTGAGCATCTCTTAATGTCTCTACTTACCATAGTTATTCCTCCCCCCAGCCTCCCCCTTGCTTTTTTATCTGTTTCATTTCCTGCTTTTTTCTCAGTTCTGACGAAGGGTTTCGACCTGAAACGTTAACTCTGTTTCTCTCTCCACGGATGTTGCCTGGCCTGCTGAGTTTTTCCAGCGTTTTCTGTTGTTGTTTCAATAATCTATCGATCTCCGTCTTGAAAGCTCCAATCGTCCCCCAGCAACCACAGCCTTTTGGGGGAGAGAGTTCCAGAATTCTACTACCCTGTGTGTGAAACAGTGCTTCCTGATTTAATTCCTCAACGGCCTGCCTCTAATTTTAAGATTATGTCCCCTCGTTCTTGATTCTCCCCACCAGAGGAAGTAGTTTCTCTATATTTTCCCTACCGAATTCATTTATCATTTTAAAGACTTCAATCAGATCTACCCCAGAGAGCTGTGGAGGCGGAGTCATTGAATGTATTCAAGGCAGAGATAGACATATAGTTGAGCTACAGGGGAGTCGAGGGTTATGGGGAGCTGGGCGGGAAAGTGGTGTTGAGGCCAAGATCAGATCAGCCATGATCTTATTGAATGGCGGGGCAGGTTCGAAGGGCCAAATGGCCTAATCCTGCTCCTGTTTCTTATGTTCAGCCCTCAATCTTCTATACGTGAAGGAGAGTTGGAGGTCCGGATTTTCCGTTGCAGCATTCCTGGTACCACCAAGAGTGCATTTCGGAAAATTCCGCAACCTCCGGCCTGTGATTTTCCAACCAATAATTGGAATGGCCAGAAAACCATAGGCTGATAGTGCAGAATTCCCGGGGAGTGTCCCAGGAGTGCTGAAGTAGAGCATCTGGTCCAGATTAGCTACAGAAACCAAGTTAAAGACCTGCGCACCATCAAGAACCATTGAGGTTTACAGCACAGGAGGAGGCCATTCAGCCCCTCATGCCTGTGCTGGCTCTTTTGAAAGAGCGGTCCAATTAGTTCCACTCCCCCGCTTTTCCCCCATAGCCCTGCAAATCTTTCCTTTTCAAGTATATATCCAATTCCCTTTTGAAAGTCACTATTTAATATTGCTTCCAGTGCCCTTTCAGGCAGTGCATTCCAGTGCAAAACAACTTGCTGCATACAAAGAATTTCTGCTCATCTCCCCTCTGGTTCTTTTGCCAATTATCTTAAATCTGTGTCCTCTGGTTGCCGCCCCTCCCACCAGTGTAAACAGTTTCTCCTTATTTACGCTATGAAAACCCCTCATAATTTTGAACGCCTCCATTAAATCTCCCCTTAACCTTCTCTGCTCTAAGGACAACAATCCCAGCTTCTCTAGTCTGTCCACATAACTGAAGTCCCTCATCCACAATTCTCCAGGCGTTATCCCGGTACTGGTAACTGGGAAAAAAAAGGCATTTGGGATTGGTTTATTTCATCTGGACCGTCTCATAGTAAGTCAGACATGTGTGGGCGGAATTTTAACCAAAGTTGCCGAGCGGGACTCACACGAGATCGGGTGGAATGTCAGTTTTACACCCCGCCCAATATTACTCTCCACTGACTTCAACAGGGAGCAAAATCGGGTGGGGCATAAAACCAACATTGCTCCCAGTCCCGTCAGCTTCCCGATGGGCGGGTTAGGTTAAAATTGCCCCTTAGGAGAATCGGGCCCCCGCGGAGAGGAAGGGTCACATTTGCCGAAATTGATATTGTTTATTTTTTTGACAAGGCATCTCGACTCCGGCTAACCCACTCCCTTCTTACCTCAGCCAAGTCCTGCCTCGTTCCTTCCATTGGCGGAACAGACGCTTCCATGGCAACTGAATCGTGTCGTGGGCGACAACCTGAATTAAAACATTCAGACAGGAAGAGAATTTCTTGCATCACGTGTGAATGATGAAACTTCAAAGCTATTTAAAGCGTGATAAAGACACGACTGTATAAGGAGACGGCAGAAACAGACAGCAGCACGACCCCGCTAATACTTTTTAATTGGTCACCGCAAGCTCCAATTTTGTATTCGGTAATTGGACTTATTTTAATTTCTTTCAGCTAAGGAGAGTATCACCTGAGAAACTGACCAGTTATCAATTACAGACACCAAAGCCCCAATCCCTGGCTTTACATGGACAGTTAATAGTTAAAAATTTGTCCGATATAAAGAAGTGAGACAAAGTCCAGCCAGACTGCAAGAACTTCCATGAGGTCCAATAAAGAATTTGGTGCAAAGTCTGTTAAACATTTTCTAAGATCCGTTGTGCATACATTGTTTGAAGACATACCACAATTGGAGAGAATTCAGATATCCCATAATTATAGCTTAATGTTCCCTGCCAACTATCTTTGCTGTTGTAATTCTTCTGCAGCACTTTTTCAGTAGCAGTGCCACACACTTTGTAAATGTGAAAACCCATCGTGCCCAGTAGTGTAAATCAATAGTTCACGTCCCGTAGTTGTGCAAATCAATGGTTCATGTCCAATCGTGGTGTAAATCAACAGTTTGCACCCAGTAGTGGTGCAAATCAATAGTTCATATCTAGTCGTCGTGCAAATCAATGCTTTGAGTCATGTTTATCATGTAATCCAATGGTTCATGTCCAGTAGTCATGTAAATCAATGGTTCATGTCTATTCTGTTTTGTTTAGTTTAGAATGGTTAAGGTCTCCCTTCAACTAACAGATAGAGGACTATCTTACCAATGCCCTAAGTGTTCATTCCCCTAATATCCGAAACCATAATTTCAAGGCTTCTCTCTCATTTCTTTAAGACTCACTCCCCCTACCTACAAGCCCAAGATACAACCCATCAGTCTGTCATTGAATGCCAGCTCACACTGAAGTGTATTAGCTGGTGGACACTGGTGAAATGAGGCAGATCACTAACTGCACTGGTAGTTAAACCACCACAGCATCTGTTCAACAACAACAACAACTTGTATTCATATAGCACCTTTAATGCAGTAAAACATCCCCAGGGGCTTCACAGGAGTGTTATAAAACAAAATTTGACACTGAGTCACATAAGGAGATATTAGGACAGATGACCAAAAGCTTGGTCAAAGAGGTGGGTTTTAAGGAGCGTCTTCAAGGAGGAGAGAGAGGTAGAGAGGCGGAGAGGTTTAGGGAGGGAATTCCAGAGCTTAGGGCCTAGGCAGCTGAAGGCATGGCCACCAATGGTTGAGCGATTAAAATCGGGGATGCTCAAGAGGGCAGAATTCGAGGAGCGTGCATTTGGTCCATGCATTCATCGTTCAACATCGGTCCACTCTCAGACCATCATCCCGACCCTTCCTCCTTTCCTTATAGGTGTTGCTCTGGAAAGGGAGCCCTCTACCCCGCCTAGTGACACTCAGGGAGCCAATGGGGAGAAGGGCATCCCGAGGAGCCGCATATCAGATGATCATCTGAGGTTGGAGTGAAGGACAGGAGGAGGATGGGGGCAGTGCAGGAGCTGAATGTCCCTCACTCCCCACCCCACGGGCTGAGTAAATGCTCCAGAATGGCAGTCGGCTCATTCGGTGACCTGACCTGTGACTTTAACTGTGGGCGATAGTGTAAAATCACCAGTACTGAATTAACTGCCCATTATATGCCCTGCCGATCTTCCTTTCCACTGAACTCAACAGAAGTGAAAATCGGACGGGAGGCCGATTTGATAGCGCCCATTATAGACCATCACCCAAAGTTAAAATTAGCCCCATTTGACTAACTGGAGCCACGATCAGCACTTTCCGCCCCTCCGCAGTTTGCCAATAATCATTCACTGTGGTAAGTTCTACTCACCAAGAGCAGCCACTTACCTCTGTGTGTTTTGGTTGCCAATAGGCACAAGCAGATGGCGATGACAATGAGGAGGCACACAGCAGCAGAGACACCAATAGACATGGCTTCGTCCCTACTTTTGGAGGGTGTTGTTGCGTTGTTCTGTGTTGACCCTGAAACAGTTGTGGTAGTAGAATTCTCACTGTCTGTAACTAAACACTTGGATTATTCTAATAACTGGAGCCAAAACTGGAAATTACAAACAGTAAACTAATTGGCAATTTATAGTTAGACCCTATTAATGTTGGAAAATTGGAGTTCATTCGATTAAGTAAACACGGTGGGATGAAATTGGACATGGGTGGGGTGCAAAATGGGCCGTATCTCATCGGTAGCCCATTATATGCCCGATACTCAGTGCTGTTGACTTTAATTGCACCTTCCCCAGTACCTCTATATCCTTTTTATAATACAGAGACCAGATCTGTTCACTGTACTCCAAGTGTGGTCTAACCAAGGTTCTATACATGTTTAACATAATTTCTCTGCTTTTCCATTCTATCCCTCTCAGAGTGAGCCCCAGTGCTTTGTTTGCTTTTTTATGGCCTTATTAACCTGTGTTGCTACTTTTAGTGATCTGTGTATCTGTACCCCCAGATCACTCTGCTCCACCTCCCCATTTCAACACTTATTTTCCAAGCAGTATGTGGCCTCCTTATTCTTCCCACCAAAATATATTACCTCGCACTAATCTATATTGAAGTTCATTTGCCAATTACACACCCATTCTGCAAGTTTATTAATGTCTTCCTATATTTTGTCACAGTCCTCCTCTACATTAACTACACCCTCAATTTGGTGTCATCCAGCAAATTTTGAAATTTTACTTCCGATTCGAAATCGTTTTTGTAAATGGTGAACAACAGTGGTCCCAGCACCGATCCTTGTAGAACACCACTTCGTCTGAGCAACTACCTTAAACCCCTACTCTCTGTTTCCTGTTTTGGAACCAGCTTGCTATCCATTCTGCTACCTGTCCCCTGACTCCACTGTTCTGACTTTAGTCATGAGTCTACTATGCGATACAAAACCTTGGTTAGACCACACCTGGAGTACTGTGAGCAATTCTGGGCACCACACCTTAGGAAGGATATATTGGCCTTGGAGCGAGTGCAGCGTAGATTTATCACAGAATCCCCACAATGCAGATAGAGGCCATTTCGGCCCAGCGAGCCTGCCCACCCTATCCCCGTAACCCCACGTATTTAATCCCCCTAACACTGAGGGTCAATTTATCATAGCCAAATCAACCTAACCCACACATCTTTGGACTGTGGGAGAAAACCAGAGCACCTGGAGGAAACCCACACAGGCACGGGGAGAATGTGCAAACTCCACACAGACAGTCACCCGCAGCCAGTGCTAACCACTATGCCACCGTGTTCCCCAGAATTTACCAGAATGATACCCGGACTTCAAGGGTTAAGTTACAAGGATAGATTACACAAATTAGGGTTGTATTCCCTGGAATTTAGACGGTTAAGGGGTGATCTGATCAAAGTTTTCAAGATATTAAGGGGAACAAATAGGGTAGATGGAGAGAAACTATTTTCGCTGGTTGGGGATTCTAAGACTAGGGGGCATAGTCTAAAAATTAGAGCCAGACCTTTCAGGAGTAAAATTAGGAAACTCTTCTACACACAAAGGGTGGTAGAAGTTTGGAACTCTCTTCCGCCAATGGCAATTGATGCTGGGTCAATTGTTAATTTTAAAGCTGAGATTGAAGGCTTTCAGTTAACCAAAGGTATTAAGAGATATGGGCCAAAGGCGGGTATATGGAGTTAGATCACAGATCAGCCATGATCTCATTGAATGACGGAACAGGCTCGAGGGGCTGAATGGCCTCCTCCTGTTCCTATGTTCCTAATCGAAGGCCTTTTGGAAATTTAAATAGTTAAATTAATTCTCCCGTATCCCGTGAGCTAAATAATCAGACTGTGAATTCCTACCTGTCCCGGGATAGACTGTTAACGTCACATTGCCTTCACTGGTTGTGTCCCCATCACTGTAAACAGATATCACATACACGCCGCTGTCACTGGGCTCCAGATCCCGCAGCAACAAGGATCCATTCTCTGTGTAGATGTGGACTCTCCCCCTGTGGGAAGGAGCGAACACCTGGTAATCTGAACAGGTATAACCGGGTCTGTCAGGGTCTGGAGAGCAGTTTGATCGGGTCAGTGTCACTAATGGAGTGTCTCCGGGGAATAAAAACCACTCTATCCTTAAAGTGGAGTAGGGAGTGGGTGTGGAGTAGGAGACAATGAGAAGGACAGACTGGTTCACGGTCCCGTTCACTTCTCTCTGACCGACGCTCACAGTAACATTGCTTCCCGAAACTGCAACAAAATAAAAACAATAAATGAGTTTCCAATCACATTATGCAGTGTTATCCCATCAGTAAGTTAAATTCTAAAGACCCGACTTTTCAGAAAGAGAAACAGAGAAGGCCCGAGACAGTCAGAAGGTCAGGCAGCGTCGGTGGAGAGATCGCGAGTCAGTCGCCGTTTCAGCTATTGACCCTGCCTCATGACTGAGAGATATTACAGATAGTACAGCACTTAAAAAGCAACAGAACAAGGGAAGGAGGAGAGGGGGGGGAAGACACAATAACCCACACACAGGAAAAGTAATAGAATCAGTATTGCCAACCTCACCGCCTCATAAATCAAGAGACAAACTCTTAAAAAAATTTAAAATCTGACTTGGGTCTCTGCCTCTACCGTCCTTTCATGCAGTGAGTTCTAGACCCCACCACCCTCTGGGTGAAAAAAGTTCTCCCCAACTCCCCTCTAATCCTTCTACCAATTACTTTAAATCTATGCCCCTTGGTTATTGACCTCTCTGCTAAGGGAAATAGGTCCTTCCTATCCACTCTATCTAGACCCCTCATAATTTTATACACCTCACTTAAGTCTCCCCTCAGCCACCTCTGTTCCAAAGAAAACAACCCCAGCCTATCCAATCTTTCCTCATAGCTAAAATTCTCCAGTCCTGGCATCTTTCTTGTAAATCTCCTCTGCACCCTCTCTAGTGCAATCGCATCTTTCCTGTAATGTGGTGACCAGAACTGCACGCAGTATTCTAGCTGTGGCCTAACTAATGTTTTATACAGTTCAAGCATAACCTCCCTGCCCTTATATTCTATGCCTCGGCTAATAAAGGAAAGTATCCTGTATGTCTTCTTAACCACCTTATCTAACTGTCCTGCTACCTTCAGGGATCTGTGGACATGCGCTCCAAGGTCCCTCTATCCCTCTACACGTCTCAGTATCCTGCCATTGCATACATAATTTTTAAAAGGAGGTCTGCTAACGCAATGTTTTCTGGCAGTTTTAAATTCCATTCACACGGTCATTGCTATTAAACAACAGAAAACCAACCATTGTGTTATACTGTATCATGACATCGCTAAGTTGTTTTGGAAATAAGTGATTAGATATTACATTTTAAGCATTTAGGTTGGGATGCGGGGTGGAGGTTTTGGTTGCGATGCGCGTTAAGGAACTTTCTGGCCGATTAATAACGGTGTGGGTCGTTTGCACGCCGTTATTTTTTCGGTAGGTTCTGGCCCGTTATCCTTTGACTGCTATTGCACGTTTTGCTACATCTAGCCCAAAGCCCCTTTATTTCTCGAATAGAGATCTAATGGAGAGTGCTCCAGATCTCCACGACCCTTTGTGTGGGAAAAGTGCTTCCTGATTTCCCTCCTGAATGGCCAAGCTCCGATTTAAAGCTTGTGCCCCCTTGTTCTGGATTTCCCCACCAGAGGAAATTGTTCTCTCTATCTAATCCCTTTTTTCATTTTAAAGACCCCAATTAGATCACCTCTCACGTGTAAACTCAAGGGAATACAAATAAAGTTTATACAGCTTTTATGATGACTTTTTGTACCTGTGTCCTAGACTTTAGTGATTTGTGTACCTGGATACACAAAGCTCTTTTCTTAAGGTAGGGTGTCATTAGAATCATAGAATGATTACAGCACAGAAGGAGGCCATTCGGCCCATCGAGCCCGTGCCGGCTCTCTGCAAGAGCACTTTAGCGGGTCCCAATCTCCCGCCCTTTCCCCATAGCCCTGAAATTTTTTTCCCTTCAGCTACTTAACCAATTCCCTTTTGAAAGCCATGATTTCAGGCAGTGCATTCCAGATCCTAACCACTCGCTGAGTATAATAGTTTTTCCTCATGTCACCTTTGGTTCTTTTGCCAATCACTTTAAATCTGTGTCCTCTGGTTCTCGACCCTTCCGCTATTTAACTCAGAAAAGAAAAATCTTGCATTCATATAGCTGCTTTCACACCCAAATCCCATTAGTTTGAAATCACAAAATACCTGCAATTTCACCATAGAATAATGAAGTGAGAATTTACATTAATACGTGCCTTTATCTCCTCGGCGTGTCCCCAAACATTTTCTCTACAGAACAATGACTGCACAGAACAAAGAGAAAGACTGCAGGGAGGACAGCCACAATGCAGACCAAGGCACCACAAGGCTCAGAAGGCTGTCCAAGGCCGGGGGTGGGGGGGGGCAATAGAAATGTGGCAGTGATAGGGGACTCTATAATTAGGGGGATAGATAACATCCTCTGCAGCCAAGAACGAGAATTCCGAAGGGTGTGTTGCCTTCCCGGTGCTAGGGTAAGGGATATCTCACGGCGGCTGAAGAGGAACTTGGAAAGGGAGAGGGTAAATCCAGTTGTCGTGGTCCATGTTGGAACAAACGATATAAGTAGGAACAGGGAGGATGTCCAGCTGAAAGAGTATCAGGAGTTAGGATCTAAATTAAAGAGCAGGACTTCGAGGGTAATAATATTACCTGAGCCACGTTCAAATTGGTATACAAGCAGACAGATCAGACGAATTAACACGTGGCTTAAGGGCTGGTATGGGAAAGGGGGTTCCTTTTCATGGGACACTGGCACCAGTTCTGGGAGAGGAAGGAGCTGTACCGATGGGACGGGCTCCACCTGAAATTGGACGGGCTCCACCTGAAAAGGGTAAATAGAGAGGTGGCAAAGGTTTAAGCTGGTAAGATGGGGGGAGGGAGCTACAAGAAACGTAGCCAGCCTAAATATAAACAAAACAAGAAAAGAGAGCATAGGAAAGATTAAAGTAAGTGAGGACATTGATGGCAAGGGAATAGATAGAGTTCTAGAACAGGAGTGTAAAAAGATGGTTAAACATAAAGTGAGAGGAAATCCTCTTAAAAATGAGTTAAACTGTTTGTACAGCAATGCACACAGTGTCCGTAATAAAACAGGGGAGCTGGAGGCAATCATGCGTTGCGAGGAACCAGACATAGTAGGGATTACTGAGATATGGCTACAGAAACATCAGGACTGGGAATTAAACATTGCAGGTATAACATATTTAGAAAAGATAGGGAGGGAAAAAGGGAAGGTGGAGTAGCTGTACTTATTAGGGATAACATGATGGCAGTAGAAAAAAGGGATGCAGAGTTCAGTAAGACAAAAATAGAATCCATATGGATAGAGATAAAAGATAATAAAGGATCAATCACACTAATGGTGTAGTCTACTGACCACCTAATAGTGGAAGGGAGGTGGAGGAAGAAATATGCAGATAAATTAGGGAAATGAGTAAAAAACAGAATAATAATCATGGGGGATTTCAATTACCCCGATATTAATTCGACAGAAGAGGTAGGTAAAGGGGATAAGGGAATCGAGTTCCTACAATGTGTACAGGACTCCTTGCTAACCCAATATGTAAAAAGCCCAACAAGGGAGGATTCGCTATTGGATCTAGTAATGGGGAATGAATCAGAGCAGATAAGAGAAGTAAAAGTAGGGGAACATATAGGCAATAGTGACCGTAATATAATACGCTTTAAGATGATAATTGAGAAGGACATAAGTATGGCAAAACCAGGGTAATAGATTGGAGAAAAGCTGATTTTGAGGGGCTGAGAATAGAACTTCGGGAAAAAATGGGCAACAATATTAGCAAACAATGATGTAGAACAGCAATGGGAAACATTTAAAACGGTGTTCAACAGAGTGCAGGAAAAATATATTTGGCTAAAAGGAAAAAACAAACTAAACAATGATGAGACTCCATGGATGAATAAAGCCATAATTGAACAATTGAGGGTAAGGAAAGAGGCATACATTAAGTACATAGACAGCAGGGGAGTGCAAGATAAGGGAGAATACAAAAAGATTAGGAGAGAAGTAAAGAAAAACAATTTGGGAGGCAAAGAAGAATTATGAAATTAAATTATCAAGGAACATAAAACAAAATAGTAAAATATTTTATTGGCACATCAATAAAAAAAGGAAGGTTGGGATGGAAATAGGTCCATTAAGGGATAGGAATAGGGCCATTAAGGGATAGGAATAGGGCCATTAAGGGATAGATATGATAATACCACAGGTAACAATAGAGAGATGGCAGAAATATTAAATAATTATTTTGCTTTAGTATTTACCAGGGAGATAGAACAGGTGGACATGACATTGGACGATGAGATTAGCAATGACATAAGTGCATTTAAAATAAAAAAGGGGATATATTAAATAAACTAATCAAACTCAAAGAGGATAAAACGCCTGGTCCAGAAGGACTGCATCCACGCATTTTAAAAGAATCTAGGGAAGAGATAGCAGAGGCATAACTACACATATTTAATAATTCATTAGAAAAAGGTGTAGTGCCAGAGGACTGGCGGATAGCTAATGTAATACTGATATTTAAGAAGGGCAATAGAACATGTACAGGGAATTATAGACCAGTCAGCTTAATATCGGTGGTAGGAAAAATAATGGAATCCCTACTAAAGGAGAAAATAGAAGAACATCTAGCAACCAAAAATATAATAATGAATAGTCAGCATGGATTTCAAAAGGGAAAGTCTTGCTTGACCAACCTTATTGAATTTTTTGAAGAGGTAACAGAGAGAGTAGACAATGGTAATGCAGTAGATGTAATTTATCTAGATTTTCAAAAGGCCTTTGATAAGGTATCCCATAATAGACTAATGAACAAGGTCAGAGAATGCGGAGTCAGGGGACAAGTAGCAGAATGGATTGCTAGCTGGCTTCAAAACAGAAAGCAGAGAGTAGGAGTAAAAGGTAGCTATTCACAGTGGCAGAAGGTGGGCAGTGGTGTTCCACAAGGATCAGTGCTGGGACCACTGCTGTTCACAATTTACATTAACGATTTAGACGTTGGAATCAAAAACACAATTTCTAAATTTGCGGATGACACCAAACTGTGGGGGGGGGATAGTCAATACCGAGGAGGACTGCAACAAATTACAGGAGGACATTAATAAACTTGCAGAATGGGCATATAATTGGCAAATGAATTTCAACACAGATATTACATTTTGGTAGGAAGAATAGGGAGGTCACCTATCACTTGGAGGGTGCGAGTCTAGGTGGGGAAGAGGAACAAAGAGATCTCGGAGTACAAATACACAAATCACTAAAAGTAGCGACACAGGTTAGCAAGGCCATAAAAAAGAAAACCAAACACGAGGGTTTATTTCTAAAGGGATAGAATTGAAAAGTAGGGAAGTTATGCTAAACCTGTATCGAACCTTGGTTAGACCACACTTGGAGTATTGCGTACAGTTCTGGTCGCCATATTATAAAAAGGATACAGAGGCACTGGAGAAGGTGCAGAGAAGATTTACAAGGATGATACCATAAATGCGAGGGTATACATATCAGGAAAGGATGAACAGGCTGGGTCTCTTTTCTCTTGAAAAAAGGCTGAGGGGTGATCTAAGAGAGATCTTTAAAATTATGAAAGGTTTTGATAGAGTGGATACAGAGAGAATGTTTCCACTTGTGGGGAAGAGAATAACTAAATGCCATCAATATAAGATAGTCACCAAGAAATCCAATAGGAAATTCAGAAGAAACTTCTTTACCCAAAGAGTGACGAGAATGTGGAACTCACTACCACAGGGAGTGGTTGAAGCAAATAGTATCGATGCATTTAAGGGGAGGCTGGACAAACATATGTGGGAGAAGGTAATAGAGGGTTATGCTGATAGATTTAGATGAGGAAAGACGGGAGGAGGCTCGTGTGGAGCATAAATGCCGGCATGGACTGGTTGGGCCGAATGGCCTGTTTCTGTGCCGTATATCCTATGTAATCCTATGTAATCCTGCGTATACTTCAAAAATAGTAACTGCAGCAAACACCACAACCAATTTGGCCACAAACTGCAAACTAAAGAAAGAAAGACTTGCATTTATACAGCGCTTTTCACAACCTCAGGATGTCCAAAGCGCTTTACAGCCAATGAAGTAATTTTTGAAGTGTAGGCACTGTTGTAATCTAGGAAAGGCAGCAGCAAATTCACGCACAGCAAGCTCCCACAAACAGCAATGTGATAATGGCCAGATAATCTGTTTTTAGTGAAGTTGGTTGAGGGATAACATTGGCCAGAACACCGGGGAGAACTCCCCTGCTCTTCTTCAAAATAGTGCCGTGGGATCTCTTACGTCCACCAGAGAGAGCAGACGGTTTAACGTTTCATCCAAAAGACGGCACCTCCGACAATGCAGCGCTCCCTCAGCACTGCACTGGAGTGTCAGCCTGGATTTTGTGCTCAAGTCTCTGGAGTGGGATTGTGAACCTTCTGACTCGGAAGCAAGTCATGGAGTCATACGGCACAGAAGGAAGTCAATCGGCCCATCGAGTCTGTGCCGGATTCGATGGTGCTACCAACTGAGCCACGGCTGACACCTGAAATGAGATAAGTGACCATCTAGTCTGTTCTGGAGGCTTTGGTTGAAGGATGAATGCTGGCTAGTTCACTGGAGAATGCTCGGCCCTATCTTTGAGTAGTTCCTCGGGATCTTTTAACTTCACTTGAAGAGGTAGAGGAAGACTCCACAGTGTAGAGGAAGACCCCACAGTGTGGAGGAAGACTCCACAGTGTAGAGGAAGCCGCCACAGTGTAGAGGAAGACCCCACAGTGTAGAGGAAGACCCCACAGTGTTGCACTCCCTCAGTACTGAATTATCAGCCCAGATGATGTGCTCAAATCCTGGGTGAACCCACAATCTTCTTACTTAAAAATAACTGTTCTAACTGATCCAAGTTAACACAGTTATACATTTTAACACAGCACAGCCCAGAACATCTGACACATTAGTAATTAAATAACAATTGAATAAAGACTTGTGAGAGATCAATGAATTGATTAATAATTCCCAGCTACAGTTAGAGGTTCAGGTAACTCACAGTGTGGGACAGTAACTGGAGGGCAGATGGTGAGCGGGAATCTACCTGTTCACAGGAGCCCGACTGAATGAGACTGAAGATCTCAGGGAATGAGTTGAGCTTCATTCACTTCAGATCAGTGAGTGATTGAACCCCAGCCCCGATTAAACACAGTCAGCAGAAGTCACACAGAGTCAAGGGGAACTCAGAAATAGAATTACATTTATACTGGAAGTGAAAGAAAACAACTTACCGGAGAGGGAAATAAAATAACTGATGAGAGGGAAAATGTTGGCGAATTGAAAGAGATTTATTTCCCTGCACATAGTGAGCTCCGGGTCACCCACCGCCCCGATATCACAGTAACGGGACACCGATTGAGACGAAGGAACAGTTTCTCGTGTGATGCAGGGTCTGTGTTCACAGCAGGAAGTGACCAGAACAAAGTCACTGCATTCTGACAGACATGTAAGATTAAACGAAATAGCATCAGTTCAGCGGGAGCCCCGGCCAGTAAACACACATTGTGCCCGGTGGATGTGACACATACAACAACAACTTGCAACCATATAGCGCCTTCAACAGAGTGAGACGCCGCAAGGCGCTTGAGTGACACAATTGCTCATTGAGAAGGGGTTCTGGGCGCAGCCTGGTGTATGTGCAGGTTCAGCCCCCTCTCTCAACCTCAGCTCCGGCTCAGGCCCTGTTCGTGTTACCCTGTGAACGAGGTGCTCTTCCTTGCTCCCTCCCACGGCCACCGGCTCAGGACTCATCCTCGCAGCCTCTTGTGGTATCTAGACTCGTGTGGCGGTGCAATTGTTACGCTGCAGACTTGTGCAGAGCAAGCCCTCGGAAAAAAAAAGCTGCATTTTGTCTGCCCGTATGACTTCAAATATTTTGTGACTAATTTCCGGCTGCCACTTGCTGCATGCAGCAAAGTGACTCCAGTTTCCAGACAGGACAGCTGATATGGAAAGGACGGGGTAAGTAATGAAACATTTGCCACCACTAATGCAGTTGGATGTAGTGCCATGGGATCCTTTACGACCACCTGAGAGGGCAGATTGCCTCCACATAACGTCTCATCCCGAAAGATGGCACCTCCGACAGTGCAGCGCTCCCTCAGTACCGCACTGAATTGCGGCCTCGCTAAGGGGCCGAGTTTCTGCTTGTTTCAGGCTAGTAATGTCAGCTCAGTCTGGGCGGAATTGGCAGAATCGACACAAAAGAGCAGGGAATTTTAAACGTAAGTGAGTTGCGCTCGAAAGCACTCACGCTTGAGTTTTCTGCGATCTTTTACGCTGATTTCTAGTGTCAGCTGTGGCTCAGTTTGTAGTGCACTCGCCTCTGAGTCAGAAGGTTGTGGGTTCAAGTCCCACTCCAGAGACTTGAGCACATAAAGCTAGCCTGACACTTCAGTACAGTGCTGAGGGAGTGCTGCACTGTCAGAGGTGCCGTCTTTCGGATGAGACGTTAAAGAGAGGCCCTGTCTGCTCTCCCAGGTGGACGTAAAAGATCCCATGGCATTATTTCGAAGAAGAGCAGGGGAGTTATCCCCGGTGTCCTGACCAATATTTCTCCCTCAATCAATATAACAAAAACAGATTATCTGGTCATTATCACATTGCTGTTTGTGGGAGCTTGCTGTGCGCAAATTGGCTGCTGCGTTTCCCACATGACAACAGTGACTCCACTCCAAAAAGTACTTCATTGGCTGTAAAGCGCTTTGAGACGTCCGGTGGTCGTGAAAGGCGCTATATAAATGCAAGTCTTTCTTTCTTTCAATTTAAGATTCCATTTGCCCTGATCAGACCCAGCCCATAAACTGGCCACGACCTCCCGCCCCCCCACCCGACCCCAGATCAACATTGTGAGATTCTGTCGCTTGCGCTGGTTCGGGAAGGCTCTTCAAATTGTGTTCATTTTCTTCGTTGCACAGGCTCTAGTAGGCAAGTTTGAAAAGTTTTTTTCATATCCAAAAATATTGGACCTGAGTTTGTGGTCGGAGGCTTCCTGCAGGCGGATGCCTCCGACCAGCAATATTTCTATGAACTTGCCTTCTGCCTCGGGATCCATGGAGATTCGCGCTCCTGGGCCTCTCCGGGTACCCGTGGGAAGAGGTCCACGTATCCCAGGGATACAGGCGGTTCACAAGTGCCCCTGGGATCATGTGGGCCGGCCCAACCAATAAAAGAAGTATGAATGAGAATACCTGAAAAAATACCTCAAGTAAATTAAAAAAAATCACATATTTAAAATTAATTAAAATGGTATTTAATTAAATAAATGTACATGTTTTAAAGGGGCTAACAAACTTACCTTATTTCACAGGTTTTTAAAGGTATAAATTATTGAAAACATTTTATTTTTCTGTTTTTTAAAACTCTTACGCTGGTAAAAACAGGCCTTACGCTGATGCTTTTACCAGGCGTAAGAATCTCACGGGCATTCGCTGGGCAGAAGCTGGGCAAATAGCCCAACTCTCCGCCCGCAGAGGCCCTTCTTCCTGGGGATGTGGAGGATCGGTCAGCAAGATTCTTGAAAGATCGCAAGTTACGGTTTTAGCGCATGCACTTCGTGTGCCTAAACCCGGAACTTGCGAGGCCCGTACGGGCACGTCCGCACCTCGTACACACCAGGAGGGGCTGGAAAATCCAGGCTGTTTAATATTCTAGGAAACTGACTACTGTGTACCAATGAAACTATTAAATAGTTCAGTGTAGTTTTTTTCACGGTATTGTCAGTGATTTTAAATCAGGTTACTCACATGTGAAGGACTTATTAAAAATGCTTATTTTTTGATGATAAACCCATTTCCAGCCGTATTAATAAAACTGCACTAGGTTACCATTCTTAAATACATCGAGGAATACCTTTTAACAGAAAGAGAAAAAAGAAACAATTACATTCTATTGTGCTGCCCCATTGAACATTTTATGTTTGTGAATATGCAAATGAATTTTAGCCGAAAGTTGAACTGGAATCTAACCAGCGCAATTGCTCCTGAAAATGAAACTCTACCCCATAGTTTCCAAGTCCCTGGAGCGGGACTTGAACCCACAACCTTCTGACTCAGGAGAGAGTGCTACCCACTGAGCCAGGGCTGACTGTGCACAAACTACATTACAACAGTGACTACACTTCAAAAATCCTTCATTCATTGGAAAGCACTTTGGGACGTCCTGAGGTCATGAAAGGCAAGTTCTTTCTTTTAGTGCGGGACCCGATCTCTGGCCATTTCCCAGGTTTGTTTTGTGCGTTTAGTAAGATGTGTCACCATATGAAAGGCACCGATCTCTCTGGGTAAAATAGCCACGACGGTAGTTTGGAAACACAAGTGGTTGTGTCACTGGGCAAAACAATTCAACTTTCAGAGAATAAAAGGGGTTTTTGATGTAATAGATCAGTAGATGGGGGTAGATGCAGCAAAACGTGCAGTAAAAGTCAAAGGATAATGGGCCAGAACTTGCTGAAAAAATAATGGTTTATAAATAAAACACACCGCTATTAACGGGCTAATCGGCCAGCAAGTTCCTTAATCAGCTTCGCAACCAAAACCTCCACCCTACATCCCAGCCTAAATGCTTAATGTGTAAGATCTGATCACTTATTTTCAAAACCATTTAGCGCTGTCATGGTACAGTATAACACAGCGGCTGGTTTTCTGCTCTTTATTAGCAATGACTGTGTGAACGGAATTTAAAACTGCCAGAAAACATTCCGTCAGTGGAAGTCCTCCTCTTTAAACTTATGAAGGGATTCAATAGGGTGGACGTGGAGAAACTGTTCCCACTTGTGGGTAGCTCCAAAATCTATAAGACAGCCACTAACAGATTAAATAAAGAATTTAGCGGTCATTTCTTTACACAGAGAGTGACAAGATTGTGGAACTCGCTGCCACATGGAGAGGTTGAATCAGACAGCATTGATACACTTAAAAGGAGGTTTGATGCTCATACTAACAGCATCTCGCCCTTAGCCTCCCTGTTATTTTTAAGAACTTGCTGGATTTGCGCATTAAATGCTCGTTAAACTGGCCACTCAAAGTTAAGTCTAGTAATCAATAGTGTAAGTATGCTTTCAGCGACATGATAATTATTAATGACTGTCAATCAACCTCTCTGGCCCAGAAATTGAACAATTTAAACGGTGAAGTCTCATTCTGTTAAGTAGTGAATTGTTGGAGATATTAAAATTGTCAAATTTTCAATTTTCAATTGTTTTCTCACTTTACCTTTCTGTCTCTTTTCTCTCTCTCTTTTAATCCAATCTTTCCCTCGCTTTATTTCTCTTTCTGAACCGGATTTGACTTTAATTCACCCTCCTTCTCCGTCATTCCTCTGTTTCTTTCTCAATCCTTAAGTCTCATTGCTTAAGGAGATAGACTGTTGGTCCCATCGTTCTCTCAGGTCCCAGCTGTCCCTTTGCCCTCGCTGCGCCCTTATCAGCTCACACTTCCAGCAAGTTACACCACAAAAACATTTTGAGCTGAAGGGTGTAGGAAAAAGTCTAACTAACAGCGCACACCAAGAGATGCCCATTATTTGATATTTAACACTTGCCAGGGAGGGATGTAAATAACTGCTGAAAGGGGAAATGTTGGTGAATTTAAAGGGGAGGTTTATTTCTCTAATGTAGCTCAGTAACTCAGACATTACAGTAAAGGAAAATGAGAAGACCAGAAAGGGGACAGTTTACATTACATTCAATATTTGAATTTCTGCACTGACAGAGTAACCGAGTGCAGTGCAAAAAGGGTCAATATTTTAGCTAAATCCATTACATCAAACGTGGTCATTTCAGCTTTGAGCGATGGTGTAAAATGGGCCATATCGATTTAGCCGACCATTATACACCCACATAATTTTCCATTCCATTAAAGTTAATAGAAGGGAAAATCAGGCGGGTGTATAACAGGTGGTCAACTCGATACTGCCCACCTTACACCATCGCCCAAAGCGAAAATTACCCCCAAACACTTCTAAAGATTTTCCGAGGCATTAATTCTGATGAGTTCCTATTTTTTTTTAATTTCATTGTCGGGATGTGGGTGTCACTGACAAGGCCGACAATTATTGCCCATCCCTACGCCACTTCAGAGAGTATTTAAGAGTTAACCATTTGGGACTGGAGTCGCATACAGGCCAGACCATGTAAGGATGGCAGGTTTTCTTCCCTGAAGGATATTAGTGAACCAGTTTCATTCCCCACCTCACAGGTTATTTTATCTTTTGATTCTTGTGCGCTTTCTCCCCCTTCCCTTGTTCTGTTCCTTTTTAAATGCTGTAATATCTCTCAGTTCTGAGGCAGGGTCCGTTTTACTCATTCTGGGATGCCTAGTTGTCCTAAATGGTGGTGGTTTGTAGTTTGATATGACTGAACAACCCATGGTGGTGTGGGACTGGAGTTACGTATAAGCCAGACCGGGTGAAGGGAATTAGTGAACCACTTGGGTTTTTCTGACGGTCCAGTTGATCTAATGCACTATTACTTAATTCAAATCCTCAAACCGCTATAGTGGGATTTGAACTTCTGTTCTCTGGATTAAAGAAGGAAAGATTTGCATTTATGTAGCACCTTACACGACATCAGGACGTCCCAAAGCGCTTTACAGCCAAATGAAGTACTTTTGAAGCTGTTGTAATGTAGGAAACCCGGCAGCCAATTTACGCACAGCAAGATGCCACAAGCATCAACGTGATAATGACCTGTTAATCTGTTTTAGTGATGTTGGTTGCGGGATTAATACCAGGCCACCGGGGAGAACTGCCCTGCTCTTTTTTTTGGAAATAGTGCCACCTGGGCCATCTCATCTGAAAGACGACAGCTCTGCACTGGGAGTGTCAGCCTAGAATTTCAGCTCGAGTCCATGGAGTGTGGACTTGAACCCACAACCTTCTGACCTGGAGACGAGAGTGCTAGCCACTGAGCCACGGCTGACACCTTCCACTCGGCCAGTAGCAGAACCGCTACACTACCGTACACTGGTAACTATTTAAAGCAGTTCGCTAGAGCATGTTGTTGGCGTGCAGGGTCTGAATGCTGCAGCCTGCGCTAGGAGCAGTCGCACTTGCTGCAGTGATAACCACAGCAAGGCCACAAGCTGCTTCCTGAGTACAGCCGCTTCATGCAGCCCGTCCTTTAAGTGTGAAAACCCCAATTACCCCACTGCTCTTGGACCTCACGCAGAGCCTCTGTAAAACCCTGAGGAAGGGTACTGGATTGAATGGGCCTCTACCAACATATTACCACAGCCCTCTTTTGGACCCCGTCTGCCCTCTCAGGTGGATGTAAAAGATCCCATGGCACTGTTTGGAAAAGAAGAGCTGGCGAGTTCTCCCAGCCAACATTTATCCCTCAACTAATGTCACCAAAAGCAGTTTAATTAGTCATTTGTCTCATCTCTATTTGTGGGAGCTTGTTGTGTGGTAAATTGGCTGCCGCGCTTCCCACATTACAGCATTGACTACACTTCAAAAGCACTTCATTGGCTGTGAAGTGCTTTGGGACATCCTGAGGTTCATGAAAGGTGCAATATCCTTTGTTCTTTTCTGAGTTAAATCAACCCCGACCTCAAGTATTGGAATACTTAATTTAATGACTAGCTGAATATTACTTTTGTTGAGGGGATTTACTATATCTTAATCTGCTACATTCTGAAAAGGAATCTTGAAATAGTAGACTTTAAAATTTCCAGCAAATGCTGGAGCTGGCACTTCCAAATGTTACTAAATCATAAGCACCAGCTGGCAAGCATGATATTTCCCAACCAGAATCTGAAGCTGAATCACAAAGGACATCTAAGCAGTTAGACGCTCATCTCACATCCCAGCCAGAACCTTAACCAGTATCCCAGCCAGAGTTAGATATAACACTCACAACTAAGGGGATCAAGGGGTATGGCGAGAAAGCAGGAATGGGGTACTGAGGTAGCATGTTCAGCCATGAACGCATTGAATGGCGGTGCAGGCTCGAAGGACCGAATGGTCTACTCCTGTACCTATTTTCTATGTTTCTATGTTTCTAACCTTAACCAGTATCCCAGCCAGAACCTTAACCAGTATCCCAGCAAGAACCTTAACCTGTATCCCGGCCAGAACCTTAACCAGTATCCCAGCCACAACCTTAACCAGTATCCCAGCCAGAACCTTAACCAGTATCAAAGCCACAACCTTAACCAGTATCCCAGCATGAACCTTAACCAGTATCCCAGCCAGATCCTTAACCAGTATCCCAGCCAGAACCTTAACCAGTATCCCAGCAAGAACCTTAACCAGTATCCCAGCCAGAACCTTAACCAGTATCCCAGCAAGAACCTTAACCAGTATCCCAGCAAGAACCTTAACCAGTATCCCAGCCACAACCTTAACCAGTATCCCAGCCAGAACCTTAACCAGTATCCCAGCCACAACCTTAACCAGTATCCCAGCCACAACCTTAACCAGTATCCCAGCCACAACCTTAACCAGTATCCCAGCCAGAACCTTAACCAGTATCCCAGCAAGAACCTTAACCAGTATCCCAGCCACAACCTTAACCAGTATCCCAGCCACAACCTTAACCAGTATCCCTGCCACAACCTTAACCAGTATCCCAGCCACAACCTTAACCAGTATCCAAGCCAGAACCTTAACCAGTATCCCAGCAAGAACCTTAACCAGTATCCCAGCCAGAACCTTAACCAGTATCCCAGCCACAACCTTAACCAGTATCCCAGCCACAACCTTAACCAGTATCCCAGCAAGAACCTTAACCAGTATCCCAGCCACAACCTTAAACAGTACCCAGCAAGAACCTTAACCAGTATCCCAGCCACAACCTTAACCAGTATCCCAGCAAGAACCTTAACCAGTATCCCAGCCAGAACCTTAACCAGTATCCCAGCCACAACCTTAACCAGTATCCCTGCCACAACCTTAACCAGTATCCCAGCCACAACCTTAACCAGTATCCCTGGCACAACCTTAACCAGTATCCCAACCAGAACCTTAACCAGTATCCCAGCCAGAACCTTAACCAGTATCCCAGCCACAACCTTAACCAGTATCCCAGCCAGAACCTTAACCAGTATCCCAGCCAGAACCTTAACCAGTATCCCAGCAAGAACCTTAACCAGTATCCCAGCCAGAACCTTAACCAGTATCCCAGCAAGAACCTTAACCAGTATCCCAGCCACAACCTTAACCAGTATCCCAGCCAGAACCTTAACCAGTATCCCAGCCACAACCTTAACCAGTATCCCAGCCACAACCTTAACCAGTATCCCAGCAAGAACCTTAACCAGTATCCCAGCCAGAACCTTAACCAGTATCCCAGCAAGAACCTTAACCAGTATCCCAGCCACAACCTTAACCAGTATCCCAGCCACAACCTTAACCAGTATCCCTGCCACAACCTTAACCAGTATCCCAGCCACAACCTTAACCAGTATCCAAGCCAGAACCTTAACCAGTATCCCAGCAAGAACCTTAACCAGTATCCCAGCCACAACCTTAACCAGTATCCCAGCCACAACCTTAACCAGTATCCCTGCCACAACCTTAACCAGTATCCCAGCCACAACCTTAACCAGTATCCAAGCCAGAACCTTAACCAGTATCCCAGCCACAACCTTAACCAGTATCCCAGCAAGAACCTTAAACAGTACCCAGCAAGAACCTTAACCAGTATCCCAGCCACAACCTTAACCAGTATCCCAGCAAGAACCTTAACCAGTATCCCAGCAAGAACCTTAACCAGTATCCCAGCCAGAACCTTAACCAGTATCCCAGCCACAACCTTAACCAGTATCCCTGCCACAACCTTAACCAGTATCCCAGCCACAACCTTAACCAGTATCCCAGCCACAACCTTAACCAGTATCCCTGCCACAACCTTAACCAGTATCCCAACCAGAACCTTAACCAGTATCCCAGCCACAACCTTAACCAGTATCCCAGCCACAACCTTAACCAGTATCCCAGCCAGAACCTTAACCAGTATCCCAGCCAGAACCTTAACCAGTATCCCAGCCAGAACCTTAACCAGTATCCCAGCCAGAACCTTAACCAGTATCCCAGCAAGAACCTTAACCAGTATCCCAGCCACAACCTTAACCAGTATCCCAGCCAGAACCTTAACCAGTATCCCAGCCACAACCTTAACCAGTATCCCAGCCACAACCTTAACCAGTATCCCAGCCACAACCTTCACCAGTATCCCAGCCAGAACCTTAACCAGTATCCCAGCAAGAACCTTAACCAGTATCCCAGCCACAACCTTAACCAGTATCCCAGCAAGAACCTTAACCAGTATCCCAGCCAGAACCTTAACCAGTATCCCAGCCACAACCTTAACCAGTATCCCTGCCACAACCTTAACCAGTATCCCAGCCACAACCTTAACCAGTATCCCAGCCAGAACCTTAACCAGTATCCCAGCAAGAACCTTAACCAGTATCCCAGCCAGAACCTTAACCAGTATCGCAGCCACAACCTCAACCAGTATCCCAGCAAGAACCTTAAACAGTACCCAGCAAGAACCTTAACCAGTATCCCAGCCACAACCTTAACCAGTATCCCAGCAAGAACCTTAACCAGTATCCCAGCCAGAACCTTAACCAGTATCCCAGCCACAACCTTAACCAGTATCCCTGCCACAACCTTAACCAGTATCCCAGCCACAACCTTAACCAGTATCCCTGCCACAACCTTAACCAGTATCCCAACCAGAACCTTAACCAGTATCCCAGCCACAACCTTAACCAGTATCCCAGCCACAACCTTAACCAGTATCCCAGCAAGAACCTTAACCAGTATCCTTGCCAGAACCTTAACCAATTTCCCAGCCTGAATCTTAACCAGTATCCCGGCCAGAACCTTAACCAGTATCCCGGCCAGAACCTTAACCAGTATCCCAGCCAGAACCTTAACCAGTATCCCAGCCACAACCTTAACCAGTATCCCAGCCACAACCTTAACCAGTATCCCAGCCAGATCCTTAACCAGTATCATGACCAGAACCTTAACCAGTATTCCTGCCAGAACCTTAACCAGTATCCCAGCCAGAAGCTTAACCAGTATCCCAGCCACAAACTTAACCAGTATTCCTGCCACAATCTTAACCAATATCCCAACCAGAACCTTAACCAGTATTCCTGCCAGAACCTTAACCAGTATCCCGGCCAGAACCTTAACCAGTATCCCAGCCACAACCTTAACCAGTATCCCAGCCACAACCTTAACCAGTATCCCAGCCACAACCTTAACCAGTATTCCTGCCACAATCTTAACCAATATCCCAGCCAGAACCTTAACCAGTATCCCAACCAGAACCTTAACCAGTATTCCTGCCACAATCTTAACCAGTATCCCAGCCAGAACCTTAACCAGTATCCCAACCAGAACCTTAACCAGTATTCCTGCCACAATCTTAACCAATATCCCAGCCACAACCTTAACCAGTATTCCTGCCACAATCTTAACCAGTATCCTGACCAGAACCTTAACCAGTATCCCAGCCAGAACCTTAACCAGTATCCCAGCCACAACCTTAACCAGTATCCCGGCCAGAACCTTAACCAGTATCCCAGCCAGAACCTTAACCAGTATCCCGGCCAGAACCTTAACCAGTATTCCAGGCTAAATACTTAAAATTGTAATATTTAATCACTTATTTTCAAAACCATTTAGTGATGTCATGATACAGTATCACACAGGGGCTGGGTTTCTGTTGTTTAAAGCAGTGACCGTGTGAACGGAATTTAAAACTGCCAGAAAACATTGTGTCAGTGGTCCTCTTCTTTGAAATTATGAAGGGGTTCAATGGGGTGGAGGTGATTGAGTCCATCACAGTGGGGCATAAATATAAGATAGCCACTAACAGATCAAAGAAAGAATTTAGAAGGAATGTCTTTATACAGCCAGTGATGAGATTGTGGAACTTGCTGTCATGTGGAGTGGTTGTAGCAGACAGCATTGATGCAGTTATGGGGAGGCTTGATGCTCACATGTGGGAGAAGGGAATAGAGGGATACGGAGGAGGAGGTAACTATAGTGTGAGGAGGCTCGTGTGGAGTATAAACACTGGCGTGGACCGGTTGGGTCGAATGGCCTGTTTCTGTGCTGTAGATTCTATGTCATTTTATGAAGAAAATCCTGGACATGTGGTCAAGCAGCTTTTGCACACTTCCCCCATTTCCCAATTGAGAAAAATGTGAAGTGAAACTGGGAACTAAACATTTTTTGAAAAAGATTAGCTAAAGAGCTGTCAGAAAGCCGAGGCAGTTTTCTATTACAATGACGAGGGGGGAACTCGCTCAGCCCTGAACTGCGGTTAATTCTGGGATCAAGCTTTTGTTTCCGGAGTCGGTTCAATGTGAATATTGCTGCAATTGTCACATTACTGGTTCAGTGTAAGTTTACAAGGGAACACAGACTGAGTCCCCACACCACCAATTTCAAGGCCTACAGGAGGTTTGCTACATTATAATCATGGGGACTTGAATTTAAATAAACATTTTCATACATGTTAGACAACACGCACAATTTTGAATACATGAATTGTCGTTTAATCCTTGTTTCTGATTTGAAATCCCAGAGACTGCTTCTGTCTTTCGGAAGAAATCCGAAATTAGTTCTAATGGGTCCAGATCTCTTAATCAAGCTTTAAAATAACAACAACTTACATTTATACAGAGGGCTCGATTTTAATAGCCCTGAGGAGGCGGGTTTGGAGGCGGGTCGGCAGCGAAAATCGGAAAAAAATGGCTTCAGGGACCCAACCCGCCTCCATCCCGCCCCCATCCGATTTTCGTGTCTGTTTAGCCGCTCCCAAATTGACCCGACTGGAACCAGTGGGACAGGTAGTTTAGGCAGTTAACAGCCTTTTAACTGCCTTGCTAATCCTATTTTGATAGTGGTCTCTCATTTTCGTTCTTCTGGCTCCTGTTTCCCATCTTGTCAGAAACAGGCCAGGTTCAAGGAGACGAGTTTCTCGAGGACATGATTTGTATTCATTGGTGCAGCACTTTAAAAGCGCCCCTGAAACATGGCTGACATTGAAATGCAACAACTTTGCTGTTGTAGGTTTGGGATAAGATTTTGCCCATCTACTGACCTTCTGACTGTTCAAGCTGACCCCCATCTGCAGTGTGACCTGAATGGAATCATTTCAGGCCACTTCGACTGTGCGCTTGCAAGCTTGTTGCCTCAAATGAAATCTATAGCAACGGGATGGGAAACATTTATGCCCTCTCATCCTGGTCGTCATAACCGGAGGAGCAGCAGTCGCGTGGCTCAGCACAGATCTTCCTCGGAAGAGGAGGAGGAGGACGAGGAAGAAGAGGAAGAAGAAGAGGAGGAGGAGGACGTGGAGGCGCACCTTGCGTGCCCTGTTGTGACCAATGCAGCATCCCTCCAGTTCACTGCTGCCCGTCAAGTAGGGTACGCACACTGCCATGCCATATTCGCATAAGCTTACTCTTCAACCATAGGTGGCTACCATATGGCTCTCTAATTGTAGGCGACATTTCTCAAATGCCATACATCATCTCTGCTATACCCTGTTATTTCCTATCACTTTTACCATCAGAATTACAAATACAAGTCGCCCTGAGCCCTCAATGCGCATTTGCCATTTCCCAGAAGATATAGGCCACACAATCAACTGTTTGCCATCATTTTCCTTTACGACATGACAAAAGGATCAAAAAACAAGTACAGTCAGAAAAATAACGACAAAACACCCACGTGAGTCCCCTTGTGACAATATGAGCTTAATCTTTCTCTTACATGTGCTTCTACATGGTGCTCTTTTTCTGGATGGTCCCAGAGGCACAGCGTCTGCATGCAGCTCAGCAGAGCTAGGAGAGTCCTGCGACCTCTGCCGAGGAATCTCCACTGCTGTCGCTGTCTCCACCATCTGCTGATGCTCACTTGTGCATTGTGATAGATCAGGTGGCAACACTGCTCTAACTCGCAAGGGCCCTACCGAGGTGATCGTTGCTGCGCTGGTGCTGGGTGCGCTGAGTCCTGATGGCGCTGCTCCTTCAGAGGCTTCAGGTTTGTCTGAGGAGTCGTCTGGCTCTTCGTCCTGGATCGTGGGGAGGGGGGTGCTCAATGGTCCTGTGGGAGAGTGAAGGCATGATTTAGATATCTGATATTGATGTAGCAGACACATCCTTTTGTGCAGATGATACAAAGCGATTCTCTTTGAACATCATATGCCATTGCAGTCAATCACTAAATGTCAATGAGAGCGATGAAACTCTATTATGTCACCAGCTTCGTCTAGTGTGCCCACCTATCTCTCCATCGCCCACTTCCAGATCCTCGCCACCTCCAACAATTTTGTGTGCAGCCTCCTCAGCACTTGTCAAGGTTGCTAGGGTTGGTGTACCTCCTCCAGTCAGTGCTCTCTCCCTCTTATTGGCCCAGAAATTGATCTCGCTCTGTTCCCGCGGGGGTAAGCCTTTCCCGCGATGTCTCACCTCGCTTATGCTTTTTCTGATCCAGCTCGCACGAAATTGATGTTCCAGACATCAGCTGTGCTGGGCTTGCGTATCCCAGCGGCGTAGTTAATTCGTGCGAGCTGTGGGATCACGTGACTCAGTTAGAGCCAATGGCAGCACACCATCTTCCATTCATAAGTCTCACAGCATGGCTGAGAGACTTATGAATCTTACACCCCCCCAAAATAACAGCTAAACCTCAATTAAATTTTAAAAAAACCCCATCACATTAATAAAATAAGTATAGTTAATTAAATTAACCATTTTAAATAAAAAATTAAATTTTTGAAAAAATTTAAAATCTTTTAAAAAGTTATAAAAATAAACTTACCTGTCTTTAAAGTCTATAAAAAAGATATACCTGTAAAAAAAAATTCAAAAAAATACTTAATTCACTACTTACCTTCTTAAAAGCGGGTCTTACTCCTCCTTTTTACATTTCCAAAATCTTCAGTACTTACCTGCGCGTCCAAAGCATGAAGTGCACAGCGTGCGCGCAGCCTGTAGCGCGCACGCGATGCACTCCGGCCCCGCCCCCTTTTCGGAAGAGCAATTGCCGGTTTTCAGCGCATGCGCAGGGCATGCAGAAAACCGGCAATTGGAGTGGGAATACGCGAGAGTATGCAGTGCGTACTCTCGCGTCCGGGGATCAATTTTCGGCCCATTGTGGGCTATCTTTTCCTGCAAGGAGGGACACAAGCGGTGTTTCAGCCACAGTGTAAGATCTTAAATGATCCCTCAGAGTTCTTGGACAAGACACAAATATGCAGCAGTCAGTATGTTTGAGCAATAGATCAAGATTTATTAAGCATACAGCGTAATATACTGAACAAAAGGCGATAGTTTTAACGAGTAGCTCGCAGCCCTTGGCCTCTGGAACCTCTCGGACACAGGGGCCGCCATCTTCAATCTGTACCTTTGCCTTCGCAGTAGTTCTGTGTGAAGTTATTCTTTTAGTAGCGGGGTTTTAACACTTTTCCTATCAACAGTTCATTTGGCCAGTGTCCATATATGGTCTTTAACAAAACCACCTTTTTTCATAGGTTCTAATGGTCAAAATACCATCTGTCACTCAGGCTAAGGGTAGCATCTTAACTCCTCCTGGCTCAGTAAATTTTCCAATAACTCTACTCTGTTTCATCGTTATCTGGTTTATGTGTTTCTTCGCTTTATTGGAACTTTTCTTATCTCTCTTATTCTATCTTCCCTGATACAATCAGTATACGGCCAAGGAGCCCATGTCAGAGCTGTCTCCCTTATCTTGACAGTGTTCAGTCTATCTCACTTTGATCTACCAAGTGGACACTTTAACTCCCAAGATCTCTTTCATTTTAACGCGGTGGCATAGTGGTTAGCACTGGTGCCTCACAGCGCCAGGGACCCGGGTTCGAATCTGACCTCGGGTGACTGTCTGTGTGGAGTTTGCACATTCTCCCCGTGTCTGCGTGGGTTTCCTCCGGGTGCTCCGGTTTCCTCCCACAGTCCAAAAATGTGCGGGTTAGGTTGATTTGGCTATGATAAATTGACCCTTAGTGTTAGGGGGGGATTAAATATGTGGGGTTATGGGGATAGGATGGGATATGTTAGGGGAAATTAAATACGTGGGGTTACGGGGGTAGGGTGGGATATGTGTACTGTGGGGATTAAAGCAGGGACAGGGTACTGGATTTGCATGATCAGCCATGATCGTATTGAATGGTGGAGCAGGCTCGACGGGCCGAATGGCCTACTCCTGCTCCTAGATCCTAGATTCTATGTTTCTATACTAATTGTCTTTCAAATATCTTTGCAACTAGTTTTGTTAAGCAAGCTCTAATTCCTACTTAACATTTTAATATGTTATTGGTACTGTAATATGTTATTTAACAATTTAACCTTCACTCACAGCCTGTGGCTGTTTGTTATCTGAGTTTAGTAAAAGCTGCTTTTTAACTGTTTTGTGGCTACATTTGAACAGTCTTTCGCATTTCCATACTCACAGAGAATCATGGGTAAGATTAGTTGGTCAATGGCTACACTTGCATTGATACATAAATGATTTCCATTGTCTAAGAATCTCTAAAACCAGTCTTTCGTACAACAGTGATGGAGTGAGTGTGAAGAATCCATACCATAGAAGCTTTGAGGGAGACGAAGTTGGGGTAAGGTGCGAGAGGAAGCTAGCTCCCTGTGCGTTGTTAGTTGTTGTCACTGCATAACAGTGAGAGCGAGTCTGAGGGGTGCATAGGCAGGATGCTGAAGTGATTCAGTGCAGAGACAGAGATGGATAGGTAAGGGTGCAAGGGAAGTAAGGGTAAGGTGGTACGTGGAGGAGCAGGTTTACAACGCAGAGTACTGTTGATAAGATGAGAAGAGAAGGGAAGCAGATTGAAGGCAAGTCTGATGGGATACTCACTTTTGATGTTCGCACAAGATCATGAAACCGTTTCCTGCACTGGATCCAGGTGTGTGAACGCACTGACCTTGCGCTGACCTCCTCAGCAATGCGCAGCCAGGCTGCCTTGGTCTGCTGAGGGGGCTTCCTCCGGCCATCCGGAGGGAAGAGAATCTCCCTGCGCCCTCTGACAGCATCCACAAGAACATGGAGGGACTCATCATTAAAGCGTGGAGCTGCCTTGCCTCTGGAAGAACTCATTGTCGTTGTCACAAATTCACAGACCATCCGGATCCAGAAGACAAAGACTGAGGCTGAAAGGGAGCTTTAAAAGCAGCTGCTATGATGACGTCATCTGAGGCAGCGAGCTGACCCGATCGCACTCATTGGACCGGCCAGCACGCCCCAATGAAGTCAACAAGCTGATTTAATTAAAATCGGACATCCACAGCTGATCCCGCCAGAAGCGGCTCCGGAACCCGCCCACCACGCAACCCGACTCCAACCCGCCTCGGGAATTAAAATCGTGGCCAGAGCCTTTTACATAATAAAACATTCACAGGAACATTATCGGACAAAATTTGACACCCAGCCGCATAAGGAGATATTAGGACAGGTGATAAAGAGATAGGTTTTAAGGAGTGTCTTAAAGGAGGAGAGAGAGGTAGAGAGGCCGAGTGGTTCAGGGAGGGAATTCCAGAGCTTTGGGCCAAGGCAGCTGAAGGCATGGCCAACAATGGCTTAGCGATTATAATCGGGGATGCTCAAGAGGCCAGAATTGGATGAGCGCAGATATCTCGGAGGGTTGTAGGGCTGAAGGAGATTACAGAGATAGGGAGGGGCGAGGCCATGGAGGGATTTGAAAACAAGGATGAGAATTTTAAAATCGAGTCATTGCTTAACTGGGAGCCAATGTAGGTCAGCGAGCACAGGGATGATGGGTGAACGGGACTTGGTGCGAGTTAGGACACGGGCAGCTGAGTTTTGGATGACCTCAAGTTTACGAGCATAGAATGTGGGAGGCCAGCCAGGAGTGCATTGTAATAGTCAAGTCCAGAGGTAACAAAGAACATAAGAACATAAGAAATAGGAGCAGGAGTAGGCTATTCAGCCTTTCGAGCCTGCTCTGCCATTCAATGAGATCATGGCTGATCTTCTGCCTCAACTCCATTCACCGGCCCTATCGCCATATCCCTTGATGCCCTTACTAGTCAGAAATCTATCGACTTCTGTTTTGAATATACCCGATGACTGAGCCTCCACAGTCCTATGGGGTAGAGAATTCCAAAGGTTCACCACCCTCTGTGTGAAGAAATTTCTTCTCATCTCAGTCCTGAATGGCCTACCCTTTATCCTGAGGCTGTGGCCCCTGGTTCTAGACGCCCAGCTAAGGGAAACATTCTCCCAGCCCTGTAATAATTTTGTATGCTTCAATGAGATCCCCTCTCATTCTTCTGAATTCAAGAGAATACAGGCCTAGTTTACTCAATCTCTTCTCATTCGACAGTCCCGCCATCCCAGGAATCAATCTCGTGAACCTTCGTTGCACTCCCTCTATGGCAAGTATATCCTTCCTTAGGTAAGGAGACCAAAATTGTACACAGTACTCCAGGCATGGAGGAGGGCTTCAGCAGCAGATGAACTGAGGCAGGGTTGGAGTCGGGTGATGCTATGGAGGTGGAAATAGGCAGTCTTAGTGATGGCGTGGATATGTGGTCAGAAGCTCATTTCGGGGTCAAATATGACACCAAGGTTGGAAACAGTCTGGTTCAGCCTCAGACAGTTGCCAGGGAGAGGGATGGAATCAGTGGCTAGGGAACAGAGTTTGTGGCGGGGACCAAAGACAATGATTCGGCCTTCCCCATATTTAGTTGAAGGCACGGCCGCCAATGGTGGAGTGATTAAAATCGAGAAATGGTCGTTGCAGGGAACTGGGTTGTTCAAATTCATTGTTACTGTTTATCCGTCTTGCAGTTTCCTGTTCTCGAGAGCTAGATTAACATCCCTGGCCTTTACTTCAGTGGTTAAGCGGACAGGAAGCCATATAAGAAGAAAATAGGCTTGATTGTAGGCAGGCCTTGGCTAATTTATTCATTTACAGGATGTGGGCATCCAGCATTTATTGCCCATCCCTAATTGCCCTTGAGAAGGTGGTGGGTGAGCTGCCTTCTTGAACCGCTGCAGTCCTTCTGGTGAAGTTACTCTGACAGTGCTGACTTTGTCGCAGACGTTTGGTACAACTGAGTGGCTTGCTCAGCCATTTCAGAGGGCAGTTAAGAGTCACACATAGGCCAGACCGGGTAAGGTTGTCAGGTTTCCTTCCCTAAAGGACATTAGTGAACCAGATGGGTTTTCACAACAATTCAGTAGTTTCATGGTCACAATTACTGATACTAACATAATTAATTCCAGGCTTTTTTTTTATTAACTGAATTTAAATCCCCCTTGGTGGGATTTGAACTCATGTTTCCTGGATTAATACTTCAGGTCTCTGGATTACTAGTCCAGTAACATTACCACTATACTACCATACCACCCCTGAGGCGGATTCAGCAAGTTAACCAAAGAAATTGTATAGAATGGACTCACCCAACGGGACCCAGCACAAGATAAGAGCTCACGGGGTTGGGGGTAATATATTACCATGGATAGAGGATTGGCTAACTAACAGAAAACAGAGAGTCGGGATAAATGGGTCATTTTCAGGTTGGCCAGCTGTACCTAGTGGGGTGCCGCAGGGCTCAGTGCGGGGGCCTCAACTATTTACAATCTATATTAATGACTTGGATGAAGGGACCGAGTGTCATGTAGTCAAATTTGCTGATGATACAAAGATAGGTGGGAAAGCAAATTGTGTGGAGGATGCAAAGAATCTCCAAAGGGATATAGATAGGCTAAGTGAGTGGGCAAAAATCTGGCAGATGGAGAATAATGTGAGAAAATGTGAGGTTATCCACTTCGGTAGGAAAAATAAAAAAGCAAATTATTATTTAAATGGGGAGAGATTACAAAATGCTGAGGTACAGAGGCATCTAGGGGTCCTTGTACATGAATCACAAATAGTTAGCATGCAGGTACAGCAAGTAATTAGGAAAGCAAATGGAATGTTGGCCTTTATTGCAAAGGGAATGGAGTATAAAAGTAGGGAAGTCCTGTTACAACTGTACAGGGTGTTGGTGAGACCACACCTGGAGTACTGTGTACAGTTTTGGTCTCCTTATTTAAGGAAGGATATACTTGCATTGGAGGCAGTTCAGAGAAGGTTCACGAGGTTGATTCCGGAGATGAAGGGGTTGTCTTATGAAGAAAGGTTAAGCAGGTTGGGCCTATACTCACTAGAGTTTAGAAGAATGAGAGAGGATCTTATTGAAACATATAAGATTCTGAAGGGGTTTGACAAGGTAGATGCAGAGAGGATGTTTCCCCTCGTGGGGGAATCTAGAACTAGGGGGCATAATTTCAGAATAAGGGGGCACCCATTTAGAACGGAGATGAGGTGGAATTTCTTCTCAGAGGGTCGTGAATCTTTGGAATTCTCTTCCCCAGAGAGCTGTGGAGGCTGGGTCATTGAATATATTTAAGGTGGAGATAGACAGATTTTTGAATGATAAGGGAGTCAAGGGTTATGGGGAGCGGGCAGGGAAGTGGAGTTGAGGCCAAGATCAGATCAGCCATGATCTTATTGAATGTCGGAGCAGACTCGAGGGGCCAAATAGAAACATAGAAACATAGAAGATAGGAGTAAGAGTAGGCCATTCGGCCCCTCGAGCCTGCTCCACCATTTAATGAGATCATGGCTGATCATCCAAACTCAGTACCCTGTCCCTGCTTTCTCCCCATATCCCTTGATCCCTTTAGCCTTAAGAAATATATCTAACTCCTTCTTGAATATATTTAATGAATTGGCCTCTACTGCATTCTGTGGCAGTGAATTCCACAGGTTCACCACTCTCTGGGTGAAGAAATTCCTCCTCATCCTTAGACTGTGACCTCTGTTTCTGGACTCCCCCGCCATCAAGAACATCCTTCCTGCATCTAGTCTGTCTAGTCCTGTTAGAATTTTATATGTTTCAATGAGATCCCCTCTCATTCTTCTAAACTCTTGTGAATATAAGCCTAATCGATCCAATCTCTCTTCATACGTCATTCCTGCCATCCCAGGTATCAGTCTGGTGAATCTTCGCTGCACTCCCTCCATGGCAAGAACATCCTCAGATAAGGCGACCAAAACTGCACACAATACTCAAGGTGTGGTCTCACCAAGGCCCTGTACAACTGCAGCAAGACATCCTTGCTCCTGTACTTGAATCCTCTTGCTATGAAGGGCAACATACCATTTGCCTTCTTAACTGCCTGCTGCATCTGCATGCTTACCTTCAGCGACTGGTGCACAAGGACACCCAGGTCTCGTTGCACTTCCCCTTTTCCCAATCTATTGCCGTTCAAATAATAATCTGCCTTCCTGTTTTTGCCACCAAAGTGGATAACCTCGCATTTATCCACATTATACTGCATCTGCCATGCATCTGCCCAATCACCCAACCTGTCCAAATCATACTGGAGTTTCTCTGCATCCTCCTCACAGCACACACGCCCACCCAGCTTTGTGTCATCTGAAAACATGGAGATATTACATCTAGTTCCCTTGTCTAGATCATTAATATATATTGTGAATAACTGGGGTCATAGCACCGATCCCTGCGGTACCCCACTAGTCACTGCCTGCCACTCGGAAAAAGACCCGTTTATTCCAACTCTTTGCTTCCTGCCTGCCAACCAGTTTTCTATCCAAATCAGTACCTTACCCCCAATCCCATGTGCTTTAACTTTGCACGCTAATCTCTTATGCGGGACCTTATCGAAAGCCTTCTGAAAGTCCAAATACACCACATCCACTGGTTCTCCCTTATCTATTCTACCAGTTACATCCTCAAAAAATTCCAGTAGATTAGTCAAGCATGATTTACCTTTTGTAAATCCATGTTGACTTTGTCTGATCCTGTCACTGTTTTCCAAGTGCTCTGCTATTACATCTTTTATAATGGACTAGAGCATTTTCCCCACTACTGATGTCAGGCTTACCGATCTACTATTCCCCGTTTTCTCTCTGCCACCTTTTTTAAATAGTGGGGTTACATTAGCTACCCTCCAATCCATGGGAACTGTTCCAGAGTCTATAGAACTTTGGAAGATGACCTGCAATGCATCTACTATTTCTAGGGCCATTTCCTTAAGTACCCTAGGATGTAGATTATCAGGCCCTGGGGATTTATCGGCCTTCAATCCCGTCAATTTCCCTAACACCATTTCCCTACAAATACTGATTTCATTCAGTTCCTCCCTCTCATTAGACCCTATGTTCCCCGACATCTCTGGGAGGTTATTTGTGTCCTCCTTTTTGAAGACAGAACCAAAGTATGTATTTAATTGGTCTGCCATTTCTTTGTTCCCCATTATAAATTCCCCTGATTCTGACTGCAAGGGACCTACGCTTGACTTCACCAATCTTTTTCTCTTCACATATCTATAGAAGCTTTTACAGTCAGTTTTTATGTTCCCTGAAAGCTTACTCTCATATTCTATTTTCCCCCTCTTAATTAATTCCTTTGTCCTCCTTTGCTGAATCCTAAACTGCTCCCAATCCTCAGGTTTGCTGCTTTTTCTTGCCAATTTATATGTCCTCTCCTTGGATCTTATGCTATCCCTAATTTCCCTTGTTAGACACGGTTGAGTCACCTTTTTTGTTTTATTTTTATGCCAAACAGGGATGAACAAATTCTGTAGTTCATCCATGCGATCTTTAAATGTTTGCCATTGCCTATCCACCGTCAACCCTTTAAGTAACGTTCCCCAATCCATCCTAGCCAACTCGCGCCTCATACCATCGTAGTTTCCTTTATTTCAATTCAGGACCCTAGTCTCTGAGTCAACTACTTCACTCTCCATCTTAATGAAGCATTCTATCATATTATAATCGCTCCTCCCCAAGGGGCCTCACACAACAAGATTGCTAATTAATCCTTTCTCATTACATAATACCCAGTCTAAGATGGCCTGATCTCTAGTTGGTTCCTCGACATATTGGTCCAGGAAACCATCCTGTATACACTCCAGGAATTCCTCCTCCACAGTATTGTTACTAATTTGGTTAGCCCAATCTATATGTAGATTAAAGTCACCCATGATAACTGCTGTGCCCTTATTGCACGTGTCTCTAATTTCCCATTTAATGCCATCCCCAACCTCAGCATTACTGTTTGGGGGTCTGTATACAACTCCCACTAACATTTTCTGCCCCTTGGTGTTTCTCAGCTCTACCCATACAGATTCCACATCATCAGAGCTAATATCCTTCCTTACTATTGTGTTAATCTCCTCTTTAACCAGTAATGCTACCACACCTCCTTTTCATTTTTGCCTGTCCTTCCTGAATATTGAATACCCCTGGATGTTGAATTCCCAGCTTGGTCACCCTACTCCTGCTCCTACGTCTTATGTTCTTTACCCGAAGTGATGAGTATTCTCCCATTGGTTTTGTATTATAATAAAATTAAAATAGCGAGAAAAGCACCCCAGTTTCTAAAGGTGGAAATATAGCCGATTGTGACTCGATGCAAAAATGAACAATGTGCTGCAATATCGCAAAAACATTTGTTTCAAACAAAAGTCAGAAACATTCAGGTAGTTAAAGGTTTTTAATGAAGAGAAGGGCATTCAGTTTTTAGATATCTTCAGGTAAATGTCAAAGAAATGACCTAGAACCAATTCAGAAACAGCGTCTGCCTCGGAAACAATTTTCATTTTGAAAAATGTAACAAAAACACTGCAAGTGACAAGAAAGGCAGACGCCGGAATAGCTCAGCTATATGCTAACTCTCTTATAGGGGCAATTTTAACTTCACTCGCCAGGCGGAAATCCCACGGAATCGGGTGGAACGCCAGTTTCGCAGCCCGCCCAATATTACTCTCCACCTGCCTTTGTCGTCACTGGGTCAAAATCCTGGAACACCCCCCCCCCGCCCCATACCGAACAGCACGGAGCACCTTCACCACACGGACTGCAGTGGTTCAAGAAGGCGGCCCACCACCACTTCTCAAGGGCAACTAGGGATGGGCAAATGGTGCCAGCCTTGCCAGCGCCACCCACATCCTGAAATTTAACCTTAAAAAGAAGAAAATGCAATATGCGCATGCTGTAACGTTATTTTACTTTTTTGGAGGTTGCTGTGGGTTGGCTATACTTCCTGTGTGACTACACAGGAAGTTAATTGAATGGTTCTATCGATGGCCTGATTCAAATCTCCCTTTGCCTTTTGGCTACCCTGCAGCACAGTGTGAGCCTACCAGTCTCTAATCTTATCCACCATGTTATCAAGGGCTCCAACTGTTCTAATTAATTGCAGAGAATATACATAGAATTACATAGAATATACAGCACCAAAACAGGCCATATGGCCCAACCAGTCTGTGCTGGTGTTTATATTCCACACCAGTCTCCTCCCATTCCATCTCCCTCATCTCAGCCTTTTGGCATATCTTTCTATTCCCTTTTCCCTCATGTACTCGTCTAGTTTCCTTTTGAATGCATGTAAGCCATTTTTCTCAACTACTTCCTATGGTAGTTAGTTCCACTTTATAACTACTTTCTGAGTAAAGAAATTTCTCCTCATTTCCCTGTTGGATTTATTAGTAACTATCTTGCATTTATGGCCTCTAGTTTTGGATTCTCCCACAAGTGGAAGCATTCTCTCCACATCTACCCTGTCCAACCCATTCATAATTTTATAGACCTCTATCAGGTCACCTCCATGTCTTCTCTTTTCTAAAGAATAAAGCCCCAACCTGTTCAATCTTTCCCGATAGTTGTAATCTCTCGGTTCTGGTACCATCCTTGTGAATCTTATTTGCACTTTCTCCAGTGCTTCTATGTCCTTTTTATAGTATGAGACCAGAACTGTGAACAGTACTCTGTGAGGCCTGACCAAGGTCCGATACAAATTTAATATAACTTCACTACATTTGAATTCTATACCCCCAGAAATAAATCCCAGTGCTTTGTTAGCATTTTTTAATTGCTTTGCTGATCTGCAATGCTTCTTTTAATGATTTGTTCACCTGTATCCCTAGATCACTTGGCTCTTCTAACCCATTCAGTTTTTTTACTTTCTAAGGTGTAGGTGATGTTTCTGTTTTTGCTACCAAAGTGCATCACCTCACATTTATCTATGTATAAGTTAATTTGCCACTTAACTTCCCTGTCTGCAAGTTTTATAATGTCTTCTTGTATTAGCTATAACCGCCGCCCCCCCCCCCCAGTTTGGTATCATCTGTAAATTTTGATATTGAGTTATTTATTCCTAAATCCAAATCATGAATGTAAATTATGAATAACAGTGGTCCCAGCACTGATCCTTGTGGAACATCGCTTTCTACCTTCCTCCAATCTGAATAATTACCCTTTACCCCTACCCTCTGCTTTCTATTTTTTAGCCAATTTGCTATCCATTCAGCTATTTGTCCCCTGACTCCCCATGCCCCAACCATTATCATGAGCCTACCGTGTAGTACCTTATCAAAGGCCTTTCAAGTATATGACATCTACTGTATTACCCTTGTCTACTCTTTCTGTTGCCTCTTCAAAGAATTCTATCAGGTTATAGAATCATAGAATGATACCATTCAGCCCAGCTCTGTGGTCGAGCTATCCAATTAATCCCACTCCCCTACTCTATCTCCATAGAACTGTATTTTTGTCCCCTTCAAGTATTTATCCAATTCTCTTTTGAATGTTACTATTGAATCTGCTTCCACCACCCTTTCAGGCAGCGCATTCCAGATCACAACAACTCGCTGTGTAAAAAATGTTGCCCCATGTCGCTTCTTTTGCCAGTCACCTTAAATCCGTGTCCTCTGGTTACCGACCCTTCTGCCACTGGAAACAGTTTCTCCTGATTTACTCTATCAAAACCATTCATGATTTTGAACACCTCTATCAAATCTCCTCTTAACCTTCTCTGCTATAAGCAGAACAACCCCAGGTTCTCCAGTCTCTCCACATAACTGAAGTCCCTCATCCCTGGTTAGTTAAGCATGACTCAGCCTTTCAGAATCCATGCTGACTATATTTTGTTATATTTTCTGTCTCTAGATGCTCTTCCATCACTTCTTTTAGTACAGATTCCAGTAACTTTCTGATCACTGACGTTAAGCGGACTGGTCTATAGTTCCCAGGTTTTGTTTTATCTCCCTTTTTGAATATCGGAACAACATTAGCTGTTCGCCGGCACTACCCCCTCTTCTGTGGAACTGTTGTACATATAAACTAGTGCCTCTGCTATCTCCACCCTAGTTTCCGTGAGTATCCATGGGTGCATACCATCCAACCCTGGGATTTTATCCTCTAATAGTTTTGCTAGTTTCTCAATTAGTTTCTCCCTTTCTCCCAACTGTATTAATATTCTTTTTAAGCTCATCCACTAGTGAAGTGGCTATTTCATTATCTTCTTTTGTAAAAACTGAGGCAAAGTAGTTATTTAATACTTCTGCCATTTCTCTATCAGAAAAGATTTGCAGGAATGGTTCCAGGGATGAGGGACTTCAGTTACGTGGATAGACTGGAGAAGCTGGGGTTGTTCTCCTTAGAGCAGAGAAGATTGAGAGGAGATTTAATAGAGGTGTTCAAAATCATGAGGGGTCTGCACAGAGTAGATAGAGAGAAACTGTTCCCATGGGCAGACGGGTCGAGAACCAGAGGACACAGATTTAAGGTGATTGGCAGAAGAACCAAAGGCAACATGAGGAAAAACTTTTTTACGCAGCGAGTGGTTATGATCTGGAATGCACTGCCTGAAAGGGTGGTGGAGGCAGACTCAATCACAGCTTTCAAAAGGGAATTGGATAAGTACCTGAAGGAAAAAAAAACATTGCTGGTCTACGGGGAAAGGGCGAGGGAGTGGGACTAGCTGAAGGGCTCTTGCAGAGAGCCGGCACGGGTTCAACGGGCCGAATGGCCTCCTTCTGTGCTGTAACCATTCTATGATTTCTCTGTCATTACCTGTGAGTTTATTTTGCTCATTCTTTAATGGTCCTATCCCAACTTTAATTTTCCTTTTGTTATTTATGTGTCTGCAGAACACTTTATTATTTCTTTTTATATTCCTTGATAATTTGATTTTATAATTTCTCTTTGCCTTCCTGATGTTTTTAACTTCTCTCCCAAGTTCTTCCTCTTCCCTTTTGTCCTCCTCTCCTTTAGTATCCAAGTATTTCTTCCATGTATTTTTCTTTAGTTTCAATGTTTCCCTCAGTTCTTTATTCATGTATGATGCCCCATAATTAGCTTACTTGTCTTTGGCTTTTAGTGCAATGCATTTCTCTTGAACTCTATTGATTACCCTTTTAAAGATTTCCCACTGTTTTTCTGTCTCTTTGTTCTTGAAGACTTTCTCCCAGTTTACTTTCTTTAGTTCCACTCTCATTTCCTCATAACTTGCACTTTTCCAATCTATCACCTTAGTCCTTGTCCAACTTATGTTATGCTCGATCCTAATCTTGAACCTGACTATGTTGTGATCACTACTACTAAGATGCTCCCCTACTTTTATTCTCCTACCTGTTCTGGTTCATTACCCATTACAAGATCCAGCAGTGATTCTTTTCTTGTTGGACTTCGTAGGTACTGAGTCAGAAAGAGTCCTGTATACACTGTAAAAACCCGATTCCCTTTTCTCCTTTCGCTACTTTTTCCTGCCCATTTACTTGGGGGCAGTTGAAATCTCCCATGATTATTGTCCTATGCCTGCTACAGACCTTGTAGATTTGTCTACATATTTCTTCCTCCAATACCCTTCCACTATTTGGTAATCTGTAGTATACCCCGATTAGCGTGATGGGTTCCTTATCTTTTAACTCAATCCATATGGATTCTGTTTCTATCTTACTGCTAGTTACATCCTTTTTTTCCACTGCCATTATGTTATCTTTAACTAGCACGGCTACTCCAACTCCCCTCCTTCCTTCCTTTTCCTTCCTAAATGTGTTATATCCGGCAATATTTAGTTGCCAATCCTGTTCGCTCTGTTACCATGTTTCAGTCATCCCTAATATATGTAGATCCTCTCTACAAATTATTGCCACCAGTTCATCTATTTTGTTTGAATGCTACCTACATTGTTGTACCAAGAGCTTAAATTTGTTTTATTTATTATTCCTCTCTCTTTGGTTCTAGGAGTTATTTTACCTTCGTGCTCTATTCTCCAAGGGAAGAGTGTGAAGATACGGAAAGAACAACTTTGCCACCTTGCCAGACTGTTAAGCAGCCTGTGAGTCTTTTCACTACTTCACACGGTGCTCCAAGGGATTAGTGTGAAGATATGAAAACAACAGCCTCTGTTGCTGCCATGTCATTCTCCAGAATGCTTTTACTCGTTCCCTCACGGACACAGCATTTTGGTGCGAAGAACCTAATGGTGTTTCTGCTTCCTCATTAACTGCCGATACGAAACTCACCAATCTACGCAGTTGTTAATCAAGCCGGTTGGTGCTCTAGTCTTACGACCTCTGCCCTTAGCTCAGCTAAGTCTTGCTGAGCTGCTCCAGCTATTTGCTTCGGACACATACGTTGGTGTCAAAGTGAACATCTCACATTTCAACACTGCAAACTTCCCTTGTTATATAGAGTTCTCATGTTAAAGTCGTCGCTTTAAGATGAAGCACCTTACTAATTCCTCCTTTTGAAACAGCCTGCTCTGTACCCAAAAATACTTGAAGAAACGATGAAAGTTAATATCACCAAAAATTAATTCAAATAAAGGATGAATGAGACGTGCATAGGGGAATGGTCCCTTACCGATTAGGGGTATTACCGATGTGTGTAGGGGAATGGTCTCTTACTGGTTAGAGGGAATTACAGATGTGTGTAGGGGAATGGTCTCTTACTGGTTAGAGGGACTTACAGATGTGTGAAGGGGAATGGTCTCTCACTGGTTAGAGGGAATTACAGTTGTGCGAAGGGGAATGGTCTCTTACTGGTTAGAGGGACTTACAGATGTGCATAGGGGAATGGTCTCTTACTGTTTAGGGGGATTACAGATGTGTGAAGGGGAATGGTCTCTTACTGGTTAGGGTGAATTAGTTGCCAATCCTGTTCTCTACGTTACCATGTTTCAGTCATCCCTAATATATGTAGATCCTCTCTACAAATTATTGCCTCCAGTTCATGTATTTTGTTTGAATGCTACCTACATTGTTGTACCAAGAGCTTTAATTTATTTTATTTATTATTCCTCTCTCTTTGGTTTTAGGAGTTATTTTACCTTTGTGCTCTATTCTCCAAGGGAAGAGTGTGAAGATACGAAAACAACAACTTTGCCACCTTGCCAGACTGTTAAGCAGCCTGTGAATCTTTTCACTACTTCACACTGTGCTCCAAGGGATTAGTGTGAAGATATGAAAACAACAGCCTCTGTTGCTGCCATGTCATTCTCCAGAATGCTTTTACTCGTTCCCGCACGGACACAGCATTTTGGTGCGAAGAACCTAATGGTGTTTCTGCTTCCTCATTAACTGCCGATACGAAACTCACCAATCTACGCGGTTGTTAATCAAGCCGGTTGGTGCTCTAGTCTTACGACCTCTGCCCTTAGCTCAGCTAAGTCTTGCTGAGCTGCTCCAGCTATTTGCATCGGACACATACGTTGGTGTCAAAGTGAACATCTCACATTTCAACACTGCAAACTTCCCTTGTTATATAGAGTTCTCATGTTAAAGTTGTCGCTTTAAGATGAAGCGCCTTACTAATTCCTCCTTTTGAAACAGCCTGCTCTGTACCCAAAAATACTTGAAGAAAAGATGAGAGTTAAAATCACCAAAAATTTATTCAAATAAAGGATGAATGAGATGTGCGTAGGGGAATGGTCCCTTACTGGTTAGAGGGAATTACAGATGTGTGTAGGGGAATGGTCTCTTACTGGTTAGAGGGAATTACAGATGTGCGAAGGGGAATGGTCTCTTACTGGTTAGAGGGAATTACAGATGTGCGAAGGCGAATGGTCTCTTACTGGTTAGAGGGACTTACAGATGTGCGTAGGGGAATGGTCTCTTACTGTTTAGGGTGAATTAGTTGCCAATCCTGTTCTCTACGTTACCATGTTTCAGTCATCCCTAATATATGTAGATCCTCTCTACAAATTATTGCCTCCAGTTCATGTATTTTGTTTGAATGCTACCTACATTGTTGTACCAAGAGCTTAAATTTGTTTTATTTATTATTCCTCTCTCTTTGGTTCTAGGAGTTATTCTACCTTCGTGCTCTATTCTCCAAGGGAAGAGTGTGAAGATACGGAAAGAACAACTTTGCCACCTTGCCAGACTGTTAAGCAGCCTGTGAGTCTTTTCACTACTTCACACGGTGCTCCAAGGGATTAGTGTGAAGATATGAAAACAACAGCCTCTGTTGCTGCCATGTCATTCTCCAGAATGCTTTTACTCGTTCCCGCACGGACACAGCATTTTGGTGCGAAGAACCTAATGGTGTTTCTGCTTCCTCATTAACTGCCGATACGAAACTCACCAATCTACGCGGTTGTTAATCAAGCCAGTTGGTGCTCTAGTCTTACGACCTCTGCCCTTAGCTCAGCTAAGTCTTGCTGAGCTGCTCCAGCTATTTGCATCGGACACATACGTTGGTGTCAAAGTGTACATCTCACATTTCAACACTGCAAACTTCCCTTGTTATATTGAGTTCTCATGTTAAAGTTGTCGCTTTAAGATGAAGCGCCTTACTAATTCCTCCTTTTGAAACAGCCTGCTCTGTACCCAAAAATACTTGAAGAAAAGATGAGAGTTAAAATCACCAAAAATTTATTCAAATAAAGGATGAATGAGATGTGCGTAGGGGAATGGTCTCTTACTGGTTTGGGGGATTACTGATTTGTGTAGAGGAATGATCTCTTACTGTTTAGGAGGATTACAGATGTGTGTAGGGGAATGGTCTCTTACTGGTTAGAGGGACTTACAGATGTGTGAAGGGGAATGGTCTCTTACTGGTTAGAGGGACTTACAGATGTGTGAAGGGGAATGGTCTCTTACTGGTTAGAGGGACTTACAGATGTGTGAAGGGGAATGGTCTCTTACTGGTTAGAGGGACTTACAGATGTGTGAAGGGGAATGGTCTCTTACTGGTTAGAGGGACTTACAGATGTGTGAAGGGGAATGGTCTCTTACTGGTTAGAGGGACTTACAGATGTGTGAAGGGGAATGGTCTCTTACTGGTTAGGGTGAATTAGTTGCCAATCCTGTTCTCTACGTTACCATGTTTCAGTCATCCCTAATATATGTCGATCCTCTCTACAAATTATTGCCTCCAGTTCATCCATTTTGTTTGAATGCTACCTACATTGTTGTACCAACAGCTTAAATTTGTTTTATTTATTGTTCCTCTCTCTTTGGTTTTAGTAGTTATTTTACCTTTGTGCTCTATTCTCCAAGGGAAGTGTGTGAAGATAAGAAAACAACAACATTGCCACCTTGCCTAAATAGTGGGGGGGAGGATCCAGGTGAGCGGGAAAATAAAAAGTAAATGAGAAATGAGAAAGCAATAGAGCAGGCTAGAGATGGGGTAAATAAAAACCAGAGTGTGACAGGAAGGGACAGAATGTTTAAAAATAAGAGTGTAACAGAAAAAAAGGCCAAACAAGGAAAAATGGTAAAAAGACAAAGTTAAAAGCTCTATATCTGAATGCATGCAGCATTCGTAACAAGATAAATGAGTTGATGGCACAAATAGATACAAATGGGTATGATCTGATCGCTATTACAGAGACGTGGTTGCAAGGCGACCAGGGCTGGGAACTGAATATTCCAGGGTATATGATAATTCAGAAGGATAGAAAGGAAAGGGAGGTGGGGTGGCTTTGTTGGTAAAAGATGGGATCAGTGCAGTGGTGAGAAGTGATATTAGCTCAGAAGATCAAGATGTAGAATCGGTTTGGGTGGAGATAAAAAATAATAAGGGGAAAAAAGTCTCCGGTGGGCGTTGTCTACAGGCCCCCGAACAGTAGCAATGCTGTTGGACAGAGTATAAATCAACAAATAATGGAGGCCTGTAAAAAAGGTACGGTAATAATCATGGGTGATTTTAATCTCCATATTGATTGGACAAATCAAATTGGCCATGGTAGCCTGGAGGAGGAATTCATAGAGTGCATCCGGGATGTTTTCTAGAACAGTATGTAATGGAACCAACCAGGAGCAGGCTATCTTGGATCTGGTACTATGTAATGAGACAGAATTAATAAATGATCTCATAGTAAAGGATCCTCTAGGAAAGAGTGATCATAGTATGGTTGAATTTCAAATTCAGTTGGAGGGTGAGAAAGTTGTATCCCAAACCAGTGTCCTGATCTTAAACTAAGGCAATTATAATGGCATGAGGGCAGAACTGGCTAAAGTGGACTGGAAAATCAAATTAAAGGGTAAGAAAGTTGAAATGCAGTGGTGGACATTTAAGGAGATATTTCATAACTCTCAACAAAAATATATTCCAGTGAGAAAGAAAGATTTTAAGAGAAGGGAGCACCATCCGTGGCTAACTAAGGAAGTAAAGGATGGTATCAAATTGAAAACAAAGGCATACAATGTTGCCAAGATTGGTGGGAGACCAGAGGATTGGGAAATTTTTTAAAACCAGCAAAGGATGACTAAAAAATTAATAAAGAGAGAGAAGATGAATTATGAGAGTAAGCTGGCAAGAAACATTAAAACAGATAGTAAGAGCTTCTACAGGTATATAAAAAGGAAGAGGGTAGCTAAAGTAAACGTTGGTCCCTTAGAGGATGAGACTGGGGAATTAATAATGGGGAACGGGGAAATGGCAGAGACTCTGAACAAATATTTTGCATCTGTCTTCACTGTAGAAGACACTAACAACATCCCAATAATGGATAATCAAGGGGCCACAGGGAGTGGGGAACTAAAGACAATCACTATCACTAAGGAAATAATACTCGGTAAAATAATGGGACTAAAAGACGACAAGTCCCCTGGACCAGATGGCCTGCATCCCAGGGTCTTAAAAGAAGTGGCTGCAGAGATAGTGGATGCATTGGTTGCAATATACCAAAATTACCTGGACTTTGGAGAGGTCCCAGCAGATTGGAAAACCGCTAATGTAACACCCCTATTTAAGGAAGGAGGGAGACAGAAAGCAGGAAACTATAGACCAGTTAGCCTAACATCTGTCATTGGGAAAATGCTGGAGTCCTTCATTAAGGAAGCAGTAGCAGGGCATTTAGAAAAATATACTGCAGTCAAACAGAGTCTGCATGGTTTTAGGAAAGGGAAATCATGTTTAACAAATTTGCTGGAGTTCTTTGAGGATGTAACGAGTAGAGTGGATAAGGGTGAGCCAGTGGATGTGGTGTATTTGGATTTCCAGAAGGCATTCGATAAGGTGCCACATAAAAGGTTACTGCATAAGATAAGAGCTCACGGAGTTGGGAGTAATATATTAGCATGGATAGAGAATTGGCTAACTAACAGAAAGCAGAGAGTCGGGATAAATGGGTCATTTTCTGGTTGGCAAACGGTAACTAGTGGGGTGCCACAAGGATTAGTGCTGGGGCCCCAACTATTTACAATCTACATTAATGACTTGGATGAAGGGATCGAGTGTAATGTCGCCAAGTTTGCGGATGATACAAAGATGGTTGGGAAAGCAAGTTGTGCAGAGGACTCAAAGAATCTGCAAAGGGATATAGACAGGCTAAGTGAGTGGGCAAACATTTGGCAGATAGAGTATAATGTGGGAAAGTGCGAGGTTATCCACTTTGGCAGGAAAAATAAAAAAGCAAACTATTATTTAAATGGAGAGAGATTACAAAATGCTACAGTTCAGAGGGACCTGGGGGTCCTTGTGCATGAAACACAAAAAGTTAGCATGCAGGTACAGCAAGTAATCAAAAAGGCAAATGGAATGTTGGTCTTTATTTCAAGGGGGTTGGAGTATAAAAGCAGAGAAGTCCTGCTACAACTGTACAAGGTATTGGTGAGACCACACCTTGAATACTGCGTACAGTTTTGGTCTCCTTATTTAAGGAAGGATATACTTACATTGGAGGCAGTTCAGAGACGATTCACTAGGTTAATTCCAGAGATGAGGGGTTTGACTTATGAGGAAAGGTTGAGCAGGCTGGGCCTATACTCATTGGAATTTAGAAGAATGAGAGGTGATCTTATCGAAACATATAAGATACTGAGGGGCCTCGACAGGGTAGATGCAGAGAGGATGTTTCCCCTCATGGGGAAATCTAGAACTTGGGGGCACAGTCTCAGAATAAAGGGTCTCCCTTTTAGAACTGAGATGAGGAGGAACTTCTTCTCTCAGAGGGTCAAAAATCTGTGGAATTCTCTGCCCCAGAGAGCCGTGGAGGCTGGGTCATTAAATACATTTAATGTGGAGATAGACAGATTTTTGCAAGATAAGGGAGTGAAGGGTTATGGGGAGCAGGCTGGGAAGTGGCTTTGAGCCCAAGATCAACCAGGATCTTATTGAATGGTGGAGCAGGCTCGAGGGGCCAAGAGGCCTATTCCTGCTCCTATTTCTTATGTTCTTAAGTTATTTGCCAGACTGTTAAGCAGCCTGTGAATCTTTTCACTACTTCACACGGTGCTCCAAGGGATTAGTGTGAAGATATGAAAACAACAGCCTCTGTTGCTGCCATGTCATTCTCCAGAATGCTTTTACTCGTTCCCTCACGGACACAGCATTTTGGTGCGAAGAACCTAATGGTGTTTCTGCTTCCTCATTAACTGCCGATACGAAACTCACCAATCTACGCGGTTGTTAATCAAGCCGGTTGGTGCTCTAGTCTTACGACCTCTGCCCTTAGCTCAGCTAAGTCTTGCTGAGCTGCTCCAGCTATTTGCATCGGACACATACGTTGGTGTCAAAGTGAACATCTCACATTTCAACACTGCAAACTTCCCTTGTTATATAGAGTTCTCATGTTAAAGTTGTCGCTTTAAGATGAAGCGCCTTACTAATTCCTCCTTTTGAAACAGCCTGCTCTGTACCCAAAAATACTTGAAGAAAAGATGAGAGTTAAAATCACCAAATATTAATTAAAATAAAGGATGAATGAGATGTGCGTAGGGGAATGGTCCCTTACTGGTTAGAGGGAATTACAGATGTGTGTAGGGGAATGGTCTCTTACTGGTTAGAGGGAATTACAGATGTGTGTAGGGGAATGGTCTCTTATTGGTTAGAGGGAATTACAGATGTGTGTAGGGGAATGGTCTCTTACTGGTTAGAGGGAATTACAGATGTGCGAAGGGGAATGGTCTCTTACTGGTTAGAGGGAATTACAGATGTGCGAAGGCGAATGGTCTCTTACTGGTTAGAGGGACATACAGATGTGCGTAGGGGAATGGTCTCTTACTGTTTAGGGGGATTACAGATGTGTGAAGGGGAATGGTCTCTTACTGGTTAGGGTGAATTAGTTGCCAATCCTGTTCTCTACGTTACCATGTTTCAGTCATCCCTAATATATGTAGATCCTCTCTACAAATTATTGCCTCCAGTTCATGTATTTTGTTTGAATGCTACCTACATTGTTGTACCAAGAGCTTAAATTTGTTTTATTTATTATTCCTCTCTCTTTGGTTCTAGGAGTTATTTTACCTTCGTGCTCTATTCTCCAAGGGAAGAGTGTGAAGATACGGAAAGAACAACTTTGCCACCTTGCCAGACTGTTAAGCAGCCTGTGAGTCTTTTCACTACTTCACACGGTGCTCCAAGGGATTAGTGTGAAGATATGAAAACAACAGCCTCTGTTGCTGCCATGTCATTCTCCAGAATGCTTTTACTCGTTCCCGCACGGACACAGCATTTTGGTGCGAAGAACCTAATGGTGTTTCTGCTTCCTCATTAACTGCCGATACGAAACTCACCAATCTACGCGGTTGTTAATCAAGCCGGTTGGTGCTCTAGTCTTACGACCTCTGCCCTTAGCTCAGCTAAGTCTTGCTGAGCTGCTCCAGCTATTTGCATCGGACACATACGTTGGTGTCAAAGTGAACATCTCACATTTCAACACTGCAAACTTCCCTTGTTATATAGAGTTCTCATGTTAAAGTCGTCACTTTAAGATGAAGCACCTTACTAATTCCTCCTTTTAAAACAGCCTGCTCTGTACCCAAAAATACTTGAAGAAAAGATGAGAGTTAAAATCACCAAAAATTTATTCAAATAAAGGATGAATGAGCTGTGCGTAGGGGAATGGTCTCTTACTGGTTTGGGGGATTACTGATTTGTGTAGAGGAATGATCTCTTAATGTTTAGGAGCATTACAGATGTGTGTAGGGGAATGGTCTCTTTCTGGTTAGAGGGACTTACAGATGTGTGAAGGGGAATGGTCTCTTACTGGTTAGAGGGACTTACAGATGTGTGAAGGGGAATGGTCTCTTACTGGTTAGAGGGACTTACAGATGTGTGAAGGGGAATGGTCTCTTACTGGTTAGAGGGACTTACAGATGTGCATAGGGGAATGGTCTCTTACTGGTTAGAGGGACTTACAGATGTGTGAAGGGGAATGGTCTCTTACTGGTTAGGGTGAATTAGTTGCCAATCCTGTTCTCTCTGTTACCATGTTTCAGTCATCCCTAATATATGTCGATCCTCTCTACAAATTATTGCCTCCAGTTCATCCATTTTGTTTGAATGCTACCTACATTGTTGTACCAACAGCTTAAATTTGTTTTATTTATTGTTCCTCTCTCTTTGGTTTTAGTAGTTATTTTACCTTTGTGCTCTATTCTCCAAGGGAAGTGTGTGAAGATAAGAAAACAACAACATTGCCACCTTGCCTAAATAGTGGGGGGGAGGATCCAGGTGAGCAGGAAAATAAAAAGTAAATGAGAAATGAGAAAGCAATAGAGCAGGCTAGAGATGGGGGAAATAAAAACCAGAGTGTGACAGGAAGGGACAGAATGTTTAAAAATAAGAGTGTAACAGAAAAAAAGGCCAAAACAAGGAAAAATGGTAAAAAGACAAAGTTAAAAGCTCTATATCTGAATGCATGCAGCATTTGTAACAAGATAAATGAGTTGATGGCACAAATAGATACAAATGGGTATGATCTGATCGCTATTACAGAGACGTGGTTGCAAGGCGACCAGGGCTGGGAACTGAATATTCCAGGGTATATGATAATTCAGAAGGATAGAAAGGAAAGGGAGGTGGGGTGGCTTTGTTGGTAAAAGATGGGATCAGTGCAGTGGTGAGAAGTGATATTAGCTCAGAAGATCAAGATGTAGAATCGGTTTGTGTGGAGATAAAAAATAATAAGGGGAAAAAAGTCTCCGGTGGGCGTTGTCTACAGGCCCCCGAACAGTAGCAATGCTGTTGGACAGAGTATAAATCAACAAATAATGGAGGCCTGTAAAAAAGGTACGGTAATAATCATGGGTGATTTTAATCTCCATATTGATTGGACAAATCAAATTGGCCATGGTAGCCTGGAGGAGGAATTCATAGAGTGCATCCGGGATGTTTTCCTAGAACAGTATGTAATGGAACCAACCAGGGAGCAGGCTATCTTGGATCTGGTACTATGTAATGAGACAGAATTAATAAATGATCTCATAGTAAAGGATCCTCTAGGAAAGAGTGATCATAGTCTGGTTGAATTTCAAATTCAGTTGGAGGGTGAGAAAGTTGTATCCCAAACCAGTGTCCTGATCTTAAACTAAGGCAATTATAATGGCATGAGGGCAGAACTGGCTAAAGTGGACTGGAAAATCAAATTAAAGGGTAAGAAAGTTGAAATGCAGTGGTGGACATTTAAGGAGATATTTCATAACTCTCAACAAAAATATATTCCAGTGAGAAAGAAAGATTTTAAGAGAAGGGAGCACCATCCATGGCTAACTAAGGAAGTAAAGGATGGTATCAAATTGAAAACAAAGGCATACAATGTTGCCAAGATTGGTGGGAGACCAGAGGATTGGGAAATTTTTTAAAACCAGCAAAGGATGACTAAAAAATTAATAAAGAGAGAGAAGATGCATTATGAGAGTAAGCTGGCAAGAAACATTAAAACAGATAGTAAGAGCTTCTACAGGTATATAAAAAGGAAGAGGGTAGCTAAAGTAAACGTTGGTCCCTTAGAGGATGAGACTGGGGAATTAATAATGGGGAACGGGGAAATGGCAGAGACTCTGAACAAATATTTTGCATCTGTCTTCACTGTAGAAGACACTAACAACATCCCAATAATGGATAATCAAGGGGCCACAGGGAGTGGGGAACTAAAGACAATCACTATCACTAAGGAAATAATACTCGGTAAAATAATGGGACTAAAAGACGACAAGTCCCCTGAACCAGATGGCCTGCATCCCAGGGTCTTAAAAGAAGTGGCTGCAGAGATAGTGGATGCATTGGTTGCAATATACCAAAATTCCCTGGACTTTGGAGAGGTCCCAGCAGATTGGAAAACCGCTAATGTAACACCCCTATTTAAGGAAGGAGGGAGACAGAAAGCAGGAAACTATAGACCAGTTAGCCTAACATCTGTCATTGGGAAAATGCTGGAGTCCTTCATTAAGGAAGCAATAGCAGGGCATTTAGAAAAATATACTGCAGTCAAACAGAGTCTGCATGGTTTTAGGAAAGGGAAATCATGTTTAACAAATTTGCTGGAGTTCTTTGAGGATGTAACGAGTAGGGTGGATAAGGGTGAGCCAGTGGATGTGGTGTATTTGGATTTCCAGAAGGCATTCGATAAGGTGCCACATAAAAGGTTACTGCATAAGATAAGAGCTCACGGAGTTGGGAGTAATATATTAGCATGGATAGAGAATTGGCTAACTAACAGAAAGCAGAGAGTCGGGATAAATGGGTCATTTTCTGGTTGGCAAACGGTAACTAGTGGGGTGCCACGAGGATTAGTGCTGGGGCCCCAACTATTTACAATCTACATTAATGACTTGGATGAAGGGATCGAGTGTAATGTCGCCAAGTTTGCGGATGATAGAAAGATGGTTGGGAAAGCAAGTTGTGCAGAGGACTCAAAGAATCTGCAAAGGGATATAGACAGGCTAAGTGAGTGGGCAAACATTTGGCAAATAGAGTATAATGTGGGAAAGTGCGAGGTTATCCACTTTGGCAGGAAAAATAAAAAAGCAAACTATTATTTAAATGGAGAGAGATTACAAAATGCTACAGTTCAGAGGGACCTGGGGGTCCTTGTGCATGAAACACAAAAAGTTAGCATGCAGGTACAGCAAGTAATCAAAAAGGCAAATGGAATGTTGGTCTTTATTTCAAGGGGGTTGGAGTATAAAAGCAGAGAAGTCCTGCTACAACTGTACAAGGTATTGGTGAGACCACACCTTGAATACTGCGTACAGTTTTGGTCTCCTTATTTAAGGAAGGATATACTTACATTGGAGGCAGTTCAGAGACGATTCACTAGGTTAATTCCAGAGATGAGGGGTTTGACTTATGAGGAAAGGTTGAGCAGGCTGGGCCTATACTCATTGGAATTTAGAAGAATGAGAGGTGATCTTATCGAAACATATAAGATACTGAGGGGCCTCGACAGGGTAGATGCAGAGAGGATGTTTCCCCTCATGGGGAAATCTAGAACTCGGGGGCACAGTCTCAGAGTAAAGGGTCTCCCTTTTAGAACTGAGATGAGGAGGAACTTCTTCTCTCAGAGGGTCGAAAATCTGTGGAATTCTCTGCCCCAGAGAGCCGTGGAGGCTGGGTCATTAAATACATTTAAAGTGGAGATAGACAGATTTTTGCAAGATAAGGGAGTGAAGGGTTATGGGGAGCAGGCTGGGAAGTGGCTTTGAGCCCAAGATCAACCAGGATCTTATTGAATGGTGGAGCAGGCTCGAGGGGCCAAGTGGCCTATTCCTGCTCCTATTTCTTATGTTCTTAAGTTATTTGCCAGACTGTTAAGCAGCCTGTGAATCTTTTCACTACTTCACACGGTGCTCCAAGGGATTAGTGTGAAGATATGAAAACAACAGCCTCTGTTGCTGCCATGTCATTCTCCAGAATGCTTTTACTCGTTCCCTCATGGACACAGCATTTTGGTGCGAAGAACCTAATGGTGTTTCTGCTTCCTCATTAACTGCCGATACGAAACTCACCAATCTACGCGGTTGTTAATCAAGCCGGTTGGTGCTCTAGTCTTACGACCTCTGCCCTTAGCTCAGCTAAGTCTTGCTGAGCTGCTCCAGCTATTTGCATCGGACACATACGTTGGTGTCAAAGTGAACATCTCACATTTCAACACTGCAAACTTCCCTTGTTATATAGAGTTCTCATGTTAAAGTTGTCGCTTTAAGATGAAGCGCCTTACTAATTCCTCCTTTTGAAACAGCCTGCTCTGTACCCAAAAATACTTGAAGAAAAGATGAGAGTTAAAATCACCAAAAATTTATTCAAATAAAGGATGAATGAGATGTGCGTAGGGGAATGGTCTCTTACTGGTTTGGGGGATTACTGATTTGTGTAGAGGAATGATCTCTTACTGTTTAGGAGGATTACAGATGTGTGTAGGGGAATGGTCTCTTACTGGTTAGAGGGACTTACAGATGTGTGAAGGGGAATGGTCTCTTACTGGTTAGAGGGAATTACAGATGTGTGAAGGGGAATGGTCTCTTACTGGTTAGAGGGACTTACAGATGTGTGAAGGGGAATGGTCTCTTACTGGTTAGAGGGACTTACAGATGTGTGAAGGGGAATGGTCTCTTACTGGTTAGGGAGAATTAGTTGCCAATCCTGTTCTCTCTGTTACCATGTTTCAGTCATCCCTAATATATGTAGGTCCTCTCTACAAATTATTGCCTCCAGTTCATGTATTTTGTTTGAATGCTACCTACATTGTTGTACCAAGAGCTTAAATTTGTTTTATTTATTATTCCTCTCTCTTTGATTTTAGGAGTTATTTTACCTTTGTGCTCTATTCTCCAAGGGAAGAGTGTGAAGATATGAAAACAACAACTTTGCCACCTTGCCAGACTATTAAGCAGCCTGTGAGTCTTTTCACTACTTCACACGGTGCTCCAAGGGATTAGTGTGAAGATATGAAAACAACAGCCTCTGTTGCTGCCATGTCATTCTCCAGAATGCTTTTACTCGTTCCCTCACGGACACAGCATTTTTGTGCGAAGAACCTAATGGTGTTTCTGCTTCCTCATTAACTGCCGATATGAAACTCACCAATCTACGCAGTTGTTAATCAAGCCGGTTGGTGCTCTAGTTCCATGTTAAAGTCGTCGCTTTAAGATGAAGTGCCTTCCTAATTCCTCCTTTTGAAACAGCCTGCTCTGTACCCAAAAATACTTGAAGAAAAGATGAGAGTTAATATCACCAAAAATTAATTCAAATAAAGGATGAATGAGATGTGTGTAGGGGAATGGTCTCTTACTGGTTAGGGGGATTACAGATGTGCGTAGGGGAATGGTCTCTTACTGGTTAGGGGGAATTACAGATGTGCGTAGGGGAATGGTCTCTTACTGGTTAGGGGGGATTACAGATGTACATAGGGGAAGGGTCCCTTACTGATTAGGGGGAATTACAGACATGCGTAGGGGGAATTACAGATGTGCGTAGGGGAATGAGAGACGTGCATAGGGGAATGATCCCTTATTGATTAGGAGGGATTAAAGATGTGTGTAGGGGAAGGCTTCCTTCCCGATTAGGGGGAATTAAAGATGTGCATAGGGGAATGAGAGATGTGCACAGCGGAATGGGACCTTACTTAATGGAAACTCTGAATACAAATCTTTCACCACACGTCTGACCAATACTCACTCAGAACAATTACATGAGGTTAAGCTCTCTGCAGATCTGCAGCATATTCACAGTTGATGGCTTCACACTATGGGCTTTAGATGAGGTGATAAACTGCCTCTCTTTTCCTGCTTCCAGACTTGAGAAATCAAGACCTTTATCTGCGAGCTAGATCTGGCTGCAACCTTTTTTATGACCATCAAAGACTCACAAGTGTGATCATTTCTGATTAACTGCAATGTTATTTGCCTCTGCACTTAAGTGAAAATGGTTGGTTATGTTCGAACACTTGCTGGCTTTCTGTTATTGTTTTCGAGTTTGGGAGTTCAGCAGCATTTAAATTCAGGCAAAAAAATAGGTCATGGGCAAACACTCTTTTCCATGACAACAGTAGCATTGAGAGAGGACAGGGAGTGATTGGGACGAACTGTGATACTGGAATGGGAAATTTCCAGTGGCTTCGGCCTTGAGAAGAGGGAAGCATCTTCTGGGAGTTAATAAGTCTCTCGCTTTATGAAGGAGAGGGTGGCACAGAGACAGAGCTAGGTGTAGAGGAATGTGTGTCTCAACCAACATCACTAAAACAGATTATCCGGTCATTATCTCATTGCTGTTTGTGGGATCTTGCTGTGCACATGTTGGCTGCCGTGTTTCCTACATTAGAACACTTCAAAAAAAGTACTTCATTGGCTGCAAAGCGCTTTGGGGATTCCTGAGGTCATGAAAGGCGCTATATAAATGCAAGTCTTTCTTTCTTTGCCAGATACTAATGATGGGATTTGCTGTATTTTCCAGTTAAAATAATTATTTTCACTCTTGCTAATTAAAAGTTATCCAGAGTCAATGTACCTTTACAGCACAGAAGGAGGCCGTTCAGCCCCCTTCTGTGGCGAGAGGAAACAGGACGAATTGCCTCGTGAGACACGGCCCCTTGAAACAGAAGCGAGATTCTTCCCCCTCCCCAGCTTATTTCAGGAAAGGTTATGACCTTTATCAAGAAAAAGGTATGGCTTTCACTTAAAGGGACATTGTCATCCGGTTCAAAGGGCCCCTTGTGAGATGAGCAAGGAATGGACTGTGTTAACAACGCGTTTCATGAAGTGTTGGCATCGTCGCATCTTTAACCATCCGCCACAAGTTATGTAATAGAAAATACATTAAAAAGCAAACAGAAGTTCCTAATGCCATTGGGGTAGCAGCTCCTGCTCCATAAACCTTCGCTGTTGACCAATATGTTTGTCACTAAGCGTGGTTTTTGGGGCATATTAATTCAGGCTCTTCTCTGAGCTGGGCCCAATATCCTCAGTCTTGTCTGCGTGAGCTGTGCCTTCCCCTCAAGACCCCGTAGCCATCCTTGTGGGTACCTGCAACATGGCTGCACCAAATCGTTCCTACCCACCACCCCCCCCCCCCGAAATAAACATGAACTTTTGCTGAGCTCCAACCGCAGACAAAAGTCAAGTGTAGTTGTGAAATGTCTCGAACCGAGCTTAAGGATTGTGTTGTAGCGTGAGGCAACATGTGCTGTTCGACACTCAAAACATCACTTTAACAGGCAGTGTGAAGTCGCACGGTGTGAATGCACCAAGGTGCTAGTCGCACACCAGCAGCTTACAAGGCAGGCACTAACCTGCTGTGCACGCACCAATTCTCCATGTCGCACTGAAGCCCCCACTGCATGCACTATACCCCATACAAGCACGATATTCCACATATGTACTGTACCGCGTGCAGAATCAGTGCATTCCATGCACACACTGTACCCTATGCAAACATTGTATTCCAATTCCCATGCATGCACTGCACCTCATGCAAGCAATATATCCCATGCATGCAGTACAGCTTATTGGTGCACTACATCACTGCTTGCATTGTACCCCATCAAGCTTCTCACCCCATACACACACCGCACCGCATGCAAACACTGTATACCATATACACACTGCGTGCAAACATTGCACCCCATGCATGCAGTGCACCTCATGCAGACACTGTATCTCATGCATGCACTGCGCCCCATTCACATACTGCATCCCATGAATGCACTAAAATCCACGGACGCACAACATCCTTGCTTGCATTGTACCCCATGCATGTATCTCAGCCCATGCACACACTGCACTCCATGCAGTGCACACAGCGGGGGATAGTGCATGCATTTTATTCATGCACTGATTCCCCTCCTACATACTTGTGCTTCTTTCAATTTAGCAGAGCCGTCTACACTGGAGACCAAATGCAGATTGGGTGATCGCTTTGCTGACCACCTCTGTGCAGTCTGCAAGCTTGACCCTGAGCTTCCAGTCGCCTGTCACTTTAATTCTCCGCCCCACTCCACTCTGACCTTTCCATCCTCGGCCTCCTGCACTGTTCCAATGAGCTCAACGGAAGCTCGAGGAACAGCACCTCATCTTTCGATTAGGCACTTTACAACCTTCCGCCCTCAACATCGAGTTCAACAATTTCAGATCATAACCTCGACTCCCATTTTTTCGGACAGCAGGTGCTGGTTATGATTCTGCTGTTGCCATTTACAGCTCCTCGAGACCCACCTGTTGTTTCTTTACTTGTCCTATTTCCACCCCCTTTCGCCTTGCACCATCATCCCTTTTGTCATTTAATCTCTCCTGTTTTCCATCCTATCACAGATCTTCCCTTTTGTTCTTTCCTCCCCTTCCCCCTTTCCCTGTCTCTGTACTTGCTTCAAATCTGCTACATCACTAACTTCCAGTTCTGATGAAAGGACATCGACCTTAAACCCTGTTTCTCTCTCCACAGACGCTGCCCTGACCTGCTGAGTATTTCCAGCATTTTCTGTTTTTATTTCAGATTTCCAGCAGTCACAGTATTTCGCTTTTGGCTTATGATAAATGTTAGGCTCATAATTCAGTCGAGAGCCAAGCTGAATACAGAAAGTACAGAGGAGAACTGAAAAAGGAATAAACGGGGTAAAGAGAGAGTATGAGAAGAGATTAGCAGGTAACATAAAAGGCAACCCAAAAGTCTTTTACAAACATATAAATAGCGAAAGGCTAGTCAAAGGAAGGGTGGGGTCAATTAGGGACCAAAAAGGTGATCTTCCTGTGGAGGCAGAGGGCGAGCCTGAGGTACTAAACGAGGACTTTGCATCTGTCTTCACTGGAGAAGAGGAGAGGTTGCTGCCAATGTAACAATAAAGGAGGAGGTAGTAGAGAGATTGGATTGGATAGGATAAAAATGATAAAGAGGAGGTACTTGAAAGGTTGGCAGCGCTCAAAGCAGAAGTCATTGGGTCCCGATGAGATGTATCCTAGGTTGCTGAGGGAGGGAAGGGTGGAAATTGCGGAGGCTCTGGCCACAATCTTCCAATCCTCCTTAGATATGGGAGTGGTGCCAGAGGACTGGAGGGTTGCAAAACTTACACCCCTGTTCCACAAATAGGAGAGGGATAAACTCAGTAACTACAGGCCAATGAGCCTAATGTCGGTGGTGAGGTAACTTTCAGAGACAGTAATCCGATACAAAATTAAGTCACTTGGAAAAATGTGAGTTAATAATTGACTGCCAGCACAAATTTGTTTGACTAACTTGACTGAGTTCTTTGATGAAGTAACAGAGAGAGTTGATGAGGGTAGTACGGTTGATGTTGTGTATATGAACTTTCAAAAGGAGTTTGATAAAGTACCACATAATAGATTATTAGCAAGGATCTATCCTTGGCCCCCTCCTATTTCTCATCTGCATGCTGCCCCTTGGCGACATCATCCGAAAACACAGCGTCAATTTGCACATGTATGCTAACGACACCCAGCTCTGCCTCACCACCACTTCTCTCGACCCCTCCACGGACTCTAAATTGACACACTGCTTGTCCAACATCCAGTACTGGATGAGTAGAAATTTTCTCCAATTAAATATTGGGAAGACCGAAGCCATTGTCTTTTTAAAAAATTCGTTTATGGGATCAGGGCGTCGCTGGCAATGCCAGCATTTATTGCCCATCCCTAGTTGCCCTTGAGAAGGTGGTGGTGAGCCGCCTTCTTGAACCGCTGCAGTCCGTGTGGTGATGGTACTCCCACAGTGCTGTTAGGTAGGGAGTTCCAGGATTTTGACCCAGTGATGATGAAGGATCAGCGATATACTTCTAAGTCAGGATGGTGTGTGACTTGGAGGGAAACTTGGAGGTGGTGGTGTTCCCATGCGCCTGCTGCCCTTGTCCTTCTAGGTGGAAGAGGTCGCGGGTTTGGGAGGGCCCCGCCACAAACTCCGTTCCCTAGCCACTGACTCCATCCCTCTCCCTCGCATCTGTCTGAGTCTGAACCAGACTGTTTGCAACCTTCGTGTCATACTTGACCCTGAAATGAGCTTCCGACCACATATCCGTGGCATATCTAAGACGCCTATTTCCACCTCCGTAACATCGCCCGTCTCCGCCCTTGCTTCAGCTCATCCGCTGCTGAAACTCTCATCCACGCCTTTGTAACCTCTAGACTTGACTATTCCAACGCACTCCTGGCTGGCCTCCCACATTCTACCTTATGTAAACTTGAGGTCATCCAAAACTCGGCTGCCCGTGTCCTAACTTGCACCAAGTCCCGTTCGTCCATCACCCCTGTGCTCGTTGATCTACATTGGCTCCCGGTTAAGCAATACCTCGATTTCAAAATTCTCGTCCTTGTTTTCAAATCCCTCCATGGCCTCGCCCCTCCCTATCTCTGTAATCTCCTTCAGCCCCACAACCCCCCGAGATATCTGCGTTCCTCTAATTCTGCCCTCTTGAGCATCCCTGATTATAATCGCTCCACCATCGTTGGCTGTGCCTTCAGCTGCCGAGGCGCTAAGCTCTGGAACTCCCTCTCTAAACATCTTCGCCTCTCTACAGGGGCGATTTTCTGACATCGGAGGAGGCGGGTCTGGAGGCGGGAAAGTCGGGAAAATCAGAATCGAAGAGGTCGGGTTCGGAACCCGCTTCCAACCCACCTCCGTGGAATTTTGCCAGTGCCGGTTTTGGAGGTCGGGAAACGCTACCACCTCCAGCTGGCCACTGCGTTATTAAAGATCCTTAAATGCTCCTTGAGGGCCTCTCTAAGCCTATTTTGAGAGGCCCTTGTGATTTTTCCAGCATTTTGGCGTGGTCCACGCACCTCCTAAAACACGCCAGGTAAACCTGGCGGGTTGACTCATGGATGGCCTCCTCACTGCTGTAGGTCTAACAAGACATCGTTTACTGCAGCAAAGATTACTTGCAGGTGCCAGACCTTGGCTTTAAAAGGTCCCTGAGCACTTTTAGAAAGCCTTCCAAAGTCGGAGGTGCAGCAGCTTGACTCCATCAACTGTGGGACCTCCTTGGAAGACCCTCTCCCCGCTTGCAATGAGCGCTTCCCCAAAGGAGGCATCTACAAGCAGCATGGGAACCATTTGTTTTCTTTCTGCATGGACCTCAGATGAGGAGGAGGAGGAGGAGGAGAAGGAAGCGGAGGAGGAGGAGGAGGAGGGGGAGGAGGAAGCGGAGGAGGAGGAGAAGGAGGAGGAGGAGGAAGCGGAGGAGGAGGAGGAGGAGGGGAGGAGGAAGAGGGGGAGGAGGAAGCGGAGGAGGAGGAGGAGGAGGAGAATCTGGAGGAGGCGGAGCAGGAGGAGGTCAGAGCGCCGGTGTATTGACCAGCGCCAGCGGCAGCGGCAACACGCAAGCACATGTCTGCCCGGGATGCAAAGGATGAACTTATCATGGCCAGATTTGCATAGGTTGCCCAAGTTGGCACATGTCCTTAGCTCCATCCTAGGACATCATTGACAATGGACATGACTCTCTGGCCTCCTTTCACGCAGGCCACCAACCTGACAACGCAAGTGTGGCGGTGCCCGCAATGTGGAGCTGCCTAAGGCGAAAGAACAGATGGCTTAATGCCAACATTTTGGCTTCAAATCATTTTAATGCTTTCCAACAGGGATGGCATTTCATCAATACACAGAAACAGTCTCCCAATCTGCACACAGATCTGGAGGTTATATCCCTTGCCAGCTGTACCCACACAGCCTTGGTTTCTTTGGCAGGCCTCTTCCTCCGAGATGAGTGGAAGAGCACCTCCATGCTAGCTGTCACCCCCTCAACCAACATTTGCAGCGCCTCATCCGAGAGCCTCGGGGAGGCCCTTGCCTTGGAATTGGACACAGTGGCTTCTCAAACGATGTTGGAGGTGGTGCAGGAGACGCAGAAATGCTGTGGAATGAGCCAAGGGAGCAAGAAGCCATAAAATCAGACTTGGAAAAGTGCTGTCAACAGAGGCGAGTTTCAGTCCCAAAACACTAATTGAGCAAGGGCATCCCACACCTCTGAAATCAAGTGGCCAATCATGGGAAAATCGCAAATTTTTGAAAACTGTCAGTGGAGGCGAGTTTCAAACCCACCGAAACTGAAACCCGCCTCCATCTCGCCTCCAGTGGGAAAATCGCCCCCAACCCTCCTTTAAGACGCTCCTTAAAACCGACCTCTTTGACTAAGCTTTTGGTCATCTGCCTTCATTTCTTACCTGGCTCGCTGTCAATTTTTTGTCTTGTAACACTCCTGTGAAGCCCCTTGGGATGTTTTAGTACGTTAAAGGCGCTATATAAATACAAGTTGTTGTTGTTGCAGCAAACTTGAAGTCTATGGGATGAAAGGAACGGTGGAACATGGATGTGAAATTGACTAAGGGACAGGAAGCAGAGAGCAGTGGTGAACGGTTGTTTTTCAGACTGGAGGGAAGTATACAGTGGTGTCCCTCAGGGGTCGGTATGAGGACCACTGCTCTTTTTGATATATATTAATGACTTGGACTTGGGCATAAAGGGCATCATTTCAAAGTTTGCAGATGACACAGAACTCAGAAATGTAATAAACAATGAGGAGGATAGTAACAGACTTCAGGAGGACATAGACAGACTGGTGAAATGAGCAGACACATGGCAGATGAAATTTAACGCAGAGAAATGTGAAGTGATGCCTTTTGGTAGTAAGAATGAGGAGAGGCAATACGAATTAAATAGTACATTTTAAAGAGGGTGTAGGAACAGAGAGGCCTGGGGGTGTATGTACACAAATCGTTGAAGGTGGCAGGACAAGTTGATAAGGCTGTTAAAAAAAAGCTTTTGGGATCTTTGGCTTTATAAATAGAGGAATAGAGTAAAAAAGCAAGGAAGTTATAAACCTTTATAAATCACTGGTTCGGCCTCAGCTGGAGCATTGTGTCCAATCCTGGGCATCACACTTTAGGAAGGATGTCAAGGCCTTGGAGAGGGTGCAGAGGAGATTTACCAGAACGGTACCAGGGATGTGGCGAGACTGGAGAAACTCCAATTGTTCTCCACAGAGCAGAGAAGGTTAAGGGGAGATTTAATACAGGTGTTCAAAATCATGAGGGGTTTTGATAGAGTAAATAAAGAGAAACCGTTTCTACTGGCAGGAGGATCGGTGACCAGAGGACACAGATTTAAGGTAAATCGAGTTCCACAGTGAATTGTTATGATCGGGAATGCACTGCCTGAAAAGGCGATGGAAGCAGATTCTATAATAACTTTGAAAAGGGAATTCGATAAATACTTGAAATGGAAACATTTGCATGGCTATGGGAAAGGGCAGGGGAGTGGGACTAATTATATAGCTCTTTCAATATCATAGAATGATACAGCACAGAAGGAGGCCATTCGGCCCATCTTGCCTGTGCACGATGGGCCAAATGGCGGCCTCCTGTGCTGCGTCATTCTATGATTGCTGTTCGTGGGATCTTGCTGTGCTCAAATCTCCCTACATTACAACAGCGACTAGAGTCCAAAAGTACTTCAAAGCGATTTGGGAGGTCCTGAGGTCATGAAAGGTACTGCATGAATCATAGAATCATAGAATAGCACAGCACAGAAGGAGGCCGTTCAGCCCATCGAGTCTGCGCCGGCTCTTTCGAAGAGCAATCCAGTTAGTCCCGCTCCCTCGCTCTTTCCCCATATCCCTGCAATTATTTCTCCTGCAAGTATTTATCCAATTCCATTTTGAAGGCTACTATTGAATCGGTTTCCACCACCCTATCATTCCAAATCCTAACCACTTGTTGCGTAAGAAAGTTTTTCCTCATGTCGCCTCTGGTTCTTTTGCCAATCATCTCAAATCTGTTGCCCTCTGGTTATCGACCCTTCAGCCACTGGAAACAGTTTCTCGTTATTTACTCTATCTAAACCCTTCATGATCTTGAACAACTCGATCAAAGTTCTCTGCTCTAAGGAGAGCAACAAGTTCAAAGGAGAACAAGAGATGCAAGTTTGTTCTTTCTTTATTCGGCCCCACGCTTCCCGCCAGTTCAGAAGCCATCACCCTTTTAATTATCATGTAACCTTCTGAACAGCTGCAGCCAAGCACTGTTACCTGTGGTTTCAGCAGACTGAGAAACCAGGCCTTGGGCACAACAGGAAGTGCTAACCTTAATAAGCTGCTGATACATGTTCGCGTGAGGTTCACACAGTGTCTACTTGTTTCTGAGAACCCAAGTGCAGGAGCCTGGGCGCCTGGGGTAAGCGACAGAGCAGCCCCCGGCGCGACAGCCTCTCACTGTGCTTTGTGGCAGAGGCTTCAGCCTCGGAGGCGCCGCGCTCCATTTCGTCTCAAAGGTCGGCTGCAGGATGTTCTGCTACTGCAAACCACCGACTGCCGAGGCCGTTCTACGGTAAAATCGTGCTCGCTTTAAGATGCCTGAGAACAGCATGAATTGAGAGGAGGTGGACCGAAGGCCGTCTGCGTCACAGACAGCGTGCGATCTGCCCTGTCCCTCGCTGTGGCCACGCTGCACCTTCACACTGACTCCCGAGCACGCATTGACCCGAAAAGCTGACCTGATGCCTGCTCGTGCTGAAGCCAAGTGGTGTGAGGACCCCTCCGAGAACACAGTAGCATAAAAAACAGGAGGAGGCAACACCGTGGCAGATTGGTTAGCACTGTTACCTCACAGCGCCAGGGACCCGGGTTCGAATCCGGCCTCGGGTGACTGTCTGTGTGGAGTTTGCACATTCTCCCCGTGTCTGCGTGGGTTTCCTCCGGGTGCTCCGGTTTCCTCCCACAGTCCAAAGATGTGCGGGTTAGGTTGATTTGGCTATGATAAATTGACCCTTAATGATAGGGGGATTAAATATGTGGGGTTACGGGGATAGGGTGGGATATGTGTCGGTGCAGGCTCGATGGGCCGAAATGGCCTCTATCTGCATTGTGGGGATTCTGTGATTCTGTTCTGTTCTGTGTGAGGCCTGTTCCACCATTCAATCAGATCAGGGCTGATCTGTGCCTCAACTCCTTCTACCCGCCTTTGCTCCATATCCCTTCACACCCTTACTCAACAAAAATCTAGCGACCTCTGTCTCAAAAGCTCCAATTGACCCCCAGCCTCCACCACCTTTTGGAGGGAGGGAGTATCAGATTTCCACTACTCTTTGTGTGGAAAAAGTGCTTTTTGTTTTGCTCCTGAATGGCCTGGCTCTAATTTTAAGATGTACGGCCCTCCTCATTCTTATTTCCCCACCAGAGGAAATAGTTTTTCTGTTTCGACCCTAAAAACCGTCGAGATGTTTTCTCAATCCACCCTGTCAATGCACTGGCACCAGTATAGCTTCAGTCCGTTACCAAGCCACGTTCTAAACGTGACCAGATGATACATTGAGCTGTCAGAGAAACGTTAACACTTGGTTTGGAATCTTTATAATATTACGAGAAGGTGACCACTCTCCCTCCCCCTCTCTATTAAAACTTGGCGAGGGAAAGGGAGATTCGTACTGCAACAGGTTTCTGCACAGACAGCAGGTAACTCCCTGACATCACGAGTCACAGTGTAACTTTAGCTTGGACCTTATTCCAACCATTAACTCTCCTGAGGGAACGTTCACTATAACTGATCACAGATACCCAGAGAGAAGGAGGAAAAACTCCTAAAATCTCATCGATCTTCATGATTCCACTAACAAACTTTGACCGGATTCCTATCCTCCGCAGACAGCACCCGCCCTCCGCAGACACCAGCCGCCCTCCGCAGACAGCCCCCGCCCTCCGCAGACACCAGCCGCCCTCCGCAGACAGCCCCCGCCCTCCGCAGACAGCACCCTGCCCTCCGCAGACACCAGCCGCCCTCCGCAGACAGCCCCCGCCCTCCGCAGACAGCCCCCGCCCTCCGCAGACACCAGCCGCCCTCCGCAGACAGCCCCCGCCCTCCGCAGACAGCACCCGCCCTCCGCAGACAGCACCCGCCCTCCACAGACAGCACCCGCCCTCCGCAGACACCAGCCGCCCTCCGCAGACAGCCCCCACCCTCCGCAGACACCAGCCGCCCTCCGCAGACAGCCCCCGCCCTCCGCAGACAGCACCCTGCCCTCCGCAGACACCAGCCACCCTCCGCAGACAGCACCCGCCCACCGCAGACAGCACCCGCCCTCCGCAGACAGCACCCGCCCTCCACAGACAGCACCCGCCCTCCGCAGACAGCACCCGCCCTCCGCAGACAGCACCCGCCCACCGCAGACAGCCCCCGCCCTCCGCAGACAGCCCCCGCCCTCCGCAGACACCAGCCGCCCTCCGCAGACAGCCCCCGCCCTCCGCAGACAGCCCCCCGCCCTCCGCAGACAGATTCCCTGCCCTCCGCAAACAGCACCCGCCCTCCGCAGACAGCACCCTGCCCTCCGCAGACAGCACCCAGCCCTCCGCAGACAGCAACCGCCCTCCGCAGACAGCACCCAGCCCTCCACAGACAGCACCCGCCCTCCGCAGACAGCACCCTGCCCTCCGCAGACAGCACCCGCCCTCCGCAGACAGCACCCTGCCCTCCGCAGACAGCACCCCGCCCTCCGCAGACAGCAGCCGCCCTAAGCAGACAGCACCCTGCCCTCTGCAGACAGCACCCGCCCTCCGCAGACAGCACCCTGCCCTCTGCAGACAGCACCCGCCCTCCGCAGACAGCACCCTGCCCTCTGCAGACAGCACCCCGCCCTCCACAGACAGCACCCTGCCCTCCGCAGACAGCACCCTGCCCTCCGCAGACAGCACCCAGCCCTCTGCAGACAGCACCCGCCCTCCGCAGACAGCACCCTGCCCTCCGCAGACAGCTCCCTGCCCTCCGCAGACAGCACCCAGCCCTCCGCAGACAGCACCCGCCCTCCGCAGACAGCACCCTGCCCTCTGCAGACAGCACCCGCCCTCCGCAGACAGCACCCAGCCCTCCACAGACAGCACCCGCCCTCCGCAGACAGCACCCGCCCTCCGCAGACAGCAACCGCCCTCCGCAGACAGCTCCCTGCCCTCCGCAGACAGCACCCGCCCTCCGCAGACAGCACCCTGCCCTCCGCAGACAGCACCCAGCCCTCCGCAGACAGCAACCGCCCTCCGCAGACAGCACCCAGCCCTCCACAGACAGCACCCGCCCTCCGCAGACAGCCCCCGCCCTCCGCAGACAGCACCCTGCCCTCCGCAGACAGCACCCCGCCCTCCGCAGACAGCAGCCGCCCTAAGCAGACAGCACCCTGCCCTCTGCAGACAGCACCCGCCCTCCGCAGACAGCACCCTGCCCTCTGCAGACAGCACCCGCCCTCCGCAGACAGCACCCTGCCCTCTGCAGACAGCACCCCGCCCTCCACAGACAGCACCCTGCCCTCCGCAGACAGCACCCCGCCCTCTGCAGACAGCAGCCGCCCTCCGCAGACAGCACCCTGCCCTCTGAAGAAAGCACCCGCCCTCCGCAGACAGCACCCTGCCCTCTGCAGACAGCACCCTGCCCTAAGCAGACAGCACACTGCCCTAAGCACCCTGCCCCGCACACACCCCCCCGCGCACACCCCCGCACACACCCCCCGCACACCCCCACCCCGCACACACCCCCCGCACACCCCCGCACACACCCCCGCACACACACCCCCCGCACACATACTCCCCGCACACACCCAGCACACAGCCCTCCCCCTGCAGGATGTGGCGGCGGCAGTCAGGAGGAAAAGGGAAGCCACCAATTTTGGTGTCTCCAAGTTGGAGTCTCTCATAAATGAGATGAGGTAGAGGAGGGAGACGTTTTGGAGCTTTCAGGTAAAAGGCTGCGAGAGCTGCTCAGAAGGAAGTGACATTGTCAGTACGTGGAACATCCTTAACCAGCAGGATACCTCTGTCATCTGCCAAATGGTACATGTAAAAAATATGAAGACCTCGACATGCAAGGCAGGTCGAACTAACAGCAGACGCCATTCGATGCCCGGCCACAGCAAGTTATGGCCGAATGTTAACTTTAAACCTGTGTTTATTAAATAGGGAAGTATGATTCTCAAATTACATGGTGACCACTGAACTCTTGAACTGGGAACTGACCCTTCCACCAGCACAGTTTTAATATGATTGTGTGAAGTAATCAACTAATAGAGAATGGAGTCGATTTTCACTTTTGGGTGACTGGCGTTGGTTGGCCACCCGTTCAGGCAGTGAGGAAGCCCCCCACCACCGCGATTTTGAGGCCACTGCCTCATTTAAGTTTGTAGTCGAGCTTTGGCACGTCAAACAGGTAGCCGAGTGCAGCTCTCCGGATTGAGACCTGAAGATCGGGCTAGGACGGGGGGTGAGGGGGCAAGTTGTGCGGAGGGCAGGGGTAAATTGTGCGGGGGTCAGGGGGTAAGTTGTGTGGGGGTCAGTGGGTAAGTTGTGCAGGGGGTCGGGGGTAAGTTGTGCAGGGTCAGGGGGTAAGTTGTGCGGGGGTCAGTGGGTAAGTTGTGCGGTGGGCAGGGGGTAAGTTGTGTGGGGGTCAATGGGTAAGTTGTGTGGGGGTCAGTGGGTAAGTTGTGCGGGGGTCAGTGGGTAAGTTGTGTGGGGGTCAGTGGGTAAGTTGTGCGGGGGTCAGTGGGTAAGTTGTGTGGGGGTCAGTGGGTAAGAAGTGTGGGGGTCAGTGGGTAAGTTGTGTGGCGGTCAGTGGGTAAGTTGTGCGGGGGTCAGTGGGTAAGTTGTGCAGGGGGCAGGGGGTAAGTTGTGAGGGGGTCAGGGGGTAAGTTGTGTGGGGGTCAGTGGGTAAGTTGTGCGGGGGTCAGGGGATAAGTTGTGCAGGGGTCAGGGGGTAAGTTGTGTGGGGGTCAGTGGGTAAGTTGTGCGGGGGTCAGGTGGTAAGTTGTGTGGGGGTCAGTGGGTAAGTTGTGCGGGGGTCAGTGGGTAAGTTGTGCGGGGGTCAGTGGGTAAGTTGTGTGGGGGTCAGGGGGTAAGTTGTGCGGGGGTCAGTGGGTAAGTTGTGCGGGGGTCAGTGGGTAAGTTGTGCGGGGGTCAGTGGGTAAGTTGTGCGGGGGTCAGGAGGTAAGTTGTGCGGGGGTCAGGGGATAGGTTGTGCAGGGGAAAGGGGTAAGTTGTGTGGGGGTCAGTGGGTAAGTTGTGTGGGGGTCATTGGGTAAGTTGTGTGGGGGTCAGTGGGTAAGTTGTGTGGGGGCAGGGGGCAAGTTGTGTGGGGGTCAGGGGGCAAGTTGTGTGGGGGTCAGGGGGTAAGTTGTGTGGGGGTCAGTGGGTAAGTTGTGCGGGGGTCAGGGGATAAGTTGTGCAGGGGTCCGGGGGTAAGTTGTGTGGGGGTCAGTGGGTAAGTTGTGCGGGGGTCAGGGGGTAAGTTGTGTGGGGGTCAGTGGGTAAGTTGTGCGGGGGTCAGTGGGTAAGTTGTGCGGGGGTCAGTGGGTAAGTTGTGTGGGGGTCAGTGGGTAAGTTGTGTGGGGGTCAGGAGGTAAGTTGTGTGGGGGTCAGGAGGTAAGTTGTGTGGGGGTCAGTGGGTAAGTTGTGTGGGGGTCAGGAGGTAAGTTGTGTGGGGGTCAGGGGGTAAGTTGTGTGGGGGTCAGGGGGTAAGTTGTGCGGGGGGCAGGGGGTAAGTTGTGTGGGGGTCAGTGGGTAAGTTGTGTGGGGGTCAGTGGGTAAGTTGTGTGGGGGTCAGGGGGTAAGTTGTGTGGGGGTCAGTGGGTAAGTTGTGCGGGGGTCAGTGGGTAAGTTGTGTGGGGGTCAGTGGGTAAGTTGTGCGGGGGTCAGTGGGTAAGTTGTGCGGTGGGCAGGGGGTAAGTTGTGTGGGGGTCAATGGGTAAGTTGTGTGGGGGTCAGTGGGTAAGTTGTGCGGGGGGTCAGTGGGTAAGTTGTGTGGGGGTCAGTGGGTAAGTTGTGCGGGGGTCAGTGGGTAAGTTGTGTGGGGGTCAGTGGGTAAGAAGTGTGGGGGTCAGTGGGTAAGTTGTGTGGCGGTCAGTGGGTAAGTTGTGCGGGGGTCAGTGGGTAAGTTGTGCAGGGGGCAGGGGGTAAGTTGTGTGGGGGTCAGGGGGTAAGTTGTGTGGGGGTCAGTGGGTAAGTTGTGCGGGGGTCAGGGGATAAGTTGTGCAGGGGTCAGGGGGTAAGTTGTGTGGGGGTCAGTGGGTAAGTTGTGCGGGGGTCAGGTGGTAAGTTGTGTGGGGGTCAGTGGGTAAGTTGTGCGGGGGTCAGTGGGTAAGTTGTGCGGGGGTCAGTGGGTAAGTTGTGTGGGGGTCAGTGGGTAAGTTGTGCGGGGGTCAGGGGGTAAGTTGTGTGGGGGTCAGTGGGTAAGTTGTGCGGGGGTCAGTGGGTAAGTTGTGCGGGGGTCAGTGGGTAAGTTGTGCGGGGGTCAGGAGGTAAGTTGTGCGGGGGTCAGGGGATAGGTTGTGCGGGGGTCAGGGGGTAGGTTGTGTGGGGGTCAGTGGGTAAGTTGTGTGGGGGTCATTGGGTAAGTTGTGTGGGGGTCAGTGGGTAAGTTGTGTGGGGGCAGGGGGCAAGTTGTGTGGGGGTCAGGGGGCAAGTTGTGTGGGGGTCAGGGGGTAAGTTGTGTGGGGGTCAGTGGGTAAGTTGTGCGGGGGTCAGGGGATAAGTTGTGCAGGGGTCCGGGGGTAAGTTGTGTGGGGGTCAGTGGGTAAGTTGTGCGGGGGTCAGGGGGTAAGTTGTGTGGGGGTCAGTGGGTAAGTTGTGCGGGGGTCAGTGGGTAAGTTGTGCGGGGGTCAGTGGGTAAGTTGTGTGGGGGTCAGTGGGTAAGTTGTGTGGGGGTCAGGAGGTAAGTTGTGTGGGGGTCAGGAGGTAAGTTGTGTGGGGGTCAGTGGGTAAGTTGTGTGGGGGTCAGGAGGTAAGTTGTGTGGGGGTCAGGGGGTAAGTTGTGTGGGGGTCAGGGGGTAAGTTGTGCGGGGGGCAGGGGGTAAGTTGTGTGGGGGTCAGTGGGTAAGTTGTGTGGGGGTCAGTGGGTAAGTTGTGTGGGGGTCAGGGGGTAAGTTGTGTGGGGGTCAGGGGGCAAGTTGTGTGGGGGTCAGTGGGTAAGTTGTGTGGGGGTCAGGGGATAAGTTGTGTGGGGGTCAGTGGGTAAGTTGTGCGGGGGTCAGTGGGTAAGTTGTGTGGGGGTCAGGGGGCAAGTTGTGTGGGGGTCAGTGGGTAAGTTGTGTGGGGGTCAGTGGGTAAGTTGTGCGGGGGTCAGTGGGTAAGTTGTGTGGGGGTCAGGGGGTAAGTTGTGCGGGGGTCAGTGGGTAAGTTGTGTGGGGGTCAGGGGGTAAGTTGTGAGGGGGTCAGTGGGTAAGTTGTGTGGGGGTCAGTGGGTAAGTTGTGTGGGGGTCAGTGGGTAAGTTGTGTGGGGGTCAGTGGGTAAGTTGTGCGGGGGTCAGTGGGTAAGTTGTGTGGGGGTCAGTGGGTAAGATGTGTGGGGGTCAGTGGGTAAGTTGTGTGGGGATCAGGGGGTAAGTTGTGTGGGGGTCAGTGGGTAAGAAGTGTGGCGTTCAGTGGGTAAGTTGTGTGGGGGTCAGTGGGTAAGAAGTGTGGGGGTCAGGGGGTAAGTTGTGCGGGGGTCAGTGGGTAAGTTGTGTGGGGGTCAGTGGGTAAGTTGTGTGGGGGTCAGGGGGTAAGTTGTGCGGGGTCAGTGGGTAAGTTGTGTGGGGGTCAGGGGGTAAGTTGTGTGGGGGTCAGGGGATAAGTTGTGTGGGGGTCAGTGGGTAAGTTGTGTGGGGGTCAGTGGGTAAGTTGTGTGGGGGTCAGGGGGTAAGTTGTGTGGGGGTCAGTGGGTAAGTTGTGTGGGGGTCAGTGGGTAAGTTGTGTGGGGGTCAGGGGGTAAGTTGTGCGGGGGTCAGTGGGTAAGTTGTGTGGGGGTCAGGGGGTAAGTTGTGTGGGGGTCAGTGGGTAAGTTGTGCGGGGGTCAGTGGGTAAGTTGTGTGTGGGTCAGTGGGTAAGTTGTGTGGGGGTCAGTGGGTAAGTTGTGTGGGGGTCAGTGGGTAAGTTGTGCAGGGGAAAGGGGTAAGTTGTGCGGGGGTCAGGGGGTAAGTTGTGCGGGGGTCAGTGGGTAAGTTGTGCGGGGGTCAGTGGGTAAGTTGTGCAGGGGAAAGGTGTAAGTTGTGCGGGGGTCAGGGGGTAAGTTGTGTGGGGTTCAGTGGGTAAGTTGTGTGGGGGTCAGTGGGTAAGTTGTGTGGGGTTCAGTGGGTAAGTTGTGTGGGGGTCAGTGGGTAAGTTGTGTGGGGGTCAGTGGGTAAGTTGTGTGGGGGTCAGTGGGTAAGTTGTGTGGGGGTCAGTGGGTAAGTTGTGTGGGGGTCAGTGGGTAAGTTGTGTGGGGGTCAGTGGGTAAGTTGTGCGGGGGTCAGGGGGTAAGTTGTGTGGGGGTCAGTGGGTAAGTTGTGCGGGGGGTCAGTGGGTAAGTTGTGCGGGGGTCAGTGGGTAAGTTGTGTGGGGGTCAGTGGGTAAGTTGTGTGGGGGTCAGGAGGTAAGTTGTGTGGGGGTCAGGAGGTAAGTTGTGTGGGGGTCAGTGGGTAAGTTGTGTGGGTGTCAGGAGGTAAGTTGTGTGGGGGTCAGGGGGTAAGTTGTGTGGGGGTCAGGAGGTAAGTTGTGTGGGGGTCAGGAGGTAAGTTGTGTGGGGGTCAGGGGGTAAGTTGTGTGGGGGTCAGGAGGTAAGTTGTTTGGGGGTCAGGAGGTAAGTTGTGTGGGGGTCAGTGGGTAGGTTGTGTGCGTGTCAGGAGGTAAGTTGTGTGGGGGTCAGTGGGTAAGATGTGTGGGGATCAGGGGGGTAAGTTGTGCGGGGGGCAGGGGGTAAGTTGTGTGGGGGTCAGTGGGTAAGTTGTGTGGGGGTCAGTGGGTAAGTTGTGTGGGGGTCAGGGGGTAAGTTGTGTGGGGGTCAGGGGGCAAGTTGTGTGGGGGTCAGTGGGTAAGTTGTGTGGGGGTCAGGGGGTAAGTTGTGTGGGGGTCAGGGGGTAAGTTGTGCGGGGGTCAGTGGGTAAGTTGTGTGGGGGTCAGTGGGTAAGTTGTGTGGGGGTCAGTGGGTAAGTTGTGTGGGGGTCAGGGGGTAAGTTGTGTGGGGGTCAGTGGGTAAGTTGTGTGGGGGTCAGTGTGTAAGTTGTGTGGGGGTCAGTGTGTAAGTTGTGCGGGGGTCAGTGGGTAAGTTGTGTGGGGGTCAGTGGGTAAGTTGTGTGGGGGTCAGTGGGTAAGTTGTGTGGGGGTCAGTGTGTAAGTTGTGCGGGGGTCAGTGGGTAAGTTGTGTGGGGGTCAGTGGGTAAGTTGTGTGGGGGTCAGTGTGTAAGTTGTGCGGGGGTCAGTGGGTAAGTTGTGTGGGGGTCAGGGGGTAAGTTGTGTGGGGGTCAGTGGGTAAGTTGTGTGGGGGTCAGTGTGTAAGTTGTGCGGGGGTCAGTGGGTAAGTTGTGTGGGGGTCAGTGGGTAAGTTGTGCGGGGGTCAGTGGGTAAGTTGTGTGGGGGTCAGGGGTAAGTTGTGTGGGGGTCAGTGGGTAAGTTGTGCGGGGGCAGGGGGTAAGTTGTGTGGGGGTCAAGGGGGTAAGTTGTGTGGGGTCAGTGGGTAAGTTGTGTGGGGATCAGGGGGTAAGTTGTGCGGGGGTCAGTGGGTAAGTTGTGTGGGGGTCAGTGGGTAAGTTGTGCGGGGGTCAGTGGGTAAGTTGTGTGGGGGTCAGGGGGTAAGTTGTGAGGGGGTCAATGGGTAAGTTGTGCGGGGGTCAGGGGGTAAGTTGTGTGGGGGTCAGTGGGTAAGTTGTGTGGGGGTCAGTGGGTAAGAAGTTTGGGGGTCAGTGGGTAAGTTGTGCGGGGGTCAGTGGGTAAGTTGTGTGGGGGTCAGTGGGTAAGTTGTGTGGGGGTCAGTGGGTAAGTTGTGTGGGGGTCAGTGGGTAAGTTGTGCAGGGGAAAGGGGTAAGTTGTGCGGGGGTCAGGGGGTAAGTTGTGCGGGGGTCAGTGGGTAAGTTGTGCGGGGGTCAGTGGGTAAGTTGTGCAGGGGAAAGGGGTAAGTTGTGCGGGGGTCAGGGGGTAAGTTGTGCGGGAGTCAGTGGGTAAGTTGTGCGGGGGTCAGTGGGTAAGTTGTGTGGGGGTCAGTGGGTAAGTTGTGTGGGGGTCAGTGGGTAAGTTGTGTGGGGGTCAGTGGGTAAGTTGTGTGGGGGTCAGTGGGAAAGTTGTGTGGGGGTCAGGAGGTAAGTTGTATGGGGGTCAGGAGGTAAGTTGTGCGGGGGTCAGTGGGTAAGTTGTGTGGGGGCCAGTGGGTAAGTTGTGTGGGGGTGAGGAGGTGAGTTGTGTGGGGGTCAGGGGGTAAGTTGTGTGGGGGTCAGGGGGTAAGTTGTGTGGGGGTCAGTGGGTAAGTTGTGCGGGGGTCAGTGACTAAGTTGTGTGGGGGTCAAGGGGTAAGTTGTGTGGGGGTCAGGGGGTAAGTTGTGCGGGGGTCAGTGGGTAAGTTGTGTGGGGGCAGGGGGTAAGTTGTGTGGGGGTCAGTGGGTAAGCTGTGTGGGGGTCAGTGGGTAAGTTGTGTGGGGGTCAGGGGGTAAGTTGTGTGGGGGTCAGGGGGCAAGTTGTGTGGGGGTCAGTGGGTAAGTTGTGTGGGGGTCAGGGGATAAGTTGTGTGGGGTCAGTGGGTAAGTTGTGCGGGGGTCAGTGGGTAAGTTGTGTGGGGGTCAGTGGGTAAGTTGTGTGGGGGTCAGGGGGTAAGTTGTGCGGGGGTCAGTGGGTAAGTTGTGTGGGGGTCAGTGGGTAAGTTGTGTGGGGGTCTGGGGGCAAGTTGTGTGGGGGTCAGTGGGTAAGTTGTGTTGGGGTCAGTGGGTAAGTTGTGCGGGGGCAGGGGGCAAGTTGTGTGGGGGTCAGTGGGTAAGTTGTGCGGGGGTCAGTGGGTAAGTTGTGTGGGGGTCAGTGGGTAAGTTGTGAGGGGGTCAGTGGGTAAGTTGTGTGGGGGTCTTTGGGTAAGTTGTGTGGGGGTCAATGGGTAAGTTGTGTGGGGATCAGGGGGTAAGTTGTGTGGGGGTCAGTGGGTAAGAAGTGTGGGGGTCAGTGGGTAAGTTGTGCGGGGGTCAGTGGGTAAGAAGTGTGGGGGTCAGTGGGTAAGTTGTGTGGGGGTCAGTGGGTAAGTTGTGTGGGGGTCAGTGGGTAAGTTGTGTGGGGGTCAGGGGTTAAGTTGTGCGGGGGTCAGTGGGTAAGTTGTGTGGGGATCAGTGGGTAAGTTGTGTGGGGGTCAGTGGGTAAGTTGTGTGGGGGTCAGTGGGTAGGTTGTGCAGGGGAAAGGGGTAAGTTGTGCGGGGGTCAGGGGGTAAGTTGTGCGGGGGTCAGTGGGTAAGAAGTGTGGGGGTCAGTGGGTAAGTTGTGTGGGGGTCAGTGGGTAAGTTGTGTGGGGGTCAGTGGGTAAGTTGTGTGGGGGTCAGTGGGTAAGTTGTGCGGGGGTCAGTGGGTAAGTTGTGCGGGGGTCAGTGGGTAAGTTGTGTGGGGGTCAGTGGGTAAGTTGTGTGGGGGTCAGTGGGTAAGTTGTGCAGGGGAAAGGGGTAAGTTGTGCGGGGGTCAGGGGGTAAGTTGTGCGGGGGTCAGTGGGTAAGTTGTGCGGGGGTCAGTGGGTAAGTTGTGCAGGGGAAAGGGGTAAGTTGTGCGGGGGTCAGGGGTTAAGTTGTGCGGGAGTCAGTGGGTAAGTTGTGTGGGGGTCAGTGGGTAAGTTGTGTGGGGGTCAGTGGGTAAGTTGTGTGGGGGTCAGTGGGTAAGTTGTGCGGGGGCAGGGGGTAAGTTGTGTGGGGATCAAGGGGGTAAGTTGTGCGGGGGCAGGGGGTAAGTTGTGTGGGGGTCAGTGGGTAAGTTGTGTGGGGGTCAGTGGGTAAGTTGTGTGGGGGTCAGTGGGTAAGTTGTGTGGGGGTCAGTGGGTAAGTTGTGCAGGGGAAAGGGGTAAGTTGTGCGGGGGTCAGGGGGTAAGTTGTGCGGGGGTCAGTGGGTAAGTTGTGTGGGGGTCAGTGGGTAAGTTGTGTGGGTTCAGTGGGTAAGTTGTGTGGGGGTCAGTGGGTAAGTTGTGTGTGGGTCAGTGGGTAAGTTGTGTGGGGGTCAGTGGGTAAGTTGTGTGGGGGTCAGTGGGTAAGTTGTGTGGGGGTCAGTGGGTAAGTTGTGTGGGGGTCAGTGGGTAAGTTGTGTGGGGGTCAGTGGGTAAGTTGTGCAGGGGTCAGTGGGTAAGTTGTGCTGAGGGCAGGGGGTAGTTTGTGCGGGGGTCAGGGGGTAAGTTGTGCGGGGGGTCAGGGGGTAAGTTGTGTGGGGGTCAATGGGTAAGTTGTGTGGGGGTCAGTGGGTAAGTTGTGTGGGGGTCAGTGGGTAAGTTGTGTCGGGGTCAATGGTTAAGTTGTGTGGGGGTCAGTGGGTAAGTTGTGTGGGGGTCAGTGGGTAAGTTGTGTGGTGGTCAATGGGTAAGTTGTGTGGGGGTCAGTGGGTAAGTTGTGTGGGGGTCAGTGGGTAAGTTGTGCGGGGGTCAGTGGGTAAGTTGTGCTGAGGGCAGGGGGTAGTTTGTGCGGGGGTCAGGGAGTAAGTTGTGCGGGGGGTCAGGGGGTAAGTTGTGTGGGGGTCAAGGGGGTAAGTTGTGTGGGGGTCAGGGGTTAAGTTGTGCGGGGGGCAGGGGGTAAGTTGTGCTGAGGGCAGGGGGTAGTTTGTGCGGTGGTCAGTGGGTAAGTTGTGCGGGGGGTCAGGGGGTAAGTTGTAAGGGGGTCAAGGGGGTAAGTTGTGTGGGGGTCAGGGGCTAAGTTGTGCAGAGGAAAGGGGTAAGTTGTGCGGGGTTCAGGGGTGTAATTTGTGCGGGGTTCAGGGGTAAGTTGTGCAGGGGGCAGGGGGTAAGTTGTGCAGGGGTCTGTGGTGTAATTTGTGCGGGGTTCAGGGGTAAGTTGTGCAGGGGGCAAGGGGTAAGTTGTGCAGGGGTCAGGGGGTCAGTAGTGCAGGGGTGTAAGGGGTTTTTGTCTCGGGCTTATTTGTACGTCAGCCAGTTATGTTTTCCTGGACTGTCCTGCCCGCTATGCGTGCATTCGCTATCCCCTTTATTAGTTCTGAGCCCAGGACTTATCGAGCGGCGATAAAGACAAACGAACAGACCCGTGGATTGGTGCGAGGAAAACCAATGTTTATTTACAGAAGTAAAACTACAGAGAAACAGTATCATATGAAAGCGGTTTTACACTTAGCATGGGAGGAGAACGGACACATCGAGGGAAAATCCTAAAATTACTGTTTTAGCAATATCCCCATTAATCCCCACCCTTATGCCTAACTAAAATTGTCTTGCGACAGCCAGAAGAAAGATAATGCTCACCGGTGAAATGGATGGAAAAACCTGCCCCTGTGCTCTGTTTCTGCCGTCGACACGTGGCGTTTCTGGTAGTCTTCTTTCTGGGCTGCTGGCAGACAGAGCGAACCGGGTCCAGGCAGAGAGAGCGAAAAAATGGCTGGGTCTTCCCATTTATACCCCTCCCGGACGCCCTAATCTTCCCACGGATCAGCACATTTCTATTGTCTGATCTGGGAATGATGAATTTTAACAAAAGGTATTGGTCTCGGCCCATCATGATAGATGGCTGGTACTTGTATGGTGTGGAGATGCCGGCGTTGGACTGGGGTGGACAAAAATGAGAAGTCGCACAACACCAGGTTATAGTCCAACAGATTTATTTAATTTTACAAGCTTTCGGAGCTGTCGCTCCTTCGTCAGGTAAGTTAGCAATGAGAGAATCTCCCAGAATTCACAATTTAAACCCAGACAAAATCTATTTGTATGATTGTAATTGTATGATACCAGTTCTACAACAGCCACCCTATTGTTCGACAGGTTGGATGATTGTCCAGAACAGTTCCGTTGATGGGCCCAGCGCCGTCTCAATGTCCCCGCCGATTACTTGAGCAAACACCTTGAATGCCTTATGCATAGACCTGATTGTAATGCATAAGGAAAGGTCCTGTCCTGTTGCAGACATCGGAATACACAAGCTGACACGAGGTCCGACCGCGGCCATTTTATGCCCTGGATTTTAAAACTCAGTCTGACCAGGGTTTCTTTATTAGTAAGTCCAACAACAAACATCTTCGGGGGGGAACACATGAAATTTTGAGAATCCTTTCAATCCCCCCTGTGGAGACTTAAACTTGCTTGAAGTGTCCATATGAGGTGAACAAAATTTCTGACTGTCGCAAACAACCTTCCCCTTTATTTACCTATCCTAATTCCCCCGACACGTACATTCCCCCACTTGGAGAATAACCACAGTGTACAGCAGGCATTTTAGATAGGAAACAAATTCTTTTCCAGTAATCCCAGCACGGAGGGGGTCCAACATACCCCTGCACCACTTGGGATAAAACAGGTTTTTTTTAATCAAACAAAAAAACAACAAACGGAGGGGACCATCTTTATTAAAAATAATAAAATTAGGCCGCCATCACTCGTAAGTGGTGCGACACGGAATTCACGCGAGTGTCTCGTCTACCCTGAGCATACTGGTCCCTCCAGACCTTTTGGGTTCTTGCTACTGCCTCGGGACCCTTTTTCCGACACTGGACGCAAACCAGGTAGAGGACGATCCCGAGCTGACAAATTACGAGCACGTGTGATGCCAGACGAATCCAGGAGGGGACCTCGATATTCTCAAAGATGTCCCACCAGGGTGGGGTCGTAATATCCAGAATATTGGCCCCTATCTGAATAGTCTTCTGTTCCAGTGTATAAAAATGCTTTTGCGACACTACTACGGCTTTTAATAATTTAATGAGGTGTTCTGGGAGAGGGGGATCTGGTAGCCGAAGTGAGCCACATACTTTTGGAGGTTAGTGAAATTCTCTCTTACAGTTAGGTGAACCGTGGATGGTTCAGGAATGGGGACAATTCGTTCCTGGGCCACTTGAACTTCTGCCTTGGGTTTAAAGCAGAAGCTGCTGTCACTCACCGCGCACCAGCTGTGCTGTCCGTGCTGGTAGTGAGATGCTCCTGTGGTGACGCATATGTCCCACCTCCTATATATGCTACCTGTGGGGGAACATGGCCTTGTGCCATGGCTTCCATGGTACAATTTATAGGTTTCGCGTCAGCAGCTCTGAACCCGCATTGTGGTTTCGAATAGGCATTCAAGTGCTGGGGACACAGGATGATGTGTGCTCCCCGGCTACGGCACCCCGAGAGGTCAGTACCCGTCATAGCGTGATCCCACTTTATGACGTAGGGCGGGACCGCTGTAAAATGAACGTGTACACCCCCCTGAATGACACCAATGTTCTCCACCCTGTATACTGGCGTGGGTCGGGCCGTCCCGCCCATGACCGGCATCCTTACTATTATCCCCATGATAGTGTGGTTGGAACGTCCACAGTCCACTGGGACTGGGTAGGCCTCGGAAGCTAGTCGGAGCTGGCACGGGCTTAATGCGTTCTCAAAAGGGTGGAGGGCTGCGAGGTGCTTGTTGCTGATCCAGGAGGGAACCAAACCCTGTTTTAAGTCCTCCAGATTTCTGCGGCCCTCGCCCAGCAACCATGCCCCGTACATTACGCACACCTCGTTCTGCGCAGCTTGATCGGACGCATTCCGATCCTCCCTAATGAGCGCATTCACCGTCTTTGTATGTATCTCCAGCTCCGCTATGATCTCCTTTAGATGGAGAATCATGGCCTGGTCTTCATGCAGTTCCGAACCCACTACCATATTCTCATCAGCTAAGACCTTCTTTAATTGGGTCTTCAGACCGTTGATCTGCGTCTGCAGTTCAATGTCGTCTAAACTAGTAATAACTGAAGACCCCGCATTAAAACCCATTAAAACATCGTTAACAATACCCCTTCTCTGTCTCCCCACCCCGTCCCAAGCCTCGTGGCTATGTGTATACAATTTGGTCTTATCGATCTCCGCAAAAACGAATTCGTAAAAACTTTTGAAATGTTTCCCTTAAGAGGGCTTGATATAGTTTAGCGGTCTCTGCAGGGCACCACGCGGGCAAGTGCACCTCAGTGAGATTTAAGATCACCGAGGCCACCGCGTAATGCACCCCTTGATAGAGCACCTGGTCTGTGGGGGGGTGGTTTGAACAGGGGCCTGGGTGACTCCTTCCTCGACGCATGCAGCTGTACCTGCGTGTGTTGCCTGTGAGCTGAGACTTGCTGGCTCCTCCCCTTTGTCAGGTTTAAACAGTTTGCACTGGTTAATGCTGCTAGCAGCCTGCCAGTTAACCTGTTTTAAAACCTTGTCCATTGCCTCAAACGGACATTCTAGGGACTCCCCATTCTCTCTCTTTACCAGGACGGCCTTAAGGACGGGATCCTGGGCTTGGACCTGCTTTAAGTCCAGGGCCAAAGCTGCCTCCTGTGTGCCTCCCTTGCCCCGGATTGCGGCTACCGGACCTGCTTTACGGGGATCCCAGAACTCTCCTTCCCTGGCCCCCTGCTTGGCCAACTTGCCGGCCTTTTGGTTACCCTCCCACGTGGTATGGAGGGATCCTAAATCTATGTCCAAAGGTTTGGACATTGCCCCAGCCTGCTTGTTCCCTGTGAATCCCATTAAACTGTACGGGACCCCGTTAGACCTGGGTGAATTGGTCGGGTCTTCCGAATGGACCACCGTGCTGGCAGCTCCGGTGTCCACTAGATGTCTCCCCTGCACTTTCTCCACCCCCTTCTTAACATCGTATCCCGGGGAACACAGGTAGACAGGCTGCGCTGGTTCTAGTCATAGGTATGCGTTAGGGGGGGCAGATGGGATCAATGCGCCAGTGGCTGTAGCTACCTTCCCCGGACTGGTCAGGAGAACCCGCAGTGCTTCTAGAACGCTCTCTACTGTGGGGGTCCCAGTATCTACCTTTGGGCCTGGAGCTGTGGAGCTCTTTCCCTTGGTGTCCTTCCAGGGGTTTTTGCAATCTTTGCGCCAGTGGCCGTCCTTCCCGCAGCCATAGCAGTTTAACTTATTCTGGGAGGGACGGTTTCCCTCCTGGTGCCACTCTTTCTTATTCTGGCCCCCAGGTTTAACCTCGTGGACTTTCCCTTTGGGATGGGGCGTCTCAATTCCCCTCCCATTATTTCTAAATGCTACCGTGAGCTGGCGGATCACCGTTTCTTCGGTGGTCTGGGGGTTTTGGGGGTCAAACCAGGCCGCAGCCTGGGCTCGGATTTGGGGCAGGCAGTTTGTCATGAGACAACGGAGCCAGTGGGCCGATTGGTCTCTGTTTAGGAACGTCCGCAATGGCGTTCCCGGGCATACGCTCTGGTAGACTGGCCACAGCCTGTCTGCGAATGCCTGCGGGGACTCCCCGGGGAGCTGTACCGTTTTTTCCACTCGGGCGAACGGACTCCCATTATTTAGTCCCATGGCCTCCAATATCTCATCCCTTAACTCTTCGTAGTCTTTCTGTCCCTTCTTACACTCATCCGATAGGGTTTGGAGGAGATCACTACCCAGAGAGAACAGCAGCATTTTTGCTTGTTCTGCCTCATCGCAGTCATTCACGCACGCTGCCTGTTCTATCTCCCGGAAATGTAGAGAGGGGTCCCCCCTCACTGTGAGCTTAGGGATGTGTCCAACCATGGCTCTGAGCTGTTGGGTACCATGCGGCACTACAAACTGGTTCTGGATGGCCCCTAGGTCCTCGCCATCGGCTGGCGGGCCGTACCTCCGTTGTTTGAGGGGGTACACTGGTCCCATTCCCGGTCTATCCCCTAGGGCCTGCTGGGTCTCCCCTAATGCTCCATCCTCCACCCCCTCTTGCTGCCAGGCCTCCTGAAAACTCGGGGCTATGGGTGGCGGTCGTGAAACCTCTGATTCCCTAACCAGTGCCTTTCTGGGAGCTGCCTGTGGGACTTCCCTGCTTGGGTTGCCGGTAAAATCCAACTGGCCCGTCTTCGGGCTAATAAGGCATACCATGCCCTTCGCCCTTACTAAGGCCATGCCCAAGCTTTCTATTTCTTGCCTACAGGGGCTGTGATCAGCGTCTTCAAACCCCTGGGCACAAGCCAGCTTATATGCTGCTTTTACTTCGCCTACTTTCTCCTCCTGCTCTTTCAATTCTTGCGTGAGGCTGGAAATCTTGTCCATTAATCTAACCTCACTACCTCTCGCCTCTCTGACCTGGTATTCCAGGTGTTCCATCCTGTGCCTAGCGCTGCCTTTGAGCTCAGCGATCCGATCTTCCAGGCGCTCTGACTTTGCCTGGTGTTCCCTTTGAGCTTCAACGGCCCGGGCCTGTAAGGGTTTTCTCTCTGAACCTGTGAGATTCGTGTGGCTCTGTGCAGCCTGGATGCTAGTGCGAGGTTAGGCCTTGTTGCCTGTTCTGGTCTCCAGCCAGTCTGGGAGCACTAGACACCTGTGAGTGGTTCGACCCACTCGCCCTTACGGTTCTGACACTGGACTTAGATGCGAGAGCAGTAATGGAGATAAAACTCAGGTAGACCCGGTTGAATGGTACGAAATGGAAAATCTTTATTGCATATTATTTAAGATTACGAAATACATGTCATAAGCACAGATTAATGCCAGTACAATCTTACATGCAGTTATATAACTAATTTCAGGGAAACGAGGAACGAACGACACATCGTAAATGGGGGCACACATTACAATTATCCTTAAAACTTAAACCCTGCCCTATCAATATCTGTTCTAAACTAGACTTGTAGGATCGAGACTCATGCTCACCACTCGTGATAACTCGGAGAATTCCAAAAACTCTGATCGGATGTTTTTCACCGCAGCACCTGATCACCCACGTGTCGATCAGGGGTCTCTGTACCCCACTTGTTTACTCGTTTCTGCTCCGGCTAGCAGGCTGGAACGTCTGCTGTCATGAAGATCTGTGTTGTCCTCGGAGTTCCGACTCTACTCAAAAAAGAGTCTTCCTGTGCCCTCGCACTGATGCGATAAAATTCGAAGAATAGTCTTCCTGGCTGTTCTGTAAAACTCGAAGAAGTCTTCCTGGCAAGGAAAGTGTCTATTCGACCTACAGGCGCGGTCGGAGCTTACTGACCGTGGCGATACGTATGGTCTTCTTCTCTTCTCATCTCATCTCATCTCATCTCATCTCATCTCGGGCCTTCGGTTCCAACACCGTTTACCGACTTCTCGGGATGGTGCGCCCGTTTCAAGGCTTCACAGCCCAGTTCCACACAGATCTTCGCGGCACGCCACGAGGCAGATCCGAGCGGATCGTAAAGTTCAACAGTCTTTAAAAGCTGCAAGAGGCAGAGACACGAGGCAGGCGGCAAGGAGTCGAAAGGATAAGAGAAAGATGGACGGTTGGAGCTTGCAGTTATAGTGCAAAATCCTCCTTTTTCCCGCCCAACCTTAATGTCTTTTCTTTTGTTAGGGTTTGGCGCTCAAATTTCTTGTATAGGGTGATCTCCGTTTTAATGGGTTTCGGGGATACTCGTAACTGTCTGAGTACCTGTTAATATTTCTCCCATTGTTTAATCGGTCGGTGTTCTCCCTGGAGGGGTTTTGGGGCTTCCAAATGTTTTCTGTAACTACCCGCTAACGGCTCTCTCATCGTAGAGTCGTTGGGATTTTGCATCTTAATGTCTTTGGATGGGTTCTTGATTACTTGGTACAATAGCCCTTATTCGCACCTGGGAGACCGATTTCAGTGTTTATGTGTATACTGCAAACCCATGATGTCTCGTGTATTATCTTAAATGTGCTGAGTCTTGATCGATCTTGCACAAATGTTTATTGGAACGCCATCTTGTCTGCCTGTCGAAAAGTCTAGAATGTTCCGCCACGAGGCGTGGCGGCCATTTTACAAGCTGCTTGTGTCCACTTTGAAAACCTGACAGCATTCTGCTGAAATAAAAGCTGTTTGAACGAAACTATGTGTTTTTCTCCTTATTTATAAAATCGCGATATATTGCGAATTCTACAGGCCCTCATATGCTCTAACTCAGCCTGATGATCCCGCGCTGTCTGTGCCCTCTCTTGGCCTACTGCCTTGAGGGCCGCGATTACTTTCTCCTCCGCTGCAGTCTTTTCCTGCAGCTCTCGGGTCAACTGTTTGATCTTGGCTGCTCGTGTTGCAACAGCACAGTCTAACATTAAAACCTGCTTTTTCAAACACATGAGCCAGACCGCCTTTTCAATACCTCTCCTGTACTCTTTACTTGCTGTCCACTGGGCAGCTGCATCTAGGGGGCGTGCGGCTTTTAACATATCGCACACCCATTTTTTTGCGATATTTACTTTGCCGCATACATAGGTCGATAACCTACGCTCCATTTTGGATTCCTCCTCCGCAACACGGTCTGCCTTATCACACGCTTTCGCCTGGGCTCCTGGCTGGCTCGCCATTTCTGTAAGGGGTTTTTGTCTCGGGCTTATTTGTAGGTCAGCCAGTTATGTTTTCCTGGACTGTCCCTGCCCGCTATGCGGTTGCGAATCGCTATCCCCTTTATTAGTTCTGAGCCCAGGACTTATCGAGCGGCGATAACGACAAACGAACAGACCCGTGGATTGGTGCGAGGAAAACCAATGTTTATTTACAGAAGTAAAACTACAGAGAAACAGTATCATATGAAGACGGTTTTACACTTAGCATGGGAAGAGAACGGACACATCGAGGGAAAATCCTAAAATTACAGTTTTAGCAATATCCCCATTAATCCCCACCCTTATGCCTAACTAGAATTGTCTTGCGACAGCCAGAAGAAAGATAATGCTCACCGGTGAAATGGATGGAAAAACCTGGCCCTGTGCTCTGTTTCTGCCGTCGACACGTGGCGTTTCTGGTAGTCTTCTTTCTGGGCTGCTGGCAGACAGAGCAAACCGGGTCCAGGCAGAGAGAGCGAAAAAATGGCTGGGTCTTCCCATTTATACCCCTCCCGGACGCCCTAATCTTCCCACCGATCAGCACATTTCTATTGTCTGATCTGGGCATGATGAATTTTAACAAAAGGTACTGGTCTTGGCCCATCATGATAGATGGCCGGTAATGGTGTGATACCAGTTCTACAACTGCCACCCTATTGTTCGACAGGTTGGATGATTGTCCAGAACAGTTCCGTTGATGGGCCCAGCGCCGTTTCAATGTCCCCGCCGATTACTTGAGCAAACACCTTGAAAGCCTTATGCATAGACTTGATTGTAATGCATAAGGAAAGGTCCTGTCCTGTTGCAGACATCGGAATACACAAGCTGACACAAGGTCCGACCGCGGCCATTTTATGCCCTGGATTTTAAAACTCAGTCTGACCAGGGTTTCTTTATTAATAAGTCCAACAACAAACATCTTCAGGGGGGGGAACACATGAAATTTTGCGAATCCTTTCAGGGGTCAGGGGGTAAGTTGCACGAGGGTGAGGGGTCATGATCGTGGAGGGTGGAGGTCTCCGATCGGCAGCGGCCCTGATTACTGTTGTGGGGCTTCGGGGCTGCACTCCTGTTCCTGTGAGTCTCTCAATAATAATCCTACACTTAACTTTGGCTGTGCTTCTTTACTTCCATCACCTGTGGAACTGCAGGGTGCAGGCTCCCACCAGTTCCAAACAAAATTGGCAACCGGGACCTATTGCCATCAGAGGACACCGATTTCCATGTTAAAAGGGGACTATCGCCTGAAACAGGCGGGCGCTTTGGACACCCGGCGATAGGCCCCTTTGAAAATGGAGCCAGGCGGCGTCGCCGGTGGTAACTGGTGAGGTTTAAATTACCCCCCATTACCTTTTTAATTAACGCTGTTTAAGATGAGAGGACCAGGAATTCAGGGGGTGCAGAATCAGTGCAATAAATTCACATGGCTCAGTCGCAGTTAAATGCAGCAGGATGCAGACGTGCGTTTACAAATGTAAGGTGTTATTCTGATGTCATTAGCTCAAAGAATCTCGTTAGTGTGGAATTCAGCTCATTGACTGAGCTGTTGACAAGGCACAGGCCGCTTATTAATTTCTCCTTATATGGAATTGTTAAACAGAGAGACATGATGATTGTAATGTAACAGGGGTAAGAGAAAGGTTATTAAAGGTAACAATTGGAACAAGAATTTATGTTCGAAGTGTTCAATCTGCCTGAATACTGAGCTCAGAACTTGTAATGTGTGGGTGTCTTCAACCATCATTGCCCGGTGTGGTTCGAAGTGCTATCTTAAGTTTTATTGCATGTTCGCTTGACCACAACGATTCAAGAACCTTATTGATTCTGAGGAATAGATAGCACATCTAATCATAAATAATGCATCCGCAAACAATCCAATTTAGACATGTTGAGTGAGTGGGCAAATATATGGCAGATGCAGCATAACGTGGATAAATATGAGGTTATCCACTTCGGTAGGAAAAACAGAAAGGTAGAGTATTACTTAAATGGTGATAGATTAGGAAATGCTGATGTACAAAGGGACCTGGGTGTCCTTGTACACCAGTCACTGAAAGCAAACAGGCAGGTGCAGCAAGCAGTTAGGAAGGCAAATGGTATGTTGGCCTTCATTGCAAGAGGATGTGAGTAAAGGAGCAAGGATGTCTACTACGGTTGTACAGGGTCTTCACCTGGAGTACTGTGTGCAGTTTTGGTCTCCTTACCTAAGAAAGGATATGCTTGCCATAGAGGGAGTGCAGCGAAGGTTCACCAGACTGATTCCTGGGATGGCAGGACTGTCGTATGAGGAGAGATTGGGTCGACTAGGCCTGTATTCACTAGAGTTTAGGAGAATGAGAGGGGATCTCATTGAAACGTATAAAATTCTGACAGGGCTAGATAGACTGGATGCAGGGAAGATGTTTCCCCTGGCTGGGGATCTAGAACGAGGAGTCTCAGGATACGGGGTTGGATACTTAGGACTGAGATGAGGAGAAATTTCTTCACTCAGAGGGTGTTGAACCTGTGGAATTCTCTACCACAGAAGGCTGTGGAGGCCAAGTCACTGAATATATTTAAGAAGGAGATAGATAGATTTCTGGACACAAAAAGCATCAAGGGGTATGGGGAGAGAGCGGGAATATGGTATTGAGATAGAGGATCAGCCATGATCATATCGAATGGTGGATCAGGCTCGGAGGGCCGAATGGCCTACTCCTGCTCCTATTTTTCTATGTTTCTATGCCTCCTCTTCTTCCTTCGGGGTTGACTATCCGCAAGTCTTTTTGCCTATAATTAATCGGGACACTTGTATAGTGACAGTATGCGCGGCACGGCTATATCCATGAGGTTGATACCTCAATGAAGAGGTCCTGTTGTTATTTGAAGCCGAACTTTTGTCGTAATCTGTCTGCATACCATTCTTAGCTGTTTGACATTCTGTCAAGACATTTCCTCCCATACTTAACCAGCTTTGCAGAAAAGTACAGTTGTGGGGTGGGGATGTGGATTTCTCAGTGGGAATCCCATTTGTCCTATGTTAAAGAGGAGGAGGATCAGGATATGGAAGTAGCTAGATTGGTGGCACCTAGATTCAAGCATCACAGGAGATGGTTCTTCCCAACATGGTGATTTTACTTAGATTTCTCTTTTTTTGTCACGGTTAATCAGAATACCAGCAGACACCGGCTACTGATGTGGAGTGATTTAATATTGTAGCATTGGGCCTTAACTTGCTTTCAAAATAATGGTCAGGCTAATGACACTTGCTGTTATTTATGCGCAAATTGTACGGCAACTTCAGGCGAGGTGCAGATATGCCGTTAAGCTCAAATACCCAAAAGTTGCTGTTCGAGTTGCGCCGCTCTGCCATTACCTTTGAAAATGGCTTACCTTTCAACTGTGTTGAATGGCATGAAATTGCTGTATTTGCGCAGTAGATATGAACTAATCCTGCCACCGTAAATTAATGTTAATTCATTTCAAGTCTAAGTACCCATTTAATGATGTGATAAGTGTCAATTACTGCCAGTCAACCTCTCTGGTGCTGAAAATTAACTATTACATGTGTGGAGTTTCATTCCTTTAGGTTTTAATTGTTGTTGGAGATTTAAAAATGTTAAATTTTAAATGATAAATTTTTTAAACTTTTCCTTCCTGTCTCTTTTTTTCTCTCTCTCTCAATACAATCTTTCTTTCCTTCTCTTTATTTCGATTTCTGTATCTGATTTGCCATTGAATGCACCCACTCTATTTTACACTTCATTCTCACTGTTAAATTCACAATCTTTCAGTCTGATTGTTTAAGGAGATACACAGTTATGAGCTTGCACTTTCAGCAACTTGCCATGTAAAAAATTTGAAGACCTCGACATGCAAGGCAGGTCGAACTAACAGCAGACGCCATTAGATGCCCGGCCACAGCAGTTATGGCCGAATGTTAACTTTTAACCTGTGTTTATTAAATAGAGAAGTATGATTCTTAAATTACATGGTGACCACTGAACTCTTGAACTGAGAACTGACCCTTCCACCAGCACAGTTTAATATGATTGTGTGAAGTAATCAACTAATAGAGAATGGAGTCGATTTTCACTTTTGGGTGACTGCCGTTGGTTGGCCACCCGTTTAGGCAATGAGGAAGCCCCTCACCCTCCACCTCCCCGCGATTTTGAGGCCACCGCCTCATTTAAATTTGTAGGCAAGCTTTGGCACATCAAACAGGTCGCCCAGTGCAGCTCGCCAGATTGAGGCCTAAACATCGGGCTAGGACGGGGGGTGAGGGGATAAGTTGCGCGGGTGTGAAGGGGTAAGTTGTGCGGGGGGCAGGGGGTAAGTTGTGCGGTTGGCAGGGGGTAAGTTGTGCGGGGAGAAGGGGGTAATTTGTGTGGGGGGCAGGGGGTAAGTTGTGCGGGGGGCAGGGGGTAAGTTGTGCGGGGGGCAGGGGGTAAGTTGTGCGGGGGGCAGGGGTAAGTTGTGCAGGGGTCAGGGGGTAAGTTGTGCAGGGGGAAGGGGGGAAGTTGTGCAGGGGTCATGAGGTAAGTTGTGCAGGGGTCAGGGGGGTAAGTTGTGCAGGGGTCATGGGGTAAGTTGTGCGGGGGGAAGGGGGTAAGTTGTGCAGGGGTCATGGGGTAAGTTGTGCAGGGGTCAGGGGGGTAAGTTGTGCAGGTGGCAGGGGGTAAGTTGTGCAGGGGTCAAGGGGGTAAGTTGCACGACGGTGAGGGGTCATGATCGTGGAGGGTGGAGGTCTCCGATCGGCAGCGGCCCTGATTATTGTTGTGGGGCTTCGGGGCTGCAATCCTGTTCCTGTGAGTCTCTCAATAATAATCCTACACTTAACTTTGGCTGTGCTTCTTTATTCCATCACCTGTGGAACTGCAGGGTGCAGGCTCCGACCAGTTCCAAACAAAATTTACAACCGGGGCCTATTGCCGTCAGAGGACCCCGATTTCCATGTTAAATGGAGACTATTGCCTGAAATAGGCAGGCGCTTTGGACACCTGGCAATAGGCCCCCTTTGAAAATGGAGCCAGGCGGTGTCGCCGGTGGTAACGGGTGAGGTTTAAATTACCCCCCATTACCTTTTTAATTAACGCTGTTTAAGATGGGAGGACCAGGAATTCAGGGGGTGCAGAATCAGTGCAATAAATTCACATGGCTCAGTCGCAGTTAAATGCAGCAGGATGCAGACGTGCGTTTACAAATGTAAGGTGTTATTCTGATCTCATTAGCTCAAAGGATCTCGTTAGTGTGGAATTCAGCTCATTGACTGAGCTGTTGACAAGTCACAGGCCGCTTTTTAATTTCTCCTTATATGGAATTGTTAACCGGGGAGACATGATGATTGTAATGTAACAGGGGTAAGTGAAAGGTTATTAAAGGTAACAATTGGAATGAGAATTTATATTCGAAGTGTTCGATCGGCCAAAATACTGAGCTCCGAACTTGTAATGTGTGAGTGTCTCCAACCATCATTGCCCGGTGTGGTTCGAAGTACTATCTTCGGTACTATTGCATGTTCTATATACTTCATGATTCTATGATCACTTGACCTCAATGTTTCAAGAACCTTATTGATTCTGAGGAATAGATAGCACATCTAATCATAAATAATGCATCCGCAAACAATCCGATTTAGACAAGTTGAGTGAGTGGGAAAATATATGGCAGATGCAGTATAACGTGGATAAATGTGAGGTTATCCACTTCGGTAGGAAAAACAGAAAGGTAGAGTACAGGAAACTCTTTATTAACCGGCACCGACGGGACCGGCGTGGTGCCGGTTTATCGAAAGTACCGGATAACGGAGAGTTATATCTACCGAGGCTATTTTTAACAAAGAAAAATTAATAAATCAAGAAATGTGCAGTATACAGTATTTGGGTACTCACCTACAGAATGTTGTGTTAAATGGATAGTGGAAGATGCTTGATTAAGTACAGTACTGCCAGTTGAGGGTAATCCATAACTCTTTAATTACTTAACAGTAAAACAAAACTTATAAACGACTGTCTACATTACTGTAGTTGACTGTACACTTATTCCGAGTCATCTGGTTCATCAGAAATATCCGTGCCAGCTGGGTCACAGGGTCACGCAGTTCCACCGATGCCACAGATTCTTCAGGCACTTCCGCTGCTGTGACTCTTTTGGAAGCTTTCTTAAACATGTTGCGGATGTCGGTTTGCTTAGTGGACTCTTGCCTTTTCTGTAGAAAGGTGGAATGCAGAATATGGAGTTGCATAACTTCTTGTGCAGAGTAGCAATTCTGCCTTTCAGCAAATTTGAGGATTGTAGAAAATCCTTCTGCAGCTTTAGCCCAAGAAATCTTCTCTTCTTCAGAAATTTCATCCTCTTCACTTTCCATCTCACTTTCCTTTTCTTTCTTTGGATTCAAAACATTCTCAATTATTTCATCATCACTTAGCATATGCACAACACCAACTTCTCTATCTGCATCAACCCACTGCTCGATATCACTTTCACTGAGGTGATGTAGAGGGTTTGCTGGGCCTGCATTTTTCACCATTCCAGCCACTTCCATTATTGTACTCTTCTTGGGACGAACACTGAACCCATGAAATTCCTCCTCTGAAGAAGAACCTTCAGCAAACATTACAGAAGGCCACAATTTGCGCCAGGCTTGCCTCAGAGTGTGACCTTTCACCAATTTCCAGGAACATGCAACATTATAGATGGCATCTTTAATATTGTATTACTTCTGCAATTCTTGAATATTGTCATCTTGGCTTATCAGTT
>JASTWF010001099.1:0-120732 GCA_030390025.1 Squalus acanthias | reverse complement strand
ACTCTACAATTCCACAAATTTACTCTACAATTCCACAAATTTACTCTACAATTCCACAAATTTACTCTACAATTCCACAAATTTACTCTACAATTCCACAAATTTACTCTACAATTCCACAAATTTACTCTACAATTCCACAAATTTACCCTACAATTCCACAAATTTACCCTACAATTCCACAAATTTACTCTACAATTCCACAAATTTACTCTACAATTCCACAAATTTACTCTACAACTCCACAAATTTACTCTACAATTCCACAAATTTACTCTACAATTCCAGAAATTTACTCTACAATTCCACAAATTTACTCTACAATTCCACAAATTTACTCTACAATTCCACAAATTTACTCTACAATTCCACAAATTTACTCTACAATTTCACAAATTAACTCTACAATTCCACAAATTTACTCTACAATTCCACAAATTTACTCTACAATTCCACAAATTTACTCTACCATTCCACAAATTTACTCTACAATTCCACAAATTTACTCTACAATTCCACAAATTTACCCTCCAATTCCACAAATTTACTCTACAATTCCACAAATTTACTCAACAATTCCACAAATTTACTCTACAATTCCACAAATTGACTCTACAATTCCACAAATTTACCCTACAATTCCACAAATTTACTCTACAATTCCACAAATTTACTCTACAATTCCACAAATTTACTCTACAATTCCACAAATTAACTCTACAATTCCACAAATTTACTCTACAATTCCACAAATTTACCCTACAATTCCACAAATTTACCCTACAATTCCACAAATTTACTCTACAATTCCACAAATTTACTCTACAATTCCACAAATTTACTCTACAATTCCACAAATTTACCCTACAATTCCACAAATTTACCCTACAATTCCACAAATTAACTCTACAATTCCACAAATTAACTCTACAATTCCACAAATTTACCCTACAATTCCACAAATTTACCCTACAATTCCACAAATTTACTCTACAATTCCACAAATTTACTCTACAATTCCACAAATTTACTCTACAATTCCACAAATTTACCCTACAATTCCACAAATTTACCCTACAATTCCACAATTTACTCTACAATTCCACAAATTTACTCTACAATTCCACAAATTTACTCTACATTTCCACAAATTTACCCTACAATTCCACAAATTTACTCTACAATTCCACAAATTAACTCTACAATTCCACAAATTTACCCTACAATTCCACAAATTTACTCTACAATTTCACAAATTAAGTCTACAATTCCACAAATTTACTCTACAATTCCACAAATTTACTCTACAATTACACAAATTTACCCTACAATTCCACAAATTTACTCTACAATTCCACAAATTTACTCTGCAATTCCACAAATTTACTCTACAATCCACAAATTGACACTACAATTCCACAAATTTACTCTACTATTCCACAAATTTACTCTACAATTCCACAAATATACTCTACAATTCCACAAATTTACTCTACAATTCCACAAATTTACTCTGCAATTCCACAAATTTACTCTGCAATTCCACAAATTTACTCTACAATTCCACAAATTTACTCTACAATTCCACAAATTTACTCTACAATTCCACAAATTTACTCTACAATTTCAGCATTTGCGAATGGTGAGCAGCGCTGACTGGGGCTGATATAATTTCAGAAATTGGTGCCACATAATCCACTCTCACCAATTGATGAGATGGGAGCTGGAATACAAAGGGGTGGAAGTCATGTTTCTGTTATGCAAAGCTCTGGTCAGACCCCCGTCTGGGGTAACTGCATTCAGTTCTGGGCACTGCGCCTCAGGAAGGATATATCGGCCTCGGGGCAATGCTCCCCCTAAGGTGCGGGGTGGGGGGAGGGGGGGCGTGTGGCCGCCTGTCAATCGGGCGGTCCTGCGTAGCCATCTCACAAGCTGTTCCCGTTGGAAGGTGACGCGCAGCAAATTTAAAGGGACGCGCACGAGAAAAAAAAATTAGAGGGAACATTGCCTTGGAGTGGGTGCAGCGCAGATTCACCAGAATGATACCGGGGCTAAAAGGATTGAATTATGAGGACAGGTTGCACAGACTAGGCTTGTATTCCCTCGAGTATAGAAGATTAAGGGGTGATCTGATCAAGGTGTTTTCGAATAAAGGACTTGATAGGGTAGATCGAGAGAAACTATTTCCCTAGCAGGGAGAGTCCAGAACAAGGAGGCATAACCTTAAAATTAGAGCCAGGCCATTCAGGGGTGATTTCAGGAAGCACTTCTTCACTCAAAGGGTAGTGGAAATCTGGAACTCTCTCCCCAAAAAAGCTGTTGAGGCTGGGGGTTCAATTGAAAATATCAAAACTGAGATTGATAGATTTTTTGTTAGGTAAGAGTATTAAGGGTTACGGAGCCATGGCGGGTAGATGGAGTTAAGATACAGATCAGCCATGACCTAATTGAATGGTGGAACAGTCTCGAGGGGCTGAATGGCCTCCTCCTGTTCCTATGTTCCGAGAAAGCAGCATTTCGCTGAGGCATGGTGTTCAGCCACGATCCACCTTTAGGCTCATCTCACGACGCGAAACAGGAGCCGTTGTTAACCCCTCACGTCCAGCGCCAGCTTGTGCCTGTTTCAGGGTCGCCGCCAATGCGTTGCGGATCCTCCACAGCGTCTAGTCGGTGCCAGGCGGACAATGCCCCTTTGTGCCGCTGTGTGGTTAGAGAGAGACAACTGCGGGGCTGTTTAAAATAGCATTCAGGGAGACTGCAATTACGGCAGGGGAGCAGCCAAGCATTCCAGCCAGCACAAAGAGACAATTCATTGCGGTCACAGAATACCCGACTTTGTATCGCTCTCCATCAGTGATGAGCTGAGCCGCTTACTGAAGCGCCTTTTATCAATACTCCCTCCATTAAAGTTCATCAGGAAAGAAAAACTCCCCCTTTGTTCTTCTTAAAGAATTTTTTTTTATCAATTTAAGGGGGATGTTAAAGCTGCCAATTGGAACAGTTTTCTGCTTGAGACAGCGTCAGCAACATGTCCTCCCAGGTGAGGTACACTGTAGGTCAGGTGCAGAGCCTTCTACTCTCTGCTTCAGCCTTAACCCTCCCGAAGGGCGCCCTCTGCTGCTCCAAGGCCCCACATCAGCGAACCTGTGGCCTCTCGGACTGAAGATGTCCAACACCTGTGGAAATTAAGGGCAATTTTGCACTAAGAATCCCATACCTCTCAGAATTGGATCGAGACTGCCCCCAAACATTTCATGTAGAGCCCTTGTCAGCAAAAGGAGACCCTTCATGCCGTTAATCTAGACTGTTTGTGAATACTAGAGGTGAAAGGTCAGTGTCTAACCCCTGGCACCATCCAGTCCCTACTTTTTTTTAATCTTAAAATTAGCTTTTTAAATACTCTCAGTGTTCTACTCTAAGGGCGTGAGTTAGTGGCAACATTCACACCTCTGAGTCAGAAGGTTGTGAGACCGCACCTGGAGTACTGCCTACAGTTTTGGTCTCCATATTTAAGGAAGGATATACTTGCATTGGAGGCAGTGCAGAGAAGGTTCACTAGGTTGTTTCCTGGGGTGAAGGGGTTGACGTATGACGAAAGGTTGAGCAGGTTGGGCCTATATTCATAGGAGTTTAGAAGAATGAGAGGTGATCTTATTGAAACATATAAGATTCTGAGGGGGATTGACAGGGTGGATGCTGAGAGAATGTTTCCCCTAGTGGGGGTATCTAGAACTAGGGGACATAGTTTCAGAATAAGGGGTCGCCCATTTAAAATGGAGATGAGGAGGAATTTCTTCTCTCAGAGGGTCGTGAATCTTTGGAATTCTCTACCCCAGAGAGCTGTGGAGGCAGAGTCATTGAATATATTCAAGGCAGAGATTGACAGACATTTGAACTACAAGGGAGTCAAGGGGTAAGGGGAGAGAGCGGGAAAGTGGTGTTGAGGCCAAGATTGGATCAGCCATGATCTTATTGAATGGCGGAGCAGGCTCGAGGGGCCGATTGGCCAACTCCTGCTCCTGTTTCTTATGTTCTTATGTTCAAGTCCCACTGCAGGGACTTGAGCACAAAATCTAGGCTGACACTCCAGTGTAATGCTGAGGGAGTGTTGCACTGTCGGAGGTGCCGTCTTTCAGATGAAACGTTAAACTGAGGCCCTGTCTGCCCCCTCAGGTGGACGTAGAAGAAACTACGCCACTATTTCGAAGGAGAGCAGGGCAGTTATCCCTGGTGTCCTGGGGCCAATATTTATCCCCCAACCAACATCACTAAAACAGATGATTTGGTCATTATCACCTTGCTGTTTGTTGTGCGCGAATTGGCTGCTGTGTTTCCTACATTGCAACAGTAACTTCATTGGCTGTAAAGCACTTTGGGACATCCTGAGGTTGTGAAAGGCGCTGTACGGCAAATCATGTTTAACTAACTTGATCGAGTTCTTGAATAGAGTAACGGAGAGGGGTGATGAGGGTAATCATGAATGGTTTTGATAGAGTAAATAAGGAGAGACTGTTTCAAGTGACAGAAGGGTCGGTAACCAGAGGACACAGATTTTAGGTGATTGGCAAAAGAACCAGAGGGGAGATGAGGACATTTTTTTACGCAGCGAGTTGTTGTGATCTGGAATGCGCTGCCTGAAAGGGCGGTGGAAGCAGATTCAATAGTAACTTTCAAAAGGGAATTGGGTAAATACTTGAAGGGTGGGAGGGAAATCTGAAACCTGTGAGGTGTGGAAGGTCCTGGGTGCGCCATGTGTCTGGAATGATCACGGGTGCAGCTTGTGTCTCCAGCTGCTGGTGTTGGAGCTGAAGGTCTTCAATCTGGAGGAGCGTCTCGTGACGCTCTGCTGCATTCGGGGAACTGAAGGCTTCTTGGAATGTACATTCCAGGATGTGGTCGTCCCGCAGGCAGAGGGTGTTATTGATGGTAGGAAGTGGCTGACCATCAATCAGGTAAGGAAGGGGAGACAGGAGCCAGTCCAGGGATCCCCTGAGAGGGTTGAGTTGGCAAACCAGTAATTCAGCGCTGAACACTTGTAAACAATGTGGACTCAGGAGGGCAACCATCAGCAAACCTACTGTAAGGGGCATCGTCATCCCTTAACCATTGCATGGGGTTCTTTCCCTGCTATGCTTCAACACCATAACACAATGTGAGACAAGAATCATAGAATTGTAGAGCACAGAAGGAGGCCATTCAGCCCATCGTGCCTGTGCCGGCTCTTTGAAAGAGCTCTCCAATTAGTCCCATTCCCCCTGCTCTTTTCCCGTAGCCCTGCAATTTTTGCCCTTCAAGTTTTTATCCAATTCCCTTTTGAAAGTTACTATTGAATCTGCTTCCACCGCCCTTTCAGGCAGCGCATTCCAGATCACAACAACTCGCTGCGTAAAAAGAATTCTCCTCTTCTCCTCCTCTGGTTCATTTGCCAATTATCTTAAATGTGTCCTCTGGTTCTTTTGACAATTGTCCTCTTATTAACGACCCTCCTGCCAGTGGAAACAGTTTCTCCCTATGTACTCTATCAAAACCCCGCATAATTTTGAACGCCTCTATTAAATTTCCTCTTAACCTTCTCTGCTCTAAGGGGAACAATCCCAGCTTCTCTGGTCTCTCCACCTATCAACATATTGAGACACTATTGTTGTGTTGCTCTTTATTATGACAGGTCTCATACACAGCTTACAAGGTCTTTCTCACTCCAAATTGGCAGTGATTCCCCTTTAAAGAGAGAATCCCTCTTGTAACATTAGGAGCAGGAGGAGGCCATTCAGCCCCTCAAGCCTGTTCCGCCATTCTATTAGATCATGGCTGATCGGTACTCCAACTCCATTTACCCACATTTGCTCCATATCCCTCGATACCCTTACCTAAAAAAAAATCTATCGGTCTCAGTCTTAAAAGCTCCAATTGACCCCCAGCCGCCACAGCCTTTTTGGGGGCGGGAGTTCCAGATTTCTACTAGCCTTTGTGCGAAAATGTGGGAAAATCACCTTAAAAACTCAAACGTCCTGCAAGTTAGGATTTGTGCGCGAATGTGTTTTAAACCTGGTGGCAGTACCCCTTCCAATGCTGTGTGCTGCATCCTTCAAGCAAAACAATTTCTGTTTTACAGCGTTTCAGAAATGAGCTTCTGTCTTCTGTTTAACCCTATCCAGTATTGCCGGCCTCTGTGAGGCTCAGGTTTATATTAAACTGAGACACCGAATGTGAACAGTCAAGGCCTGTAGAGCAGGACAGTACCAAGAGTAAGAGAGAATATGAGGTAAATTAGGATGTAAGAAAGAATTGGAATTTATATAGCGCCTTTCACAATCTCAGAACATCTCAAATCACATCGCAGCCAATGAAGTACTTTTTGAAGTGCAGTCACTGTTGTAATGTAGGAAACGCGACTGCCAATTTGTGCACAGCAAGCTCCCACAAACATAAAATGAGTTAGTGACCAGATAATGTTGGTTGAGGAATAAATATTGGCCCAGGACTCCTTGGGACTGGAGATTGGGAGAACTCCCCTGCTCCTCTGTCAATAGTGCCATGGGATATTTTACGTCCACCTGAGAGGGCAGACAGAGCCATGGTTTAACGTAAGGAGTGAGTAAATGCTGCTAAACTTTTAAAACGTGTAGTAGGACGAAGGGAAGAATGTTGGAGGAAAGCAAGCTGGTTTCCATAAGCTGACCGAGTCTCCTGTGATCAAATGTAGATCATTTTGACTTTGTGCGATAGAGTAAAACGATAGTGAATTGGCAGCCCGTTTTACATCTCTCCCAATACTATTTCTATTGTGTGGATGAATTTAGATGGGCTGAATGGCTTTTCTCATCCCTAACTATCTTGTGACTCTTTTACATGTTAACAATTGCCCCCCATCACAGTACATTGTTCACTGGAGAGCTCCTGGAATGCCCACCGTGTTCCCTTGAAGAGTGGAAAATACCAAGTTTGACAAGCAAATGTGTACAGGCTAAAATTACTAGTCAAATTTATTTACAGCTTAATCAAGACACAGAAGCCAAATGATCCAATAAGATACTGAATCAGCACAATATTTGCAAACAATATTGGAATCAATCCATAAGGGGTTAAAATACCATTTTAGAACATATTTCTTATAAGAGTCTGATAAGAGGCAAGACTCGTGGATGAAACGCGCAGGTTTATTTCCTGGTAGATCTTGACGTTGTACATGGACAATGTGCGTCTCAGTTCCTCCCTGGAGTTCAGATCTCATGCCAGAGCTAATGATTGTGAGAGAATTTCCCAGTCTAATTCCAGCCCAAAGACCTTTTGAAGTTAAAGCTGTCAATCATCTGTGATTAAAGACACAGTGGTAGGAATAATTGGATAGAACGCTAACGAGCAGGTGCTCGCATGTTAGTCAGGTTCCAAGTTCCTGTTATTGCCTTGGCCATACACAATTTAATTTGTACCTAGAATAAAGCCTTTGTATCCGGAATAATTTCCAGATCAATTAACCTGGCATGGACACGTAGAAAATTCAACCCCACCCTTCATTGTGAAATTTTGGAAGGAAAAAAGTTTAGCTATGAGGAAAGATTGGACAGACTGGGTTTGTTTTCTTTGGAACAGAGGAGGCTGAGGGGAGATTTAATTGAGGTGTGTAAAATTATGAGGGGCCTGGATAGAGTGGATAGGAAGGACCTATTTCCCCTTTGCAGAGAGGTCAATAACCAGGGGGCATAGAGGGGAGTTGAGGAGAACTTTTTCACCCAGAGGGTAGTGGGGGTCTGGAACTCACTGCCTGAAAGGGTGGTAGAGGCAGAAACCCTCATCACATTTAAAAAGTACTTGGATATGCACTTGAAGTACCGTAACCTACAAGGCTACGGACCAAGAGCTGGAAAGTGGGATTAGGTTGGAGAGCTCTTTTTGGCCAGCACTGACACGATGGGCCGAATGGCCTCCTTCTGTGCCGTAAATTTCTATGATTCCATTTTTACTCAGAAACGTTCCTGTTTTGTCAGAAGAAATTAGAGTGGGAGGGAACGCACTGAGTCTTTGTCAACACTTTGGGATGTAGGGAGGAGGAAGAGCAAGTAGGACAGTGCTGTTAGAAATGGTGAAGAGCTGAAAGGTTGTGAAAGAAATGTTCAATGGTGATTGTAAGAGTGACAGAGAGAAGAAGAAGGTGAGAGAGAACATGGTGTCAGACAACCACTGCAGAGCCGTTAGAACAACCTTTTATACTTAATGGTGTTTGCAAGAGATGGCAGTGGTACTACCCCAAGCAATGCAAGATTTGCTGCCTATTAAACTTATTGACAGCGCCCTCTTGTGATTGGCGAGTCAAGGATTTGTCTGGCCACATCTATGATGTTTTTTCAACCAATGTATAAAAGCTTAGCGCACACCTGGGTCCATCACACATTGTCACAAGCAAATTTCTGTGTCACGTTAGTAACTGAATAGCTTAAATGTCATATTCATTGAGCACTAACGAATCATAACCGAACAGGTAGGGAAATGCACCAATCAAAAGCGGGAACAGTAACTACCAATCAAGAACTACAGACTTGATTAAGGGTCAATAGTTAGCCAACAGCTATCAATAGAGCAATGAGCTAGGAACATTATGGGAATTTTTTGGGCTGCCTTCTTGCTTATGTCAGGAAAATGATGGGGTTTGAATTTTCACGGTTGTTTGTCTGATCTCTTGCTGTAACTTCAGTGGAAGATCAGCAGACACCTTGGAGAAACTGCATAAAGAACGTAATTAAATACCCAGCTCCCCAACCCTTTCACTTCACAGCTGTGCCCCCATTCCCCTTATTCCCCATTTGTGATCTGTTCCCTGTCACCCCAACCTTGTACCCTGTGCTACTCCCCAGGCCTTCAGTTCTGTCTCTGCCCAGTTGCACATAGCCCTCTCCCCCCCACCCCCCCCACACTGTGCTCTACTGCTTAGCCCCCTCCCGCATTCTGCCCCCACTTGTACTCTAGTTCCTGGTTCCTTCCTGCACTCCTTCCCCCTGCTGTGTTCTACTACCTGACCCGTTCCTTCAATCTTCCCCCCTCCGCCCCCTTGTGATCTACCCCCGGACTCTGCCTTCTGCCTCTCCCCCGCCGTACTCTGCTTCCCACCCTATTCACACTGTGCTCTACTCCCTGGCCTCCTCCCATACATCGCCGCTCCCAAGCAGTCTCTGTCCCCTAACTCCCTCTGTGTGTGGCTTCCCGCCTTGGGATGAGACTGTGCTAACCGTCACAACCACACTCTCAGCTCAATAGATTATTTAACAAAAAAGCAAAGTTAAAGTTTAACGGGAAACCTAAAGATATTTTACTTCCTTTCCTTTATTATCTTCAATTCCCCTCATGACACCTGATAACGGTGTAGGTTAATGAATCTTTCCAGAGTGGCTCAGTGACAATGCTCTTGCTCCTTGACTCCTGAAGTGCTGAAGTCAATCCCCACTCCAGGACATGAGCATTTCAGTGCAGTACTCGAGGAGCTGGAGTTGTTGCCCTTTCCTGCCTCTTCAGGTGGAAATTAAGGATTTCATGCTATTATCTGAAGAGCAGGGAATTCTCTGTGTCTTGGCCAACATTTCTCTCTCAACCAACACCACCAAAAAAACTCAATCATCTCAGATACTTGTGGGACATTGCTAACAAAAAATGGCTGCCATGTTTACGCACAAAACAGCGCGATCCAAAATAATCCATGACTCACCACACTGATATGATGATATATAAATGCAAGTCATTTTTGGGGAACCGTGTGGGTCTTTGTTTACTGCTGATGGACAGCAGGATGGCTGAGATCAGAAACTCTCCCTGCCCACAGTTGTGCACTGCAGCACGTCACACTTATGACACAGTGCGAAAGATTGGTGTTCAGAGAGATTTGGGTGTCCTCGTGCAAAAAACACAGAAAGCTAGCATGCAGGTACAGCAAGCAAATGGCATGTTGGCCTCAATTGCAAGGGGGTTGGAGTATAAGAGTAAGGAAGTCTTGCTACAATTGTACAGGGCCTTGGTGAGACCACACCTGGAGTACTGTGCACAGTTCTGGTCTCCTTATCTAAGGAAGGATATACTTGCCTTGGAGGCGGTGCAACGAAGGTTCACTAGATTGATTCCTGGGATGAAAGGGCTGTCCTATGATGAGAGATTGTGTAGAATGGGCCTATCCTCTCTGGAGTTTAGAAGAATGAGAGGTGATCTCATTGAAACATACAAGATTCTGAAGGCGATTGACAGGGTAGATGCTGAGAGGTTGTTTCCCCCTGGCTGGACTGTCTAGAACTAGGGGTCACAGTCACAGGATAAGGGGTCGGCCATTTAGAACTGAGATGAGGAGAAATTTCTTCACTCAGAGGGTTGTGAATCTTTGGAATTCTCTGCCCCCGAGGGCTGTGGATGCTGCGTCATTGAGTATATTCAAGGCTGAGATCGATAGATTTTTGGACTCTAGGGGAATCAAGGGATATGGAGATCGGGCGGGAAAGTGGAGTTGAGATCGATGATCAGCCATGATCTTATTGAATGGCGGAGCAGACTCGAGGGGCCGTATGGCCTACTCCTGCTCCTAATTCTTATGTTCTTATTTGCACTGAGCTATTCACAATGGAGTTCACAAGGGCAACATCGCCACCCACTGGGCAACGCTTGTTACTGCATGACCAAAACAAGGTAGGGATTCAGTTGAAACCGTCATGGTGAATACACTTCCAATCAAGGAAATGGCAAACCCTGCTCATTTGGGGTGCATTGTACTACCCTATTTCCCACCTACGTTTGAAATGGATGCTGTGATCCTCCTGAGATTTGGTATTTTCTCTGATAATCCATCACCAGCGCAGACCTTCCAACCTGATGAAAATCCTGTGAAGGTGAAGAAGATACAACCAAGACTCAGTGTCATGAGGCACTTTCCAATTTTTAGGGATTCAGGGATCGCTTTAGGTGCAGAAGCTTTTGGGTTGTCATCAGCCCTTCATTAATTCTGATTGGTGAATATTAAGATTCCTTCTTTCAGATGAGCCGTTAAACCGAGGCCCCATCTGCCCTCTGTTGTCCCTGAATGACGCTCACAGAAGCCACCTGTGTACTTTCACTGGGTCAAGGTAGTCCTTGAGAATACCAATCTGGAGAGACTATGATGTGGGGAAGGTGAGACTCTCGCCACCAAATTTGGGAAGGTATGAGAATGAGAAGGATCCTTGGAGCATGTAGAGCAAAGCAGCAACTATTCCTTGCCAGCAGTGCCCTGCAAACAGCAGTGAAATGTTGAAGCAATTTATCTGTGTTTCTTTTGACAGAGTTGGGTGAGGGACAAACGTTGACCGATGTTTGCGTAAATTGAGACATGATGTGTGGTAAGTGTAGCGTGCTTGGGAGGAAACAGGTGACTTTGGAGCGATGGTTCCCAAAGCTCTCCACCACTGGGGGTTTCCTCGTCTCATGTCTGGGTCTGCTGTAGACTCATTGATAGAGATTGATTGCTGTGGTTAGTCAACAACTCCATTGGTGTTATAGCATGTGACTACTCAAATGGTAGAAGGCGAACGAGATGGAACTGAGTCTTTCTTTGGTCTAACGATTCCAATGTTCCTGTGGCACCATGAGAAATCCCTACTGTTTGAATAGTGGCATGGAATCTTTAACGTCCAGCTGAACAGGCTGAGAAAGTCCATACTGAACTGAAGCATGAAGATCTTCCAATGGTTGGGGGGGTGGGTGCGTTGGGGCGGGGATTGGGGTGGGGGGGGTGGGTGAAGGAGACTCCCTTCTGAAAAATTGTCCAGGACCCAAACCCCTTTCTCTGGGTAAGAGAATTGGATGAGCTATGCTGGGGGGAGGGGTTTACGATATTTGTCTTTGAGGGTGTATCTGTTTAATTTGTTCCTTTTCATTCAGCTTACTGGGCTATTTCGAAGTGGTGCGGGAAAGAATGTTGTTGGAACATCACATTCGATGATACTGACGCTATATGTTTTGGGCCAGACGCCAGCTGATACGTTGAGTGATTCCTTTTGCAGTTCGGTCCATAATATAGAGATAAAGATTTATTCATAAAACACCGGGTGATCAAACTGTGATGTTAGGCAGGTTTTGGAGCTCGCTCCTGCCTTTTCTGTTATTCAGCCCATCTACCTCATCCTCCCTGATGTAAGAAAACTACTAGGCACTTGGTCTAAGCGTTAAACAAAGCTTTAATCAACTGTTTTACAACATGGAGGTCTAGTTGTGTCCTTCACTAGTTCCTGTTAAGAATGTCCTGCGCAAGCTGGGCCCGTGCCGAGTATTTATACTCTCCCTGGACAGCGCCACCCGCAGGCCGCCCAGTATTATTTCATAAGTCATTTTCCATGAAAGACAAGATTCATGTCACTTCCATAGAAACCTTTGAGCCTCTATCACAGCAGCGAACTGCCTCCTGAATGACTCCAGAGTTTCTCCCTCCACTTCCCTACCCAGAACCGGTTGTAGACATTGATCACCCTTTGTGAAGAACCGCTTCCTGGCATCAGTCCTGAACTTGCCTTTTACCAGTTTGCACCTCTGTCTTCTTGTCCTGATAACCTTTCCATTCCATCTTGTCTACCTCTATAAATACCCCTCTCATTCGCCTTCTTTCAAGGCTGAAGAGTCCAGATTTTTTTTTAACCATTCCACACATCTCAGTCCTCTCAGCCTGGCGCCCTCTTCTATCAACCCTCAACCTTCTAAACGCAAGGGAATACAAGCCAAGTTTATGCAACCTGCCCTCATAATTTAACCCTTTAAAAGGAAAGGAAGACTTGCATTTCTATAGCGCCCTAGGACGTCTCAAAGCGCTTTACAGCCAATGAAGTACTTTTGAAGTGTGGTCACTGTTGTAATGTGGGAAACGTGGCAGCCAATTTGCGCACAGCAAGCTCCCACAAACAGCAGTGTGATCATGACCAGATCATCTGTTTTTAGTGATGTTGGTTGAGGGATAGACATTGGACCAGGACACCAGGGAGAACTCCCCTGCTCTTCTTCAAAATAGTGGCCGTGGGATCTTTTATGTCTATCTGAGAGGAAAGACGGGCCCTCGGTTTAACATCTCATCTGAAAGATGGCACCTCTGACAGTGAAGCGCTCCCTCAGTACTACACGAAGGTTCACAGACCTGAAACGTTAACTCTGTTTCTCTCTCCACGAATGCTGCCTGGCCTGCTGAGTGTTTCCAGCATTTTCTGTTGTTACTTCAGATTTCCAGCACCCGCAGTATTTTGCTATTGTGTTAGCCTAGATGGTTTGCTCAAGTCTCTGGAGTGGACTTGAGCCCACGACCTTCTGACTCAGAAGTGAGAGTGCTACCCACTGAGCCACGGCTAACACCTAAGTCTCGATATCATTCTGGTGAATCTGGGCTGCACTATCTCCAAGGCCAATATATCCTACCTGTGGTTAGGTGCCCAGAAACTAAACACAGGACTTCAGATGGGGTCTGAACACAGCTCTGTACAACTGAAAGATCATTTCCTCACTTTTGAATTCCAGTCTCCTCAAAATAAAGGTCAACATTCCATTAGCCTTTTTGATTACTTTTTGTACTGTGCACCAGCCTTTAGTGATTTCTGTACATAGACACCTAAATCTCTTTCCTCCTCTACAGCTCCTCGTCTCTCACCATTAAGAAAATATTCCGATTTGTCTTTCTCGGATCCAAAGTGGATGACCCCCACACTTCCCTACATTGGACTCCATCTGCCATAGTTTTGCCCACTCCCTTAATCTATGTCCTTTTGTAACTTTTGTTCTGATTTATGCAACTTACCGTGGATCCTAACTTACTGTAATTTTCCAAACCTGGAGATACAACTCTCTATTCCTTCATCCAAGCCATTAATATATGGTGAAAAGTAGAGGTCCCAGTACAGATCTCTGTGGAACACCACTTGTCACATCCCACCCATCAGAGAAATACAGGATAAAATCCAGAAAACAAGGGCATTCAGTGATTGGTTTATATTCTAAATGGAAAAGGAAACATAAGACATTCTGTGCAAGACATGGAGCCAGCTCAAAAGAAGTGGACAGGTGGCAAGTCTACCAGGGTTTAATAGAGATGTGAGGATGGGTGATCATTCTGGAGTTTTGCTTGATTAGCTTTGGGGCTTAGAGAGCATTTATGTAGAAAATTGCTTTGGGAGATTCCGTTTTTTGGGTAGAGGCCATGATAGGCTTGTATATAGCCTGTGGAAAGAGTGAAGCCAGCGAGTTTATTATTCTTTTTAGGTCTCTTTTCTTTCATCTCCATGAAGACACCAATTTGTGTTGTGTAGATGCCAAAGGTCCTTCGGTATATAGAATTACATAGATTTACATAGAATGTACAGCACAGCAACAGGCCATTCGGCCCAACTGGTCCAAGCCGGTGTTTCTGCTCCACACGAGCCTCCTCCCACCCCTCTTCATCTCACCCTATCAGCATATCCTTCTATTCCTTTCTCCTTCATGTACTTATCTAGCCTCCCCTTAAATGCATCTATACTATTCGCCTCAACCACTCCATGTTCCACATTCTAACCACTCTGGGTAAAGAGTGAATTCCCTATTGGATATATTAGTGACTAACTTATATTTATGGCCCCTAGTTTTGGTCTCCCCCACTTCTTCTCTATGCTTACCCTAGCAAATCCTTTTATAATTACGTGGAATTACTGAGTATTTACAGCACAGAAATAGGCCATTCGGCCCAACTGGTCTGTGCCGGTGTTTATGCTCCACACGAGCCTCCTCCCACCCCTCTACATCTCACCCATCAAGATATCCTTCGATTCCTGTCTCCCTCATGTGTTTATAAGAACATAAGAACATAAGAATAGGAGCAGGAGTAGACCAATCGGCCCCTCGAGCCTGCTCCGCCATTCAATGAGATCATGGCTGATCTGATCCAACCTCAACTCTAAAGAACACAAGAAGCAGGAGCAGGACCAGGCCACTCGGCCCCTGGGTCCCGCTCCGCCACCCACAGGGCCTTGACCGATCCGAACTCAAACTCATGTCCAATTTCCAGCCCGCTCCCCGTAACCCCTGATTCCCTTTACTTCTAGGAAACGGTCTATTTCTGTTTTAAATTTATTTAATGAAGTAGCTTCCACAGCTTCCTGGGGTAGCAAATTCCACAGACCCACTACCCTCTGAGTGAAAAAGTTTCTCCTCATCTCAGTTTTGAAAGAGGAGCCCCTTATTCTAAGATTATGTCCCCTAGTTCTAGTTTCACCCATCATTGGGAACATCCTCACCGCGTCCACCCGATCAAGCCCCTTCACAATCTTATATGTTTCAATAAGATCGCCTCTCATTCTTCTGAACTCCAATGAGTAGAGTCCCAATCTACTCAACCTCTCCTCGTATGTCCACCCCCTCATCCCCGGAATTAACCGAGTGAACCTTCTTTGTACTGCCTCGAGAGCAAGTATGTCTTTTCTTAAGTATGGACACCAAAACTGTATGCAGTACTCCAGGTGCGGTCTCACCAATACCCTATACAACTGCTTCCCTTTAATCGTATCCAACATGTATTTCAGGGGTAAATGGAGAGGGGAATTGGAAAAATAACCAATTTTACAGCATTGCATTCTTTCAGAGAACTGGGTTGAGCAGGAGGTTTCAGCACAGGCCTTGGATTGTGAACGGTAATGTGCTTGACGTGATAAGGTCCGAGCAAAAGCATATAATTGTTCCTTTTCATGCTCCAAAGGTTCTCCCCCCACCCCCCCACCATCACACCCCAACCCAGTCCATCCCCTCTCCTTTTATGCTTATAGCACGCAGGGGTACGGTATGGTATCATAGAGGTTATGTTACTGGACTAGCAATCCAGAGGCCTGGACTAATGATCTGGAGGCTTGAGTTCATAAGCTTACCACGGCAGTCGGGGAATTTAAATTCATTTAATTAAATAAAAATCTGGAATAAAAAGCTAGTATCAGTAATGTTGACCATGAAACTACCGGATTGTCGTATAAATCCATCTGGTTCACTAATGTCCTTCAGGGAAGGAAATCTGCCGTCCTTACCCGGTCTGGGCCTATATGTGACTCCAGACCCACAGCAATGTGGTTGACTCTTAACTGCCCTCTGAAATGGCCAAACAAGCCCCTCAGTTGGAGAAGGCGGCTCACCACCACCTTCTCGAGGGCAATTAGGGACGGGCAATAAATGCTGGCCTTGCTGGCGATGCCCACATCCCCCGAACAAATTTTTAAACAGCACGCAGTGAGCATTGCGAGGGGCCTGAGGAGCGAGGGGGCCTGAGGAGTGAGGGGCCTGAGGAGCGAGGGGGCCTGAGGAGCGAGGGGCCTGAGGAGTGAGGGGCCTGAGGAGCGAGGGGCCTGAGCAGTGAGGGGGCCTGAGGAGCGAGGGGCCTGAGGAGAGAGGGGCCTGAGGAGCGAGGGGCCTGAGGAGCGAGGGAGCCTAAGGAGTGAGGGGCCTGAGGAGCGAGGGGGCCTGAGGAGCGAGGGGCCTGAGGAGAGAGGGGCCTGAGGAGCGAGGGGCCTGAGGAGCGAGGGAGCCTAAGGAGTGAGGGGCCTGAGGAGTGAGGGGGCTTGAGGAGAGAGGGGGCCTGAGGAGCGAGGGGGCCTGAGGAGAGAGGGGCCTGAGGAGTGAGGGGGGCTGAGGAGTGAGGGGGCTGAGGAGCGAGGGGCCTGAGGAGTGAGGGGGCCTGAGGAGCGAGGGGGCCTGAGGAGCGAGGGGGCCTGAGGAGCGAGGGGGCCTGAGGAGCGAGGGGGCCTGAGGAGCGAGGGGGCCTGAGGAGCGAGGGGCCTGAGGAGCGAGGGGGCCTGAGGAGAGAGGGGGGCTGAGGAGTGAGGGGGCCTGAGGAGCGAGGGGGCCTGAGGAGTGAGGGGGCCTGAGGAGCGAGGGGGCTGGCAAGCGAGGGTCTGATGTTCCAGGCGCTATCTCAGCAGGGAATTCTTGCCGCTGTTTGGTCTTGCACTGCAGGCGAGCGATAGATTGGCAGCTGGGTTGGAGTAAGTCATAGCCTTGGCTCAGTTCCCAGGTTCTGCTAGTATTTAGGTAGTAACGTAGACCAGGCCCCCTCCCCCTTTGTTTTTTTTTGGGAGGGGAGGGGAGGGGGAGAGCGAGGAAGAGGACAGCCAAGATCTGACCGCACCCTGCTCTCTCTCTCTCTCGAGTTTAAAAGAACAAAAACCCTGCTTTTACTCTCCCAACCCTAGAACGTCGATTTTATTTTATTTTTTCCCTTTGCGTTTGACAATTTTTACAAAGAAGGACTTTTCCTGACTGTTCTGATCTGGAGATGTTCGGTCTGAGTTTGGTGGCTGACTGGCCTTATCTATTTTATTATGATTTCCACCCCACCACCGCTCCCCCCCCACCCACCCTCTGAAAATTGACGCCTCATGTTAATATAGCACACGGTACAATCTGTGGTCTCGGCACTTTAAATAGAGAGAAACAAACGGTGAGGAACGGAGAGGTTCCTCCATGTTTCGATCGCAGGACTACCGATAGGTTTAAAGACTGGCCAAGTCTCTGGTATATCAGCAGCCAGACATCTACAGTGAGGTAAGCTCACGGATATTGCATCTGCTCCCGATGAAAAGCCAATTAAATGTGCCTCGTTGATAGCGTTGCTATTTTTAGCCGGAGCTCAATCTGTCGTGATTTTGTCCATTAACTCACTTTTGAATCCTGGGATTTTTAACATTTTTAATTTACCCCCGCTCGTTCCCCACAGAACACTCGGCCGACGCGGACGGCTGTTTCGCATGCGTTGCAGTTAATTGAGTTTATTCTGGCGGGGGAAATCATAGGCATGTGCGGAACTTGCTGCAAAGTCTTGAGAAAAGCGGGGCGATTGAGGGGCTGGGGTGTGTGTGTGGGGCGGATTAGAGTCAGCTAGATTGCGCCCCCTTTCCCCTCCCCCCCCCACCGCGCTTCCTCTCCTACACACACACACACATATACACTCTCAAGGGCATCTGAAACGTGGAGCAGTGCGTGTCTCTCCACCCCCCCCCCCCCGCAAGAACCCCACCGCGTTACTCCTCGCCGACCCCAAGCAAGCGAAGGTTTGTAAAAACGCGGACTCGGCGACCAGTGAGAGGGAGGATTGTTAAGGAGGACCCAGTGCCTCGCCCTCGTGCTCTCCAGTGTATTTAGTGTGTCAGGTCACATTTGCAGTCAGCGCTCCAGGGTACTGAGAATCGGCAATGAGGCCCCAGCAACCGAATGTGGCACTTTTCCAAAGTCAACTTCCACAGAGGCAGCTCGCTGCAAAAACCTGAAACCTTTGCCTTACACTCAACATTATCCGCTTCAATCAGCAGTGATCCACCGAGTCGGGGGAAGGCAGTGTTTTACAGAGACTCCAATGACAAGAATCGTAAATCTTTCATTTTTTAAAACAATAATGTTTTATTCAGTTCTTCAAAAAGCGCGGGTTAGTTTAGGATCTCCATTCCACATTTTACATGTCTGAGCAACATATGAAGCACGGCATAAGAACATAAGAAATAGGAGCAGGAGTAGGCCATTCGGCCCTTCGAGCCTGCTCCGCCATTTAATAAGATCATGACTGATCTTCTTCCTCAACTCCACTTTCCTGCACTATCCCCATATCCCTTGATTCCCTTAATATTCAAAAATCTATCGATCTCTGTCTTGAATATACTCAATGACTGAGCCTCCACAGCCCTCTGGGGTAGAGAATTCCAAAGATTCACCACCCTCTGAGTGAAGAAATTTCTCCTCATCTCAGTCCTAAATGGCTGACCCCTTATTCTGAGACTGTGACCCCTGGTTCTAGACTCCCCAGCCAGGGGAAACATCCTGCCTACATCTACCCTGTCAAGCCCTGTAAGAATGTTGTATGTTTCAATGAGATCACCTCTCATTCTTCTAAACTCCATAGAATATAGGCCTAGTCTACTCAATCTCTCCTCATAGGACAATCCCCCCATCCCAGACACCAGTCTGGTGAACCTTTGTTGTACTCCCTCTACGGCAAGTATATCCTTCCTTGGGTACGGAGACCAGAACTGTGCACAATACTCCAGGTGTGGTCTCACCAGGGCCCTATATAATTGCAGTAAGACGTCTTTTCTCTTATACTCAAATCCTCTTGTAATAAAGGCCTATCTGTCCAGTTGAAGCAAGGACTGTCTGGATCGTTTGTTTCCTCTTTCTGCTCCAATTTTCACCCAGCCGCCTTCGTGTCAGCTGTGTCTCAGTGAGTAGCACACTCACCTCTGAGTTAGTAGGTTGAGGGTTCAAATCCCACTCCATGGGACTTGAGCACGTAATCTCGGCTGACACTCCCAGTGCAGTACCGAGGGAGTGCAGCACTGTCGGCACGTCTTTCGGATGAAATGTTAAACCGAGGCCTCTGCCTGCCCTCTCAGGTGGATGTAAAAGATTCCACAACCCTATTTCAAAAAAGAGCAGGGGAGTTCTCCCCAGCGTTCTGGGCCAATATTTATCCCTCAACCAGCACCTAAATAACAGATTATCTGGTCATGATCACATTGCTGTTTGTGGGAGCTTGCTGTGCGCAAATTGACTGCCGCGTTTCCTACATTACAACAGTGACCACACTTCAAAAAGTACTTCATTGGCTGGGAAGCACTTAGGAGCACTGGCTGTTTTTTTTTTTCCTTCTCCTAGCCCAGTCTGCCGAAGCCAATTGCAACACCCACAACTCCTGTATTAACTGAGATCAGCTCACTCAGCACAGACTGGGGATTGAGCCTGGGCCCTTTTCTATATTCATTCTTGGGATCTGGGCGTCGCTGGCAAGGCCAGCATTTATTGCCCATCCCTAGTTGCCCTCGAGAAGGGTGAGCCGCCTTCTTGAACCGCTGCAGTCCGTCTGGTGAAGGTGCTCCCACAGTGCTGTTAGGGAGGGAGTTCCAGGATTCTGACCCAGCGACGCTGAGGGAACGGCCGATATATTTCCAAGTCAGGATGGTGTGTGACTTGGAGGGGAACTTGGAGGTGGTGGTGTTCCCATGCGCCTGCTGCCCTTGACCTTCTAGGTGATGGGGGTCGGGGGTTTGGGAGGTGCTGCAGTGCCTCCTGCAGACGGTACGTACTGCTCCGACTGGTCTCAATGGCTCAGTACTGTGCAAGGAGCCACCTCCTGTGTTTCGCTCTTTCTATTCGAGTAGGAGCAGGGATGTTGGAGCACGAGCTATTGAAATGTGTCTTCATAGCTGGTGTGCTGTCGTAGGTCGGCCTTTGAGACTGTGCTTTGTTGTTTGATTTTGAACTAGCTAGCGAGAGAGAGAGAGTGGCCGGGAGCAGGGCGGCTCAGATTTAGTGAACAAGACAATGGTTTCTTTGAGTTGAGGTTTGCTCGGTGGGGTCAGTGAGATGGATAAGTTGGTTGGTTAACGCTGGCGTTCCCGGCATGAGAGTGGTGGGCTGGGACTGCTAACTCGGTGCCACAGCCGTGCCCAGCAGCTTAGGCTCTTCGATATTACATCTGCACAAGCTGGGAACCTGGAGCCAAAATAGAATTACATCGAGTCTACAGCACAGAAACAGGCCATTCAGCCCAACTGGTCCGTGCCGCTGTTTATGCTCCACACGAGCCTCCTCCCACCCCTCTTCATCTCACCCCATCAGCATATCCTTCTATTCCTTTCTCCCGCATGTGTTTATCTAGCTTCCCCTTAAATGTATCTATGCTTTTTGCCTCAACCATTCCCTTGTGGTAGTGAGTTCCACATTCTAACCACTCTCTGGGTAAAGAAGTTTCTCCTGAATCCCTCATTGGATTTATTAGTGACTGTCTTATATTTATGGCCTCTATTTTTGATTCCCTCACAAGTGGAAACATCTTCTCTATGTCTACCCTATCGAATCCTTTCATAATTTTAAAGACCTTTATCAGGTCACCCCTCTTTTCTAGAGAGAAGAGTCCCAGTCTGTTCAATCTTTCCTGATAGTCATAACCTCTCAGTTCTGGTATCATCCTTGTAAATCTTTTTTTGCACCTTCTCCAATGCTTCTATATCCTTTTTATAATATGGAGACCAGAGCGGTGCACAGTACTCCACGTGTGATACTTAATAGGCCCAGAATCGGCAAGTTATTGAGAAGCAGAACGTTTTGTTGCAGTCTTCTTCACTTAAGCAAAGACTCTGTAAAGTTAACAGATCACCTGGAAGTTAACAGTGGCCCCTCTGAATGATATATTGCACATCTCCTAATCTTGAACTCTCTCCTCCTCAAAGCGTCCTTGGCTTCAGTTCCATGGGTGCGGGGTCCCTCCAGCATCTGACCTCAGTGGCCCCAGAAAGCCAGTGTTGTCTATTCAATCATGGGGACCAGCACAGCCTCGCCTGACGTCCAAAGCGATAAAAACTTTCCAGCACGGATCCCAGTGCAATGATTTGGAGCACAAAGCCTGGCTGATATTCTCCCTCCCCCGCCCCCTTGGCAGGGCTGGGCCACTGAAGCCAATTGTGGGAACATAGGAACAGGAGGAGGCCATTCAGCCCCTCGAGCCTGCTCCGCCATTCAATTAGATCCAAGTTGATCTGCACCCCAAGCCCATTTTTCCATCTAAGCTCCATATCCCTTGATGCCCTTACCGAACAAAAATATCTCAGTCTTGAAAGCTCCATTCTCCCCCAGCATCCACAACACTTTGGGGGAGAGAGTTCCAGATTTCTGCTACCCTTTGTGTGAAAAGTGCTTCCTGATTTTGCTCCATATTGTCCTAGCTCTAACTTATGTCCCCTCGTACTTGATTTCCTCCTAATTGCAGTGTCCCTACCAGCCCCCGGTCTGAAGAACTGCTAACCCAATACTGGCCTGATACTGAACAACAACTAATTTATACAGCGCCTTTAACATAGTAAAACATCCCAAGGTGCTTCACAGGAGCGTTATCAGACAGAATTTGACACTGAGCCACAAACTGAGATATTATGTGACTAAAATCTTGGTCAAAAAGGTAGGTTTTAAGGAGCTTCTTAAAGGAGGAGAGAGGCGGAGAGGTTTAGGGAGGGAATTCCAGAGCCTAGGGCCTAGGCAACAGAAGGCACGGCCACCAATGGTTGATCAAAGAAAATCGGGGATGCGCAAGAGGCCAGAATTAGTGGAGCGCAGAGATTTCAGAGGGTTGTAGGGGTGGAGGAGGTTACAGAGGTAGGGAGGGGCGAGGCCGTGGAGGGATTTGAAAAGAAGGATGAGAATTTTATAATCGAGGCGTTGCCGGATCGGGAGCCAATGTAAATCAGCAAGCACAGGGGGTGATAGGTGAACGGGACTTGGTGCGAGTTAGGACATGAGCAGCAGAGTTTTGGATGAGCTCAAGTTTACGGAGAGTGTAAGGTGGGAGACCGGCCAGGAGAGCATTGGAATAGTCGCATCTGGAGGTAACTTGAGATCTTCCTGCCCTGTATCCCTCAGTTCCATACTGGGCAACAACTTACCAATTGAGTATCAAGGGAAACAGATTTTACAATCATTTGTCGTTGTAACGTTGCCACCCCTTCCACACCCACTGCACAAAAAAAACTGCCGTAAATGGGGGCCCCTGTACGATAAGGTCAGATTGTTATCACACCTATAAATTTGTTTTTTGTGTTCCGTAAGATAAGCTGCCTATTTGTACTGGGTGACAGGAACAGTTCCTTCAGCAGCTGCAGTTCGCGGTTCCCAGTACACTCGCAATTCCTGCAGTGGGACTCTTTTATTTTCTTATCAAGAAGACCCATTGTGCAGGACAACTCCAGAGTTAGGAGTGAGAAAGGAATAGGTAAATGAGGTAAATTAAGAAAGAACTTGCAATTGATACCTTTCACATCTTCACGACGTCCCAAAGCGCTTCACAGCCAATGAAGTTCTTTTTGAAGTATAGTCACTGTTGTAATTTAGGGAACTCCCACAAACATCAATGTGCTAACATGTCAGTGTCAGCCGTGGCTCAGTGGGTAGCGCTCTCGCCTCTAAGTCGAAAGGTCTGTGGGTTCACAGTCCCACTCCAAGGACTTGAACACAAAACTCTAGGCTGACGCTCCAGTGCAGTACTGAGGGAGTGCTACTCTGTCGGAGGTGCCGTCTTTCGGATGAGACGTTAAACCGAGGCCCCATCTGCTCTCTCAAGTGGACATAAAAGATTCCATGGCACTATTTTGAAGAAGAGCAGGGGGAGTTCTCCCCACTGTCCTGGGCCAATATTTATCCCTCAATCAACATCACTAAAACAGATTATCTGGTCATTATCACATTGCTGTTTGTGGGAGCTTGCTGTGCGCAAATTGGCTACCGCATTTCCTACATTACAACAGTGACTACACTTCAAAAAGTACTTCATTGGCTGTAAAGCCATCTTAGACTGGGTATTATGTAATGAGAAAGGATTAGTTAGCAATCTTGTTGTGCGAGGCCCTCTTGGGTCGGAGCGATCATAATATGATAGAATTCTTCATTAAGATGGAGAGTGAAGTAGTTGACTCAGAGACTAGGGTCCTGAATTTAAATAAAGGAAACTACGATCGTATGAGGCGCGAGTTGGGTAAGATTGATTGAGGAATGTCACTCAAAGGGTTGACGGTGGATAGGCAATGGCAAACATTCAAAGATCGCATGAACGAACTACAGAATTTGTTCATCCCAGTTTGGCATAAAAATAAAACAAAAAAGGTGACTCAACCGTGGCTAACAAAGGAAATTAGGGATAGCATAAGATCCAAGGAGTGGACATATAAATTGGCCAGAAAAAGCAGAAAACCTGAGGAATGGGAGCAATATAGGATTCAGCAAAGATGGACAAAGGGATTAATTAAGAGGGGGAAAATAGAGTATGAGAGTAAGCTTTCAGGGAACATAAAAACTGACTGTAAAAGCTTTTCTAGATATGTGAAGAGAAAAAGATTGGTGAAGTCAAGCGTAGGTCCCTTGCAGTCAGAATCAGGGGAATTTATAATGGGGAACAAAGAAATGGCTGACCAATTAAATACATACTTTGGTTCTGTCTTCACAAAGGAGGACACAAATAACCCCCCAGAGATGTCGGGGAACATAGGGTCTAATAAGAGGGAGGAACTGAAAGAAATCAGTACTTGTAGGGAAATAGTGTTAGAGAAATTGACGGGATTGAAGGCCGATAAATCCCCAGGGCCTGATAATCTACATCCTAGGGTACTTAAGGAAGTGGCCATAGAAATAGTAGATGCAGTGCTGGTCATCTTTCAAAATTCTATAGACTCTGGAACAGTTCCCATGGATTGGAGGATAGCTAATGTAACCCCACTATTCAAAAAATGTGGTAGAGAGAAAATGGGGAATTATAGACCGGTAAGCCTGACATCGGTAGTGGGGAAAATGCTAGAGTCCATTATAAAAGATGTAATAGCAGAGCACTTGGAAAACAGTGACAGGATCGGACAAAGTCAACATGGATTTACAAAAGGTAAATTGTGCTTGACTAATCTACTGGAATTTTTTGAGGATGTAACTGGCAAAATAGATAAGGGAGAACCAGTGGATGTGGTGTATTTGGACTTTCAGAAGGCTTTTGATAAGGTCCTGCATAAGAGATTAGCGTGTAAAGTTAAGGCACATGGGATTGGGGGCAAGGTATTGACTTGGATAGAGAACTGGTTGGCAGACAGAAAGCAAAGAGTTGGAATAAATGGGTCTTTTTCCGAGTGGCAGGCAGTGACTAGTGGGGTACCGCAGGGATCGGTGCTAGGACCCCAGCTATTCACAATATATATTAATGATCTAGACGAGGGAATTTGATGTAATATCTCCAAGTTTGCAGATGACACAAAGCTGGGTGGGAGTGTGTGCCGTGAGGAGGATGCCGAGAAACTCCAGTATGATTTGGACAGGTTGGGTGACTGGGCAGAAGCATGGCAGATGCAATATAATGTGGATAAATGCGAGGTTATCCACTTTGGTGTCAAAAACAGGAAGGCAGATTATTATCTGAATGGCAATAGATTGGGAAAAGGGGAAGTGCAACGAGACCTGGGTGTCCTTGTGCACCAGTCGCTGAAGGTAAGCATGCAGGTGCAGCAGGCGGTTAAGAAGGCAAATGGTATGTTGGCATTCGTAGCGAAAGGGTTTGAGTACAGGAACAAGGATGTCTTGCTGCAGTTGTACAGGGCCTTGGTGAGACCACATCTTGAGTATTGTGTGCAGTTTTGGTCGCCTTATCTGAGGAAGGATGTTCTTGCCATGGAGGGAGTGCAGCGAAGATTCACCAGGCTGATACCTGGGATGGCAGGAATGACGTATGAGGAGAGATTGGGTCGATTGGGCTTATACTCGCTGGAGTTTAGAAGAATGAGAGGGGATCTCATTGAAACTTATAAAATTCTGACAGGACAGGACAAACTAGAAGCAGGAAGGATGTTCCCGATGGCCGGGGAGTCCAGAACCAGAGGTCACAGTCTAAGGATAAGGGGTAAGCCATTTAGGACTGAGATGAGGAGGAATTTCTTCACCCAGAGAGTGGTGAACCTGTGGAATTCTCTACCACACAAAGCAGTAGAGGCCAATTCATTAAATATATTCAAGAAGGAGTTAGATATATTTCTTAAAGCTAAAGGGATCAAGGGATATGGGGAGAAGGCAGGGACAGGGTGCTGAATTTGGATGATCAGCCATGATCTCATTGAATGGCGGAGCAGGCTTGAGGGGCTGAATGGCCTACTCCTGCTCCTATCTTCTATGTTTCTATGTTTCTATGTTTCTATGAGGTCGTGAAAGGCGCTGTATAAATGCAAGTCTTTCTTTTCATGAGATTTTGGGGATTTGTTTAGACGATGATTTAAAATGAATTGAGCTCTGCCGGGTGAGGGAATGGTTTGGCTCAGTAAACCAATGCAAGTCTTCCTTTCTTCTTTCTAATGACAAGATCATCTGTTTTAGGTGTTGGTTGAGGGATAAGTATTGGCCAGGACACCGGGGAATAACTCCCCCTGCTCTTTTTCGAAATAGTGCCGTGGGATCTTTTAAACGGGGTCTCGGTTTAACGTCTCATCCGAAAGACGGCACCTGCGACAGTGTAGCACTCCCTCAGTACCGGCACTGGGAGTTTCAGCCTAGATTATGTGCTCAGGTCCCTGGAGTGAGGCTTGAACCCACAACCTTCTGCCTCAGAGGCGAGAGTGCTTCCCCCCTGAGCCAAGGCTTTTTAAGGAATTCGTTTTCCTTGTTAGGTTTGTCAGTTTTATTCGCAAAATATCGCTGGTGGAGGTTTTTGTGTCCTACTTGCCAACAGCAAATTCCAGGTGTGCAGGATTATAACCTTGAGATGAATAAAGAATCAGGAGAGAGGATTACCAACAGAACACGCGTTGGAGAGAGCTTCATCAAGATGTTATTTTGTTTTTTGGCCCGTGTATAGAGTACTTGACAAGAAGCCCTTGTGCTTCCAGGAACTCAGCCAGGAACCTTATCCTTACATGACCCTCGACTGGGAGTCTAGTCTTAAATTGTCTTCAGAAACAGGATTCTATGGCACACAGCCCTTCTTGTGAGGAGAGCAGTCCTTTTTATATCGCGGTATTATACTTGATGAGGCTTACAGCCCAGAAGAAGGCCATTCAGCCCATCGCGCCTGTGAAAGACCTATCCATTTAGTCCCACTTTCCTGCTCTTTATCCATAGCCCTGCAAAATTTTCCTTTTCAAGTATTTATCCAATTCCCCTTTTGAAAGCTACTATTGAATCTGCTTCCACCGCCCTTTCAGGCAGTGCGTTCCAGATCACAACAACTCGCTCCTCATCTCTACTCTCGTTCTAAATCTGTGTCCTCTGGTAACCGACCCTCCTGCCCATGGAAACAGTTTCTCCTTATCTACGCTATCAAAACTCCTCAAGAACCTTTAAAAAGTGTGTTTGACTGTCAGGACCATAGTTAAAGGCCGTACCATCGGCAAAGAAATCGTCACCAATGCCAGAGGTTTCTGGTGTTGATGGGAAAATGGACAGAATTGCAGAATGCAATTCCCCAAAACACTGGGTGGAAAAGATCTCTGATATCCCATGAAATGAAACTGAATCTGACTTACTCGGTCCCAATAAGTCAGTGGGCCTGATTAGACAGAATAGCAACCCATTTTTATATTATAGGCAAGGCATTTAGCTTTCCACCACCATCGCAAAATGGAAGGACCAAACCACTGGTGAAAAACCTGGAATTCCAGGCAATAAAAACAGGATCTAACTTAATCGGTGACCCTGCTCACCACTAACTTAATATCCTTTAGTTTTTAGGAACATAGGAACAGGAGGAGGCCATTCAGCCCCTCGAGTCTGCTCAGCCATTCAATTAGATCATGGCTGATCTTTTATGTTTCTTCTTAAATACCAAATAAATGGGGTTGGAAACCCATGGCCCTTCAGGCGCATTCCCGCTGTGACTTTGGTGGCATTGTGCCGGATAGACCGGGACTGGACAGGCCTTACGTAGGGGAAGCCTACATTCCTGTAAGGGCTGAAGCCACCGCCTGCCCCCTTTAGGAGGCTAGTGCTGTAGGGGTGGTGGGGCGAGAGGCAAGGATAGGGCGATGACACTCAAACCCAGGAGTCTCTGCATTCCTGGCCTCCGGGCAGCGGGGACACCAGCGGTTGTTGGTGTCCCCGGGGCATTCAGGCTGAGGATCATGGCTTGGTCCACCAGACATTTAAGTCCAGATATTTTTTTAAAGTATTTTGAATGTGCCTTCCCCCACGGGGTGCAAATAGACAGTTTTTTCACCTTTCCCCAGAGCAGTAAGGAGCAGTGTGGGGCCCTCTCTGGCAGATGGGTGCTCAAGTTGCCCCCTTAGTGCTGTTGGTGCCTGCCATTGGCATTCAAAGTAGTAAACCATCTCAGCGGGTCATTATGCTCCCACTCACCCAAACCATTGACGCTCAGGGGATTATCTTTTAGAACCTTAAAGAAATTGCTTTGCTTACAGGAAGTGAAAGGCTTTTTGTGAAGATGTGTGAAGGCGATTGGGAAACAAAGATCTACTGGAGGGGACACAGCTGCAAGATAGAAGGTACGTTTTCCATCCCATCCCACAGGTGATGAAGGACCTTAGTCAGTTGGCAAGGAATAAATAAGCGCAAGAAAGAGAAAATTAGCGTGGGACTGAGGCTGCCATCTGTCCAGTTTTCGAACTTTCTAGAATGAAAACTGGGCAAAAGTTTGATTTTGTTGTTACTGTTTTTATCCAAAAACTTCTACCATGCGGGGACCTACGTCATTAATGTTTCTCAATGAATTTTCATTGCTGGAAAATCAAATATTAGAACTCAAGCTGTGATCTCACCCTCTGCCCTACCATCACTCTATTCTGCGCACCCCCCCCCCCCCCCCCCCCCCCACCCCCACCATCCCCCATCTGGTTCGGACTTGGCAGACAACCCTACCACACACCAAGTTCATAATCTCATCTGGAGGAGGCCATAAACCCAGGCAAATCTCCCGAGAAATGGACATAAAAAGGAACCTGCCTCAGCCTTCTTTTGTGCACTTTTTTGAGTGGTCGGGTTGACAGGAACGCATACATGGGGACTTGTAAAATGGTTTAATGCGTACCTTTTTCATCAAAGCCCGATGCGTAGCACAGGGGGGGTCGAAGGGGCTGGGAGAATATCTTACAAAGTGAAGAGGGAAGAGATAAAATATGTGCTGCATCTCCACATTTTTAAATTTGGTATTGAGAAACCTTGATGAAGGGCCAAGGCAAATAGTTGAAGAGGTCACCAAGAGAACACGAGAAGAGAAGAGAAGAAGTTGTGGTGAGCTGATGTCAAGCTCGGGTTTCAATTGTTTTCTGAATGCAAGATGAAGGAAAGACGGAGGGCAGGAAGGAGTCCCATGCTTTGAAGTCCTGCCTAGAATGAGTCAGAGCAGGAGACGATGCGATTAGCCTTGATTTCAACACAGTGCCAGTTGTAGGGAGGAGGATGGGTGTGTCGGGTGGGATAGTTTCAGTTTAGGAGAAGCAAGGGAGAGAGGTTCAGAGGAGCACTGACCCTAGAGACGAGAAAGGTTGCAACTGAGAGACAGGTTCAAATGGGAAATGGTTGGAAAATGTTGTCATGGCAAAATTAACAGTGGCCCCTCTGCAATTCCCTAGTACAATATAGGTAAGTGTCTGTAAGTAGTGCTCCATGCTAGTTTTATATTCCGATGTAGCCTACCCATATTAAGACCAAAAGCCACAAATGAAGCACGCAATGGATTAACTTTCATTTGGAAACAAGTTCAATCAGGTAAATAATGATTGGGCGTAGTCTAATAACCTGATAATGCACCAATTAGAATTGTTGTTCAAGCCCTGCTGAAAAGGATTATTATACTCCGCTCTGCTCCCAGCCTGTGCTCCATTAGTGTAAATCACGAGCCTCAGTTACTAATAGCTATCTCTGTAAATTCTGATATGTAAGCGAGCTCTTATTAAAATTCAACCCATCCAGACTCACAAGCCATGACGAAACGTAATACTTGAATTGGGACTATTGTTCGGGCAGTGAATGGAAACGGATTTGGTCCATTGGAATTCTATACAATGGCAGTGAATGTGAAGTGGTTTAGTCTATGTGAATTTTATGTGGTGGGTGTGAATGATATAGGAATTGTCCTATTGGAATCCGACAGAATAGGATTTAATGGAAAAGGGTTAGATTTACTAGAATTTTATACAATGGGGGTGACTGTGAAGTGTGTTCGGTCTATTGGAGTTCCATAAAAAGTGATTGAATGGGAAAGGGTTTGATCCATTAGAATTCTATACAATGGGGGGAATGGGAATGGGTTTGGTCCATTGGGATTCGATACAATGGGGGGAATGGGAATGAGTTTGGTCCATTGGGATTCTATACAATGGGAGTGAATGGGAAGGGGATTCATCCATTGTAATTCTGTGCAGTAGGGTAGAATGGGAAGTGGTTTGACCATTGGTAATCTATACAATGGCAGTGAATAGGAAAGGGTTTAATTGATGTTTGTTAGTAAAGCAAACCTAAAGGTTGATGTGTTGCTAAATACTGTTCAGTACGTTTAGTCCCGGTGTATCCTGACACCATCTCACGCCAGTAATTTAATAGTAGGGTTGCTGAGCTTCACTTTTGCCACACCTGTTTTTTGGCTCGTTAGATACTTTTATCAACTGGTAACAAGGACATTATCCTCCAGATGCCCACACATTAACCTATGAACATCTGGAATTTTATTAGCGTTTGGTCTCAGATGTATGAATGGGAAATCTCATTAATTGAACAGAAGTTGAGATGAAGAACCAGCGACAGCCTGGAACAAAAAACAGAAAATACTAAACAAAAACACTCAGCAAGTCAGGCGCGGCATCTGCCCTTAAATAAAACAGGGGTGGAAATCCAACCGGTGGTGCCGACCTTGACCGGGAATGGTAGCGTAGTGGTAATGTCACTGGGCTAGTAATCCAGAGGCCTGGACTATTATCCAGAGACGTGAGTTCAAATCCCACCACCACAGCTGGGGAATAAAAAGCTAGTCTCAGTAATGATGACCATGAAACTATCGGATTGTTGTAGAAACCCATCTGGTTCACTAATGTCCTTTAGGGAAGGAAATCTGCCGTCCTTACCTGGTCTGGCCTATATGTGACTCCAGACCCACAGCCATGTGGTTGACTCTTAACTGCCCTCTGAAATGGCCTAGCAAGTCACTCAGTTGTAACAAACCGCTACGAAACAAAATAATAAGAATGAAACCGGACGAACCACCCAGCATCGGCCTCGGCACTGACTACGGACACAGCAACGGCACACCCAGCCCAGTCAACCCTGCAAAGTCCTCCTCACCAACATCTGGGGACTTGTGCCAAAATTGGGAGATCTGTCACACAGACTAGTCAAGCAACAGCCTGACATAGTCATACTCACAGAATCATACCTTTCAGCCAATGTCCTGAACTCCTCCATCACCATCCCTGGGTATGTCCTGTCCCACCGGCAGGACAGACCCACCAGGGGTGGTGGCACAGTGGTATATCTGACATATCAAGAAAGACTGGATCAACTGAACTTGTATCCTTGGAGTTCAGAAGAATGAGGGGGGATCTTATAGAGACGTTTAAAATCCTGACTGGTTTAGACAAATTAGATGCGGGCAGAATGTTTCCAATGTTAGGGAAAACTAAAACCAGGGGTCACAGTCTAAGGATAAAGGGGAAGCCATTTAAGACTGAGATGAGGAGGAACTTCTTCACCCAGAGAGTGGTGAATCTGTGGAATTCTCTACCACAGAAGGTTGTTGAGGCCAGTTCGCTAAATATATTCAAAAGGGAGTTAGATATAATACTCACAACTAGGGGGATCAAGGGGTATGGCGAGAAAGCAGGAATGGGGTACTGAGGTAGCATGTTCAGCCATGAACGCATTGAATGGCGGTGCAGGCTCGAAGGACCGAATGGTCTACTCCTGCACCTATTTTCTATGTTTCTATGTTTCTATACAGTCGGGAAGGAGTGGCCCTGGGAATCCTCAACATTGACTCCGGATGCCATGAAGTCACATGGCTTCAGGTCAAGCATGGGCAAGGAAACCTCCTGCTGATTACCACCTACTGCCCTCCCTCAGCTGATGAATCAGTACTCCTCCATGTTGAACACCATTTGGAAGAAGCACTGAGAGTAGCAAGGGCACAGAATGTACTCTGGGTGGGGGACTTCAATGTCCATCACCAAGTAGTGGCTCGGTAGTACCACTACTGGCCGAGTCCTGAAGGACATAACTGCCAGTCTGGGCCTGCGACAAGTGGTGAGTGAACCAACAAGAGGGAAAAACCTACTTGACCTTGTCCTCACCAATCTACCTGTCGCAGATGCATCTGTCCATTGCCAGCAGTGACCACCGCACAGTCATTGTGGAGACGAAGTCCCGTCTTCACACTGAGAACACCTTCCATCATGTTGTGTAGCACTACCACCATGCTAAATGGGATAGATTCAGAACTAGGTCAAGCAGCTCAAAACTGGGCATCATGAGGTGCTGTGTGGGCCATCAGCAGCAGCAGAATTGTATTCCACCACAATCTGTAACCTCATGGCCCAGCATATCCCTCACTCTACCATTACCACCAACACTGGTTCAACAACGAGTATAGAAGAGCATGCCAGGAGCAGCACCAGGCGTACCTAAAAATGAGGTGCCAATCTGGGGAAGCTGCAACACAGGATTACATACATGCTAAAAAGTGGAAGCAGCATGCTATACACAGGCCTAAGCGATCCCACAATCAACGGATCAGATCAAAGCTCTGCAATCCTGCCACATCCAGTCGTGAATGGTGGTGGACCATTAAACAACTAACAGGAGGAGGAGGCTCCAAGAATATCCCCATCCTCAATGATGGTGGAGCCCAGCACGTGAGTGCAAAAGACAAGGCTGAAGCGTTTGCAACCAACTTCAGGCAGAAGTGCCGAGTGGATGATCCATATCGGCCTACTCCTGAGGTCCCCACCATCACAGAAGCCAGTCTTCAGCCAATTCGATTCACTCCATGTGATATCAAGAAACGGCTGAGCGCACTGGATACAGCAAATGCTATGGGCCCCGACAACATCCCGGCTATCGTGCTGAAGACTTGTGCTCCAGAACTAGCCGCGCCACTAGCCAAGCTGTTCCAGTATAGCTACAACACTGGCATCTACCCGACAACGTGGAAAGCTGCCCAGGTGTGTTCTATCGACAAAAAGCAGGACAAATCCAACCCGGCCAATTACCGCCCCATCAGTCTACTCTCAATCATCAGCAAAGTGATGGAAGGTGTCATCGACAGTGCTATCAAGCGGCACTTACTCACCAATAACCTGCTCATTGATGCCCAGTTTGGGTTCCGCCAAGACCACTCAGCTCCCGACCTCATTACAGCCTTGGTCCAAACATGGACAAAGGAGCTGAATTCCAGAGGTGAGGTGAGAGTGACTGCCCTTGACATCAAGGCAGCATTTGACCGAGTCTGGCATCAAGGAGCCCTAGTAAAACTGAAGTCAATGGGAATCAGGGGGAAAACACTCCACTGGCTGGAGTCATACCGAGCACAAAGGAAGATGGTTGTGGTGGTTGAAGGTCAATCATCACAGCCCCAGGACATCGCTGCAGCAGTTCCTCAGGGCAGTGTCCTAGGCCCAACCATCTTCAGCTGCATCATCAATGACCTTCCCTCCAACATAAGGTCAGAAATGGGGATGTTCGCTGATGACTGCACAGTGTTCAGTGCCATTCACAACTCCACAGATAATGAAGCAGTCCATGCCCGCATGCAACAAGACCTGGACGATGTTCAGGCTTGGGCTGATAAGTGGCAGGTAACATTCGCGCCACAGAAGTGCCAGGCAATGACTATCTTCAACAAACGAGAGTCTAACCACCTCCCCTTGACATTCAATGGCATTACTATCACCGAATCCCCCACTATCAACATCCTGGGGTCACCATTAACCAGAAACTTAACTGGACCAGCTACATAAATACTGTGGCAACAAGAGCAGGTCAGAGGCTAGGTATTCTGCGGCGAGTGTCTCACCTCCTGACTCCCCAAAGCCTTTCCACCATCTACAAGGCACAAGTAAGGAGTGTAATGGAATACTCTCCACTTGCCTGGATGAGTGCAGCTCCAACAACACTCAAGAAGCTAGACACCATCCAGGACAAAGCCGCCCGCTTGATTGGCATCCCATCCACCACCTTAAACATTCACTCCCTCCACCACCGGCGTACCGTGGCTGCAGTGTGTACCATCTACAAGATGCACTGCAGCAACTCACCAAGGCTTCTTTGACAGCACCTCCCAAACCCGCGACCTCTTCCACCTAGAAGGAGAAGGGCATCAGGCGCATGGGAACACCACCACCTCCAAGTTCCCCTCCAAGTCACACACCATCCTGACTTAGAAGTATATCGCCGATCCTTCATCGTCGCTGGGTCAAAATCCTGGGACTCCCTATCTAACAGCACTGTGGGAGTACCATCACCACACGGACTACAGCGGTTCAATAAGGCGGCTCACCACCACCTTCTCAAGGACAACTAGGGATGGGCAATAAATGCTGGCATTGCCAGCGACGCCCTGATCCCATAAACGAATAAAAAAAATGTTTAAAAAGCAGTAGCAGTGATGGCCACTGCCTATGTAGCCTTCTGACTGCTGTACAAAACTAGCAGTCAAATGGCTTTGGGGGTCTAAGGGTGATGTCCAGTGGCTCAGTTGGTAGCACCCTTGGCTATGGAGGTTGTGGGTTCGAGTCCCAGAGACTTCAACACAAAAATCTAGGCTGAGACTCCAGTGTGGTGCTGAGGGAGCACTACGCTGTCAGAGGTGCCAACTTTTGGATGAGACGTTAAACCGAGGCCCCGTCTGCTGTCTTGGGTGGACGTAAAAGATCCCACGGCACCATTTTGAGGAAGAGCAGGGGAGTTCTCCCCGGTGTCCTGGAGCCAATATTTATCCCTCAATCAAACATCACTAAAAACAGATTATCTGGTCATCATCACATTGCTGTTTGTGGGAGCTTGCTGTGTGAAAATTGGCTGCCGTGTTTCCCACATTACAACAGTGACCACACTTCAAAATGTACTTCATTGGCTGTAAAGTGCTTTGGGGCGTCCGGTGGTCGTGAAGGTGCTATAGAAATTCAAGACTTTCTTTAACTGAAAGGTACTTACCTTTTTCCAGGTTCCATCTTTTTTTCGTCCATTCCTCTGATCTGAGTGGGGGGGGGGGGGGGTGGGGGGGGGTGGTGGTGGGGGTGGTGGTGGTGGGGGGGGCATCCCTCCGAATGGGCAGCTCGCCAGGCTTTGGGAAGGAAAATGGGGGCAAAATAGGGCACGGCCGCAACCCTATTGATGCCTAACCACTCCGAGGAGTAAAGGTTGCGAGAGAGGCCTGTTCTGTCAGGTCTCAGCTACCCTGTCCCTTCTGCTGCAGAACCAGTATCCCAGCATTTTCCCCGGGGGCGCGAAGGAGGGGGGTGCGGTGTCCCTGAAAGCTCCAGCTACTTTGCCCGACAAGCGTGCCTCAGCCCCAACCCCGGAGGAGCGCCTCTGACTGGACCAGTCAGACATTGTTTTGATTTTCCACATCAGACATCCCGCTGGCAGTGAGATTCGCAACCAAGTCTCAGCTGGTGCTGAATATGCGCATTTTAAATAGCCCCTGAAATCCAGGAAATTTGCCAAGATCCAGGATTGGCACAGATCCGTGGATAATTCTCACGCAATCTGTATACATCAGATGTGGCATAATTCCGTGATATAGCAAATTTTTTGGATGACCTGTCAATGGGCATGTCTAAACTGTATATTTATCAACATATACATATTATTTTTGATGACTGGATTTAATTTAACTGATAGAGAAACCAATAAAAAGAGATTCCAATAAATGACTCCCTGAAATGGAATCCGTAATCTCAGTTTTGTTCATTATGTGGTTTTGTTGCCTAGCTACCAACGTGTCCTATCTTAGCATCTGTCCCTTCAAAATGGCTCCTTTTCTCTTATTCTGTTAGTTCTTTTTTTATTATTTATGGAAAGGGAGTTCCCTTTTAAAGGAGCTTTCAGCCTTAAATGAAAACTAATAAAAAAAAACCTTTTAATAAGCCGCTGGAGGAAACTTTTAAATTCCCACTACAAACGTAGGAAGGAAGGCGAAAACAGGCTGGCCGAGGGTCGCTAACAACCCTCCAGGATTGTCCTGGAGTCTCCAAGAATTAAAGATTAATCTCCAGGACACTGCAGCGAGTAAACCCAGGAGTGAAATCATAGGGGACATTCTTTTTTTTTTAAAGCGTTTTTCTTTTATTTATTAGTTATAAAAATAGTTATAAAAATATTGGGGATTTGGGAAAAAGGCGGTTTGACACAGGTCAACAAGAGCAGGTCAGAGGCTGGGTTTTCTGCGGCGAGTGACTCACCTCCTGACTCCCCAAAGCCTTTCCACCATCTACAAGGCACAAGTCAGGAGTGTGATGGAATACTCTCCACTTGTCTGGATGAGTGCAGCTCCAACAACACTCAAGAAGCTCGACACCATCCAGGACAAAGCAGCCCGCTTGATTGGCACACCACCCACCACCTTAAGCATTCACTCCCTCCACCAACGGCGTACTGTGGCTGCAGTGTGTACCATCTACAAGATGCACTGCAGCAACTCGCCAAGGCTTCTTCGGCAGCACCTCCCAAACCCGCGACCTCTATCACCTAGAAGGACAAGGGCAGCAGGCACATGGGAACACCACCACCTCCAAGTTCCCCTCCAAGTCACACATCATCCTGACTGAGAAGTATATCGCCAATCCTTCATCGTCGCTGGGTCAAAATCCTGGAACTCCCTCCCTAACAGCACTGTGGGAGCACCTTCACCACACGGACTGCAGCGGTTCAAGAAGGCGGCTCACCACCACCTTCTCAAGGGGCAATTAGGGATGGACAATAAATGCTGGCTTTGCCAGCGACGCCCAGATCCCATAAAAACGAATTTTTAAAAAAATCATCCAATCGGCTCTGTTTGCCTTCCAATTGGTGAGGGAAGACTCGGAGGTGAGAGTGCTGTCCCCCGAGCCATGGCACTGACACTATCAGGGAAGAGGTGAGAACATCAAAGGAGAGAGAGTCAACTGAAATTGAGCAGACTCCTTCCTTGAGAAGCATTCACTCAGTAAGACTACAGCACAGTCAGTACTCTACAAATCACTGGTTAGGGCCTCAGCTGGAGTAGTGTGGACAATTCTGGGCACCACACTTCAGGAAAGATGTAAAAGCCTTAGAAAGGGTACAAGAGGAGGTTTACCAGGGATGAGGGACTTCAGTTTTGAGGAGAGGTTGGAAAAGTTAGGACTGTTCTCCTCGGAACAGAGAAGGTTAAGAGGTGACCTAATGGAGGTTTTCAAGATGATGAGAGGTTTTGATAAAGTAGAGAGAGAAAAATTATTCCCTCTGGCCAGTGGGTCAGTAACCAGAGGTCATAGATTTCAAAATCATTGGAAAAAGATCTCGAGGGGCGATGAGGAGAAATTGCTTCACTCGGAGAGTTGTGCGGATCTGGAACGCTCGACCTGAGCAGGTGGTGGAAGCTGATTCCATCAATAATTTTACAAGGGAGTTGGACGGGTTCATGAGGATGAGGAACTCACAGGGTTACGGACAAAAAGCCGGGGCTGTGGAACTGAGCACGACTGATCTTTCAAAGAACCAGCACAGGCGCGACGGGCCGAATGGCCTCCTGTGCTGTAAGTATCTATGATTTTATGATTCTATCTATGATTCTACAGCAACATGCCCGACTGTGATGCGAGTAATCCATGCAGGTTTAGGGACTTTGGCATCAACAGGTTGCAGGTACTGAACAGATTGAAAGGGATTAACACGCACAAATCTCTGAAGACCAGTGCTATGAATCTCAGGGTACTGAGAGAGAGTGGAGATGAAATTTGTGAAGTTCTACCAATTATCATGAGAGAGTCAGTGAACACTGGGGAGGTAGCTCTAAACTGGAAACAAGCTAATGTAGTACCCACATACAAGAAAGGAGATCAACCTAATAGAGACAACGACAGATCCATCAGTCCAACGTCAGTGTCGGGTAAAATAATGGAATCGATCATCGGGGACAACTTTCAGGAGTTCTTCTATCTTCTCACTGGAAAAGAGAAGGTTGAGAGGTGATGTGATTGCTGTTTTTAGGTTTCTACAGGGACCAGATAATGTCGACCGTGACAAGCTGTTTCACCTTGTCCAGAACAGTAGAACCAGAGGACACGGCCTGGACTTGAAGGGGGTAAATTCGAAACTAATCTGCGGAAACATTATTTCAGTGAGTGAGTGGTTAATCTGTGGAACAGGCTTCCAAGGGAGACGGTGGAGGCAGTTAGTATCGATTCATTCAAATGCAAATTTGAAATGCAAACCTCCCAAACCCGCAACCTCTTCCACCTAGAAGGACAAGGGCAGCAGGCGCATGGGAACACCACCGCCTCCAAGTTCCCCTCCAAGTCACACAGCATCCTGACTTGGAAATATATCGCCATTCTTTCATCGTCGCTGGGTCAGAATCCTGGAACTCCCTCCCTAACAGCACTGTGGGAGTACCTTCACCACATGGACTGCAGCGGTTCAAGAAGGCAGCTCACCACCACCTCTCAAGGGCAATTAGGGATGGGCAATAAATGCTGGCCTTGCCAGCGACGTCCACATCCCATGAACGAATAAAAAAAGTATTAGATTCCTTTCAGAAAATAACATTTTGGGGTCCAGTATATGAGTAATTTGAGACATGACGTGTGGTGAGTGTAGCATGCTCGGGAGGAACAGGTGACTTTGGACCTGTGGTTCCCAAAGCTCTCCACCACTGGGGGTTTTCCTCGCCTCATTTCAACAATGACTCCACTTCAAAAGTACTTTATTGGCTGTAAAGCGCTTTGAGACGTCCGGTGGTCGTGAAAGACGCTGTATACATGCAAATCTTTCTTTCTTTCTTTCTTTCATGCCTGGGTCTGTTGTACACTTATTGATAGAGATTGATTGCTGTGATTAGTCAACTACTCCATTATTGATATATCATGTGACTACCAGGATGGTAGAAGGTAACTATATGGATTATGGTCTATTTTTTATCTAGCAATTTCTCTGTTCCTATGAACTCTGTCCGAAACATTTTTCAACTCTTGCAGCTTGTGTCACCATCAGGCATTCATTCCCAGGTGATCGGGGTAGGGTAGGAACTCAGGCCCCTTTCTCACCCTTGTGTTCAAAAAAAACCAAAATCCATAAATAGAGACATAGGGCTGGATTTTACCAGCCCTGAGGAGGCGGGCTTGGAGGCGGGACTGCTGGGAAAGTCAAAAAGAATGGGAGCGGGTCCCGAACCTGCTCCCAACCCGCCTCCAACCAATCTTCCCAGGAGTCGGGTCCCCGAGTTGCGCAGGGACCCGACTCCTAGCGGCGGGAAGAGGATTACAGCCACTTAACTGCCTGTTAACAGGTAGTTAACAAGCAGTTAAGAGGCTTTTTCCAACTTTTAGACTTCTGCTGCAGGCTTCCCGATGTCGGGGAACCTCGCCAGGGTAAGTGAGGCGTGCTGTGGGTCTGTTGTACTGTTGGTGTACAGATGACAGCTGCAGAAGTGGTGTGAAGGATGCAATGGGACATTGGTGAGTATCAGAGGTAAGGAGATGTTGGGAAAGTCATTTTTAATGTGTTTAGATTTTTCTGTAGGTGACAAGCTTTGAAGTGTTTGTGTGGCCTCACCTCAATGGGAGAAGTGACAGATCACTTCTGTACCCTCACCTGCAGCTGCTATCTGTTTCACCCTAAGGAGAGAGTCATTGGAGATCCTGGGTTCAAGGGCTCACCTTTGTACAGTGATTGTCAGTGTTTGACAGCACCTTAATGCTGTTAAACACTGTTAAGTCATCTGTCAAAAATTTAGGGTTCATGTGCCTTTAAGAAAACCGGCAGATGAAGCGTTATCAACTGACGTCATCTGACACCGGCTTTCCCTTAATTGGCCAGCAAGCCCACAGGGCGGGCTTAACAAGGTCAATCAGGGGAAAATAGCATCTGTGCGTCGGACGTCGTTGGGGGCGGGACTAGAACCCGAAAGGCAGCAGTCCCGCCCCCAACTCGTCTCGGTAAGTAAAATCCAGCCCATAGAGTACAAAAGCAAGGAAGTTATGCTGAACCTTTATAAAACATTGGTCCGGCCTCAACTGGAGTATTGTGTCCAATTCTGGGCACCGCACTTTAGGAAGGATGTGAAGGACTTAGAGAGGGTGCAGAAAAGATTTAGAAGAATAGTTCCTGGAATGAGGGACTTCAGTTACGTGGATAGACTGGAGAAGCTGGGGTTGTTCTCCTTAGAGCAGAGAAGGTTGAGAGGAGATTTGATAGAGGTGTTCAAAATCTTGAGGGGTCTAGACAGAGAAGATAGAGAGAAAGTGTTCCCATTGGCGGAAGAGTCGAGAACCAGAGGACACAGATTTAAGGTGATTGGCAGAAGAACCAAAGACGACATGAGGAAAAACTTTTTTACGCAGCGAGTGGTTAGGATCTGGAATGCACTGCCTGAGAGGGTGGTGGAGGCAGATTCAATCATAGCTTACAAAAGGGAATTGGATAAATACCTGAAGGACAAAAAATTGCAGAGCTATGGGGAAAGGGCGGGGCAGTGGGACTAGCTGAAGTGCTCTTGCAGAGAGCCGGCACGGGCTCGACGGGCCGAATGGCCTCCTTCTGTGCTGTAACCATTCTAAGATTCTATGAAATCTCTCCATGGCCTTACCCCTCCTTATCTCTGTAGCCTCCTCCAGCCCTACAACCCTCCGAGATCTCTATGTTCCTCCAACTCTGGCCTCTTGCGCATCCCCGAATTTCATCGCTTCACCATTGGCGGCCGAGATTGATTGCTATGATTAGTCAAGAACTCCATTATCGTTGCATCATGTGACTGCCAGGATGGTAGAAGGCGATCTAGGTGGACTTTTTGTGTCTAGCAATTCCTATGTTTGTTGGAGGAGGATGCAGAGAGGCATTGAATGCAGGCCTTATTTTCTCATTTTAAATACAACAAGCTGCCTCTCAGGCCTACCCAACTTTATATTTCTAATTAAACCCATCGATCAGTGAAGAACCCACCTGCGACCCCTGTCAGATAGCAGCGCTCTCGAGCACCAGCCTCAGCTAACAAACTCCCTGGTTGGATTCAATATATTATTGCTCACGTCAATGCAGAGAAAGGAAAAGCACTTCTCGTGGGGAAAGAGCTCGGAGAAACTGTTAACGCCATGGAAACCTGGGCCGGGAATCTGCTCGGGTTCCTGCAAAGTTAACGTCCTTGACGATGTGAAGAAAATAAATACACAACAACAACAATTTGCTATTATACAGCGCCTTTAACGTAGTGAAAACTTCCCAGGGCACTTCGCAGGAGCGTTACCATAAAAATCATTGACACCGAGCCACATAAGGAGATATTAGGGCAGGAGGCCAAGAGCTTGGTCAAAGAGTTAGGTTTTAAGGAGCATCTTAAAGAACGAAAGAGAGGTAGCGAGGCGGAGAGGTTTAGGGAGAGAATTCCAGAGTTTAGGGCCCAGGCAACAGAAGGCACGGCCGCCAGTGGTTGAGCGATTATAATCAGGGAGGCACAAGAGGCCAGAATTGGAGGAGCGCAGATATCTCGGGGGGCGGGGGGTGGTTGTGGGGCTGAAGGAGATTACAGAGATAGGGAGGGGCGAGGGATTTGAAAACAAGGTTGAGAATTTTGAAATCGAGGCGTTGCTTAACCGGGAGCCAGTGTAGGTCAGCGAGCACAGGCGGTGATGGATGAACGGGACTTGGTGCGAGTTAGGACACGGGGCAGCCGAGTTTTGGATGACCTCAAGTTTACGTAGGGTAGAACGTGGGAGGCCGGCCAGGAGTGCGTTGGAATAGTCAAATCTAGAGGTAACAAAGGCATGGATGAGGATTTCAGCAGCGGATGAGCTGAGGCAGGGGGCACGGTAAAAAATAATGACTACGTGCCAAAAACCAGGGCGGCAGCTTCAGATAAAAAGCCAACAACTCACAACAGCCGTGGTTAAACGCCATAGACTTGTAGACACACTGAAAGTGCAACGGGACACAGGCTTAAGCCACAAGCGTGTACCCAGTGTTCCATCACTTGTGCAGTGGAAGATTGTGACATAGGAACAGGGGGAGGCCATTCAGCCCCTCGAGCATGTTCTGCCATTCAGTTAGATCAGGGTTGATCTGTATCTTAACTCCATCCACCCGCCTTGGTTCCCCAACCTTTAATACCCTTTTCCTAACAAAAATCTGTCAATCTCAGTTTTGCCATTTTCAATTGACCCCCCAGCCTCAACAGCTTTTTGTGGGCCAGAGTTCCAGATTTCCACTGCCCTTTGTGTGAAGAAGTGCTTCCTGACATCACCCCTGAACGGCCTGGCTCTAATTTTAGGGTAATGCCCCCTTGTTCTGGACTCCCCCCACCAGAGGAAATAGTTTGTCTCTATCTACCCTATCAACTCCAACAGAAGTGGCAAGAATTTGCTCCAACTTCTTGCAGAGAAATTGTGGGCTATTGTTGATACTCTCTGTTACTAAATCTGGTTGTTAAATGGTTTTAAGATTGTTTATAAAGTTGTCACAGACTCGCCCACTCGCCCCCCTCCCCCCAGCCCCCACTGGTAGTATTATTGCTCAAGTGTCAGTTTGGCTAAGTTGGTAGCACTCATGCCTCTGAGTCATTCTGGGACCTTTATCACATCATCTAAGTTTATAGTTTAGGGCTGTATTGTGGGAGTTGCTGCCTCTCAGATAAGATGGTAAATCAAAGCCCCATGTGCCCGTTCAGGTGGATGTTAAAAATCCCAGGACACTATTCAAAGAAGAAACAGAATTCTCCCATTGTCCTAGCCAGGATTTATCCCTCAACCAACACCAAAAACAGATTAACTGGTCATTATCACTTTCTCCGAGATCTCTGCACGCCTCCAATTCTGGCCTCTTGAGCATCCCCTATTTTAATCACTCCGCCATTGGCGGCCGTGCTTTCAGCTGCCCAGAGCCTAAGCTCTGGAATTCCCTCCCTAAACCTCCCTCCTTCTCTCTCTCTCCCTCTTCCTTTAAGGAGCATCTAAAGGAGGAGAGTGAAGTAGAGAGGCGGGGAGGTTTAGGGAGGGAATTCCGGAGCTTGGGGCCCAGGCAGCTGAAGGCACGGCCGCCAATGGTGGAGCGATGGAAATCAGGGATGCTCAAGAGGCCAGAATTGGAGGAGCGCCGAGATCTCGGAGGGCTGTGGGGCTGGAGGAGGTTACAGAGATAGGGAGGGGGCGAGGCCATGGAGGGGATTTGAAAACGAGGATGAGAATTTTAAAATCGAGGCGTTGCCTGATGGTTATGTTGCACTAATGGTAAAGTAATCCCACTGCAGGCAGTTCTGAATCCTGGGGCAGAGCTCTAACATATATAATGGGGGCAAGTTACAGATACCTGCGTGAACTGAATTCAAATTCAAAAAATCAAATTCTTAAACTGCCCTGCTGGGATTTGAACTCACGTTCTCTGGATTACTCGGCCAGCAACAGAACGTCTGCAATCCCGTACCCCTTAGTGCACTGTGTTAATAGGTATTTTTGTTAGCAATGCCCATGTTTGGAGATTCCTAACCCTTTGTTCTTGCCGACCTAAGTCTAAACTTTATGAGATTAGGTAAGAAAGACAGACTTGCATTTATATAGCGCCTTTCATAACCTCAGGACGTCCCAAAGTGCTTTCAAGCCAATGAAACACCCACTTAAATATATCGATGCTTGTCGGTCAAACACTGACCTTTCACCTCTGGGAGAGTCGCCTCTGCCTACTGGCTCTAAGGCGTCTGTGTGAAATGATTTTGGGACAGTTTCAATCCTGTTTGCAATGGGCATGGATCCCACACCCCAAAGCTGCCTCTAATTCAGCACTAATTAGCACTGAATTGGCAGTCTTACTCAGAGATGCCACAGTATGGGTGGTGTAGGAAATAAAGAAAAGAAAGACTTATATTTATACAGCGCCTTTCACGGCCTCAGTACATCCCAAAGCGCTTTACAGCCACTGTTGTAACATAGGAAAGGCGGCACCCAATTTGCGCACAGCAAGCTCCCACAAACAGCAATGTGATAATGACCAGATTCTCTGTTTTAGCGATGTTGGTTGAGGGATAAATATTGGCCCCAGGACACCAGGGAGAAATCCCCTCCCTGCTCTTCTTCAAAATAGTGCCGTGGGATCTTTTACATCCACCCGAGAGAGCAAACGGGGCCTCGGTTTAACGTCTCATCCGAAAGGCGGCAAAGATTTTTGTGCTCCAGTAGGATTTGAACCACACAACCTGCTGACTCAGAGGTGAGCGTGAACACATCATCAAAGTGCGTAAACAGCACATGAATGCATGACTAGCTAATCTGGTTTTGATGGTGCTTTGTTGTGGGTGGGGGGAATGTTGGTCATGCCTCTTCATCAGATGGAATGTTTCACATTCACTCCAGATGGCAGCCTGTTTAAATCTTATCCGAAAGATGGAAAATTCTGCCAGTGCAGCACGCCCCTCAGCACTGCACTGAAGTGTCATCCCACATGATGGTCTCCAGCAATAGGGGCTGCACCCATGAAGCTTTGGACACAGAGGTAAGAGTGCTACCAACTGAGCCAAGCTAGCACTTGACGAGAGAGAGAGAGAGAGAGAGGGAGGGAGGGAGAGCAGATGCTCCAGATCGGAATTTCTATTGGTTTGGAGGTGTTTAAGCATGGTAATAGGTCCCAAACCATGCACAAAGCTGTCCGCTTGGCTCAATGGGTAGCACGCTCACCTCTGTGTCAAAAGGCTGTGGGATCAAAGGCACACTCCAGAGGTCTGAGCACATAATCAAGGCTGACACTCCACTGCAGTACTGAGGGAGCGCTGCAATGTCGGGTGTGTAGTTTTTCAGATAAGCCGTTAAACCGAGGCCCCGTCTACTCTCTTAGGTGGACGTAAAAAATCCTATGGCAGTATTCCTAAGAAGAGCAGGGGGAGTGTCTCCCCGGTGTCCTGGCCAATATTTACCCTTCAACCAACATCACTACAATCACCTGGTTATCTGGTCATTCTTAAATTGCTGAGATCTGGGAGTCCTTGTGCACCAGTCGCTGAAGGTAAGCATGCAGGTGCAGCAGGTGGTTAAGAAGGCAAATGGTATGTTGGCCTTCGTAGCGAGAGGATTCGAGTACAGGAGCAAGGAGGTCTTGCTGCAGTTGTACAAGGCCTTGGTGAGACCACACCTTGAGTATTGTGTGCAGTTTTGGTCGCCTTATCTGAGGAAGGATGTTCTTGCCATGGAGGGAGTGCAGCGAAGATTTACCAGACTGATACCTGGCTTGGCAGGAATGATGTATGAAGAGAGATTGGGTCGATTAGGCTTATATTCGCTAGAGTTTAGAAGAATGAGAGGAGATCTCATTTAAACTTATAAAATTCTAACAGGACTAGACAGACTAGATGCAGGAAGGATGTTCCCGATGGCGGGGGAGTCCAGAACCAGAGGTCACAGTCTAAGGATAAGGGGTAAGCCATTTAGGACTGAGATGAGGAGGAATTTCTTCACCCAGAGAGTGGTGAACCTGTGGAATTCTCTACCACACAAGGTAGTTGAAGCCAATTCATTAAATATATTCAAGAAGGAGATAGATATATTTCTTAAGGCTAAAGGGATCAAGGGATATGGGAAGAAAGCAGGGACAGGGTACTGAATTTGGATGATCTGCCATGATCTCATTAAATGGCGGAGCAGGCTCGAGGGGCCGAATGGCCTACTCCTGCTCCTATCTTCTATGCTTCTATGTATGTGGGAGCTTGCTGTGCACAAATTGGCTGCCACGTTTGCTACATTACAAAAGTGACTACACTTCAAAAAGTTGGCTGTGAAGCACTTTGGGATGTCCTGAGGTCGTGAAAGGCGCTGTAGAAATACAAGTTCTTTCATTCTTTGAGTGGACCTCGTTTGCACTTGCACAAATGGCGCCTGATCATGAATTTGTTTTACGAAAGCCCAGCGTTGGAAAACCAGACCTTTTCTGTGCGGGCAGTCACCCCTGATCCACCCAGCTGGACACCAGACCTGGTGGTCGTTCACCCTGTTCACGAGGAAGAGGCACGTAAAAAAAAAAAATGTTTAACTCAGCAACGAACGGCCAGGTTTTTCGCTGGCCGCACTGTCGCAACAGGGAGGCTGTTCCTCAGATGCTATTCATAGAATCATAGAATCTTACAGCACAGAAAGAGGCCATTCAGGCCATCGTTCCTGTGCCAGCTCTTTGAAAGAGCTGTCCAATTAGTCCCACTCCCCCTGCTCTTTCCCCATAGCCCTGCAAATTTTCCCTTTACAAGTACATATTCAATTCCCCTTCGAAAGTTACTATTGAATCTGCCAGTGGAAACTGTTTCTCCTTATTTACTCTATCAAAGCCCTTCATGATTTTGAACACTTTTATTAAATTCTCCCCTTTTGTACAGATTGGCAAAGAAGATTTTTTTTTTTAACCAAAAAGATTTTTAAAAAGGAGTCGAGGACTGACTGTGCGGCTTTCAGCTCCTCACTTTGGGTTGACGGGAGGGGCTGGTGGGCTGGGATGGGATGGGGGGAAAGCTGTTACGTGAAATGGCGAAAAGCTAACTACCCGCCCCCCACCACACACACGGCCAAAGGGATGATTCATGCGTCGGATAGACTCGGGACAATCCTTCACGGTGATAGTTAGCAGAGGCGGTCCCACCTCGGTTCAGTGGGCAGGGGCACCACACTTGCCCAAAGCCATGAGAGCCTGGCCTCGGCTCAGCAACAGGGGAGTTTAACCAGTTAAAACCGGCAGTCGAGTAGTACGGAGCACTGGGCAGCGTGCCAGGCAGATGTTACCATGGCACCAGCCTCCCAAAGGTGCTGCATTTTTCCTAATTCTATAAGTTGCCGGCTGGTTTCAAGCTGCAAACCAGACAATCTTGTGCGGCGAGGATTCCTTCCTTTGTTTTCTTTGTGAGATAGAGAGAGAGAGATTTATGCGAACTATCTGTCCTGTTTGCGTTAAGGACAAGTGACTTTTATACCAGTAGATGTGCCAGAGAGAGAGAGAGATTGGAGACAGAGAGGCAGGAGAGAATGTGACGGAGAGACAGGAGAGATAGAGCCAGGGAGTGCGATACAAGCAGAGACACAAAGAAGCAGAGACAAGATGAGATTGCGACAGGGAGGCAATCAGTGAGACAGAGAGCAGTTGGAAAGAGAAGAGCGGAGAGACAATTCAAGAGAGAGAGAGAGAGAGAAAAAGACAGGAGGGACGACGACAGACGGACAGAGAGTTGGGCAGGGATAGGGAGAGGCAGAGGGACAGGCACAGGGAGACACAGGGAAACATGAGTACAAAGCATGGCGCGGAAAGTAATAAACAGAAACACAGGCAAAGATATAGAGTCGGAGAGAGGGAGAAGCTACGAGAGAAAGAGACGGAAAATAAGAAAAGAGCGAGAAACAGAACGCAAGGCAGAGAGAGAGAGAAAGGAAGATGAATGGACAGAAACGCAGAAACAGAGAGAGAGCAAGTGAGGGCAGAGAAAGTGAAACAAAGGGAAATAAAAGAGATGGACAGACAGCAGAAAGTGAGAGAGGAGAGACAGACGTAGAACGGGAGGAGAAGCAGTGAGAGGGAATGAGGAAAAGTGAGAGTGATAGAGAGGGAGAGATGGCACCAGGTACGGAGATTTGCATGCATGCAGAATACATCTGCACAGCACACAAAATGGCGGACGCTCAATGACTATACCCGGGCTCAGAGAGCGGCTCAGTTCGGAAGCTCAACTTTGCCATTATGCTATTAGCTGCTTTTTTTTTTCCTTTTTTTTGGCAGGACACCAGGAGGCTGTCCACTTCATGCCTGAGAAATTCTGCTCTTTATTTCCCCCCGAAAAGAAAAAGTTGAGGGGGGGGGGGGGGGGGGCGGGGGTGGTGGAGAAAGTAAAACAGGAATCTGAATACTAATTATATCGATGGTCACGAGAGAGAATTTTTTTTTTTAAATATCTGGCTTTCCCGGAGGAGGGGAGGGAGGGGAAAGTTTCTCAAAAATCTTTGTGACAGGATACAACAAAGCCCTTGGCAGTGGGCAGGCCGAAGGAACCGTAGCGAACCAGAGTTTGTCGCAGAGCAAGGGGGGAAAAGAACGAGCTGCTCTCCGCACCCTCCTCTCCCCTCACCTCCCCTGTCTTTGATGCTGCTCGCCTTTCGGAGAACTGGTGAAATCCTTCTCTGACCCAAAAAAAAAAGATATTAAAAAATTGGAACAGAAATAATCGGAGGCACTTCAGTCGTCCTGAAACGCCTTCTTTTCTGCTCCCTCTCGGAGAGCACTATGTGGGGTGGTGTGGTGGGGGGGGGGGGGGGGGAGATTGGTGTAGTATTAACTATAGAGTGCCTTGTGCCTGGCATCTAAACTGGGATCGGACGTCAAGGATTCCAACATTTGCTCCGACCTGGGATTTGTGCTGGAAAACCATCTGGAATTTTTAATTATTTTTTTTTTAAGTTTTCTTTTTCAAAGATTCAGCGTGAGGGCGGAAAATGTTTTGGGAGGGTGTAGGGAGGTGGGGGTGGGGGAAGGGAGGGAGGGAAGTTCGGTTCTAAATTGTCCCCTTCTCTGACCCCCGCACCCCAAGGACGGGGGTAAGTGCTGCCGCTGGGACCCTCAGAGATGTCGCACCGTTGTCGTGGCTCTTTAGGGAAGTGTCACGCACCCCTCCCCCCATCCTCCCCCCCCCACCTCTCCCTCTCCCTTTCCCTCGGAAAATTTAAAACGGTGAATTCCAGCCATCACTTGCACAGGACGGTATGAACTGTTTTTTTTTCCATTGTCCGCACTGGGGGACAGCATTTGTTTACGGACCAGGTACAGAATCTCTTCACTTTTATATATATATTTTTTTTTAAACGTTTAAATATTTTCTAGACGAATTAAGTATTTCTGCCAACGGATGTATGCATTTGATCTTTTTAAATTTGTTTGTTAAAAGTTTTTTTTAGTAATCGGGGTGGGGGGGATGTTTCCATGACTTTAGAGCCATCGGTAATTGTGATGAATGCAAAGTAACGGTGAAATTACGCTCATTTCCACAGCGCTTTACACATTCAAGGCCGGGCAGCAATACTCTGCTCTTGTGTCGGGTCATGTGTGTTTCTCATTCATGCCTAAATTTGGCACCGGTGGTCCTGTTGGCAAGACCTTGAGAGTTTTCTGGAACAGCCGTCCAAAAAATAAATAAAAATTGCAGAAAGACACAGCTGGTGGCCTGAGTGGTGTGCAAGCGATTGTCAGAACTGGGCGCTGGGGTGGAAGGGGAAGGTGTGGATGACTTTACAAGCAGCAGGTTCTACTTATTTAAAATGGGGAGCGGGGGCTTGAAAATGGGACTTGCTTTTTCCTTGCGTTTTAGTGCTATAATGTGTCGTAGCTAGGAAGAGCAGGCAGTCCGATATCGAGGGTCGCGCAATGCGTACAGTGGTGGTGCCCAAGTGGATTACAGGCAGTGTCTGATGCGGTGCGAAGCCGTACAGAGCAGGAAGGGGCTCAGGTTCCATCTCTGGTCTGCCCTGATCTCAGACCGTGCAATGCAAAATTCGCCCTCAGCGCACTGCACTCCTGAGCTGGGCGGGCTGGGGTAAGGGGGAAGGACACATCAGTCAGGTGGTCCCGTTTCTTGTGGCTGTTGGGCCAACTCTTGGAGGATGACGGGGTGAGAACGGGACCAGGCTCAACTGTGACTGCCTTAGCAATCAAAGAGCCTGCCCACATTCACTGTCTAGACTTGTACGTGAGTCATGGCCCCTTGGGTGAAGCACAAAAGGGCAGCTAGAGGCAGTGAGTCACACTTCAGCAAGAGTCAGTGCTTCCAGGAAAGGAAGTCGATGGTCGTTGATCTTCTATGACTCTGCACATGGTTAGTCAGAGAATATGGTCTCTCTCTTACCTATCTATGCTATCTTTGTGTTGCTGTTTCTCTCTCCTCCTCTTCTCTTCTGCTTTTCTCCTGTTGACCCTTCTTTTGTTTCTCTCTCTTTCTTTCTCTTATTTCTAATACCCATGAGACAGAGGGAGAGGGAAAGAAACAAAGAGAAAGATACAAATAAAGAGAAAGGCAGGCATTCTTTCCACATTCTAATTTGATTTCTTTTCAAATGAGTTGCATTTTGAAAGCAGACAAGTGGCTCTGAGGAAAACAGATAGGAAGGTAGGTTAGGAGGCGAAGGGAAGGAAGGAAACTGATTTGAGGGGCAGAAGTCCTGTCGCCTCTTGCTACCTAGCCATGATCTTATTGAATGGCGGAGCAGGCTCGAGGTGCCGTATGGCCTACTCCTGCTCTTGTTTCTTATGTTTCCTTTTCGGTGAGAGGTTCTGGGATGGCGTGGTGCGGTGAGGAAAGGAAAGGAGCCACCAGTGGCTGTAGGCTGGATTTGGGGTGGGGGAGTTGTGGGGAAAGTGTGGCCCTCGGTGGCTCACTTCCATTCCCTCCATCAGACGCTCATGCTTCCCTCACCACAGCCCCCAATCTCATCATGTCTCCTACCCCTTCACCTTGCCACTCACCATTCCTCTTCCTACCGCCGCTTCATTCCCATCACCACCCTGCCTCATCCCCTTTGAACTATCCCCTTTGGCCTTCCCTCTCCCTTGCTCTGCTGTCACTCACCTCACCCTTAAGCTTCCATCCACTCCCCGCAATCATACACTCCCTCCGAGGGCGGGTGGCAAGAGGCGACAGGTCTTCTGCCCCTCAAATCAGTTTCCTTCTTTCCCTTCACCTCCTACCCTGCCTTCCTATCTGTTTTCCTCAGAGCCATTTGTCTACTTTCAAAATGCAACTCACTTGAAAAGAAATCAAATTAGAATGAGGAAAGAATGCCTGCCTTTCTCTCTATTTGTATCTTTCTCTTTGTTTCTTTCCCTCTCCCTCTGTTTCACGGGTGTTAGAAATTAGAATCTGCGTTTCACAGTTGTACGCAATTAACATTGAAATCTACTGTCAAATTGGGATAATTTGCAGCCTTCAAAATCTCATTAATAACGGTGTGTGTCATTAACACACCGTTATTATTCCAACAAGATCCGGCCCGATGTATTATTCCGCTGCTAGGGTATGTCCCTCAAAGGCTACAAGGTATAGTTGCTCTGCAATCTGGGAATGAATGGTAGTGCAGGTTAAAGATCGGACTATCGTTCTTGCTCTAGTTTTTAAGATCTTAAGATCATAATGTTTAATTGTTAAGTGAACAGAGGCTGCAATGAATGAGAGTTTAAATGTTGTTTGGGCTGGGAATTTTTGCAATATTGGAAAGTGCTGGTCAGTTCAGGTGCAGGTCGGAAGTAACCTGCTTCAAGTCACTGGAATTGTTTAACAAAAAAAAAAGAGTATTCGCATCTTTGGCAAAGTGTGACATCTTAATGTAGAGCGTTGTTGGAGCATGGAATGTTTTGTCACAGGAAGTAGTTAAGGTAGAGAGACCTTTGCACCTTTTAAGGAAGAATAGGTAAACTTTTGATGCAATGGAAGATATAGAGCTATGTGGAGAAGGCAGGGCAGTGGGATAAATTTTGACCATACTTTGACTTAATATTATATATTATTATTGATAGTTCAATAATAAAACTGACAGCAATTTGGGAAACGGAGATTGGTTGAAACTTGAGAGTTTCTCTCCAGTACAGGCTGAGGAGTTGTGGAATGCAAAAGAGAGGCACTGCAGTACCACCACTGGCGGAGGGTGTAATTACAGCGTGACAAGTTTACATAGGAAGTTTCCATTCTAAGGGTGAACATAGGAATTTATAAGGGTGAAAAGTTGACACAAAGTTAAGACAAAAACATAACAACAGGAAATAAGGTTTTGTATACTGGATAGGGAACAGTAGCGTAGTGGTAATGTCATCTGAGCTCGTAATCCAGAGGCCTGGACTAATGATCCAGAGATGTGAGTAAAATATCGCACCACGGCAGCTGGGGAATTTAAATTCAGTTAATTAAATAAATCTGGAATAAAAAGCTAGCATCAGTAATGGTCACACCATGAAATTATCAGATTGTCGTAAAAACCCATCTGGTTCACTAATATCCTTCAGGGAAGGAAATCTGGCATCCTTACCTGGTCTGGCCTATATGTGACTCCAGACCCACAGCAATGTGGATGACTCTTAACTGCCCTCTGAAATGGCCTAGCAAGTCACTCAGTTGTAACTAACTGCTACGAAACAAAATAATAAGAATGAAACCGAGCATCGACCTCGGCACTGGCTAGGTCAAAATCCTGGAATTCCCTACCTAACAGCACTGTGGGAATACCATCACCACACGGACTGCAGTGGTTCAAGAAGGCGGCTCACCACCACCTTCTCAAGGGCAACTAGGGATGGGCAATAAATGCTGGCCTTGCCAGCGAGACCCAGATCCCATAAATGAATTTAAAAAAAGTGCACATTGACATAAGATTTTATATATATATATATAAACTGTGTGTGTGTGTCTGATAGATTGCTAAAAGGAAAGTGTGACAGGAGTTAAGTGTGAGACTTACAGGCACTGTAGGCTCAATGCGAGATTTGGAATATATTATAGATATAGAAAATATATAAAAAAGATGGGGAGTGGGTATAATTTCAAAGAGCCGGCACAGGCACGATGGTCCGAATGGCCTTTTTCTATGCTGTAAGATTCTATGATTCTAAAGTATAGAGAGTGAGAGAGAGAGGAATGAATTATATAGAGCCATTGCTCTGTTTATCTTTGGTCCTGCGTCCATCCCTTCCTTTCAGTCCAACCGCTGGTGACCGAGCTTTCAGTCATCACACCCCTCGCACTCCAGAATTCTCTTCCCAAATTACTCAGCCTTATCACATTCCCGCCCTCCCACTTGCAAAAGCATCCTCAAAACGTTCCCTCTTTCACCGTGCCTTGAGTCGCCGTTGTTCCCCCCTCCCCCATCCCGCCCACCGTCACTGCTCTGCATAAACGTTGCTCGGTGTCACACCCATTTGTGAGTTGCCTTGAGACATCTCGCTACGTTGAACGTGCAATATAAAGTGTAAGTGTCCGGGGTGTAGGGGGTGGTGTTTTTGTGTCAGCTTTGCCTCTGACTTCTGAGCGGTTCGAATCGCTTCCACTCCCTTGGTTCTAGACCTTGGACTTATTTGGGGGTTGTGATACAAAAGGTGCAGCAGACAACTGAGTTTGATGAAAGAACTTCGATCTTTATTCAAGAAAGTAAAACGCAACACAAACACTCTTAACACTCTAAAGGTGGGGATCACTTCGGTACAAGCGAGGGAAATAACATTAGAAGAATACTTCATCCCTCCCAATCCCACTTCACTAGCTAGGTTGGACTCTGGAGAACCAGGGATAATGCTCACCAAACGAATCCTTGACAGTTGAGAGTTAGGGTTTAGCGTCTTTTGAGTAAAAAGTTTCGTAAGGCCCTTGTTGCCGCGAGGTGTCCGATGGTCACTGAGGCGGTCGCTCTGGTCTCTTCTTGCGTGTCGGCCTACTTCTGGAGCTGTTGGCCTTCTTTGTTGAACTTCTTTCTGTTGAACTCTGCCTCTGTTTAAACTGTCTTCTTCCAAGCTGTGGAACTGCCTTCTTGCAGAACTGTGGAAACTGCCTTCTGCCTGCTTGTTGAACTCCTTGCTGGAGAACTCGAACTTGAACTGTTGTTACTGCTTTCTGTTGAACTGCTTGATGGGCCTTCAATTATACTAAATTGAAGTGGCCTTATCAAAACCAAATCAAATCTCGGTCATTGTAAGGCCTCGTTAACAGTAATGACTTTACTAGCGTGTTAACTGGTTTTGTAAATGTGTGAAGTGGTTTCAGGATATCTCCATCCTGCCGATCTTCTTGGCTGATTGCTGGTGATGGGTTTTGTGTTTTGGGTTCTTAGGCTGATCTATAGCCTAGTCCTGGGTGCTCTGTATTATGCATGTTTCCTGATGGGCCCTGTAATCAGTTTGATGGGGCCTGTTGTTTTGGGTGGGACTGTCTTCTCCTAGGGTCTATTGTCAAAATGTTAATGCTTGCTGGGGCTTTGAGTGAGGTCATCCCGATTCCCCAGACATTGCAATTAACTGCAATACCTAAAACTGCTTTTACAGAGGTCGATCCCAACTTCCTTCACAGCTTTTTCTCACTTTACAGGCCCAGACATGTTTTTAAAATGCCAAAACTTGGTTTTTGGTCTTAAATTCCTTATGTTAGGCCCAAATGCATTTTTTTATCACTATGAGGTAGTTCCAAAGTCCTTTTTTCCTTAGGTTTTGGGGATCTGTAAATTTTGGAAACCTTACAGGGGCTCAGTGGTAGCACTCTCGCCTCTGGATATAAAAGATCCCCACGGTCACTATTTCAAAGAAGAGCAGGGCGGGGGGGGGAGTTCTCCCCGGTGTCCTGGCCAACATTTATCTCCTCAACCAACATCACTAAAAGAACAGGCGATCTGCTCATCATCTCATTGCTGATTGTGGGATCTTGCTGTGTGCATATTGACTGCCATTTTTCCCCTACATTGCAGCAGTGACTACACTTCAAAAAAGATACTGTTAAAGGGCTTTGGGTCGTCCAGAGTTGGTGAAAGGCGTGCTACATAAAAGTCTTTAAGTGCATAGTGTATCGCAGACTCCTTTCTGTGATGAACTGGTAAATTATACAACATTGCTGTGTGTTTGTGTTCATTTTTGCCCTGGAGGCTGTGACGCTCGCACTGAATTATTTGTTTATCCAACATCTATTTAGTTTAATTTAGGCTTGCCTCTAATTTTTCAAGGAAGTTGTTGAGCTAATGTGCTCCTCTTCTGATATAACAGCAGTGCCTGGAGAAAGCTCAATCTGATCTTTTGAGTCAGCATTTCAAAGATCTTGCACCATCGCGAAGATGTGACATCCAACTAGAGGCTCCCAGGATCCATCCTTGGTTGTGCTGAGTAACCGATAAATAGCCAGGGCAGGGGTCAGAGGTTATAAGTTTAGCCTCAGTGCCCCTGGGCTAAGGACGGGGAAATTCAGCCAGGGTTCCTACTTCTGATCGCTATTGAAAGACTTATGTCAGAAAGTATGTGTGTGTGCGCGCTTGTATGTGTGTGTCTGTGTCTGTGTGAGTGAGTGTATGTGTGCATCTGTGTCTGTGTGTGTATCTGTGTGAGTGGGTGTGTGTGTGTAAGCTTGTATGTGTGTGTCTGTGTATGTATCTGTGTGAGTGAGTGTGTGTGTGTGAGCATGTGTCTGTGTGTGTGTGTGTGTGTGTTAGTGTGCTGGAATCTAATCAAGGAGTTCAGGTGGTTTATATATAGAATAACAGATACCCGGGAGTGAGTTACAGGCTGGAATCTAATCAAGGGGTTCAGGTGGTTTATATATAGAATAACAGATACCCGGGAGTGAGTTACAGGCTGGAATCTAATCAAGGGGTTCAGGTGGTTTATATATAGAATAACAGATACCCAGGAGTGAGTTACAGGCTGGAATCTAATCGAGGCACGCTCTATTACTGATGTCACCGTGTAGGTAGAATGATGATTTGCGGGTATCAAGGCTGTAGCCCTTTGTTTTGGTGGGTTCTTGTTCTCAGCACCTCTTTAATGGGCAGTATCGAGACCTCTATTTTCCAGATAAATTGTCATGTGACTCCCCAGGTCCGAACAAAGGGAGACTAAACATCTACTTCCCTTTCTATCTATTACAGATAAAGCTGCATCTACGGAAGCCAGCCTTGATTGCTATGGGTTGCTGCAGTTGGACAATGGAGTAAAGGTAGTACGTGTTTTATTTTGGGATTTTCATTGACTCCCATGCTGGCTCGCTGAGTTGATCAAGGGAGTAGCTGAGCCACACAGATCAAGAAGGCCCCAGGGTTGATACGTGCTCAACCTACTGATCTCAGCTGGCACCAGTGTTGCAGTAGCAAAGTTACATTGTACCTGATATACAATATTTATTCTCTTGGGTGGAGGGTGGGGGAGTGAGAGGGGTGGTGGGTTAGGGGGCAGCCACCCCCTCACTCAAAAAGTGTCAATTTTTTTTTTGATACTGGCACATTTTCCAGATTTTGGAGCAACTTTTCATACATGTTAATAGTTTCTGATGTGTCTCCTGCTTCGTATGAGAGAATAAAGGACAAGGGGACATCACCTTAAAATTAGAGCCAGGCCATTTTGGAGAGAAGGTAGGAAACATTTCTTCACGTAAAGGGTGGTAGAAGTGTGGAACTCACTCCTGCAAAAAGCAGTTGGTGCCAGCTTAGTTAATAATTTAAAATCTGAGATTGACAGATTTTTTGCTAGACAAGGCTATAAAAGGATATGGAGCCAAGGCGGGTGGATAGAGTTAAGGTACAGATCAGGCACGATCTCACTGAATGCTGGAACAGGCTCAAGGGGCTTACATAGGATTACATAGGATATACGGCACAGAAACAGGCCATTCGGTCCAACCAGTCCATGCTGGCGTTTATGCTCCACTCGAGCCTCCTTCCGTCTTTCCTCATCTAACTCTATCAGCATAACCCTCTATTCACTTCTCCCTCATATGTTTATCTAACTGCCCCTTAAATGCATCTATACTATTCGCTTCAACCACTCCCTGTGGTAGCGAGTTCCACATTCTCACCACTCTCTGGGTAAGGAAGTTTCTTCTGAATTCCCTATTGGATTTCTTGGTGACTATCTTATATTGATGGCCTCTAGTTTTGCTCTTCCCCACAAGTGGAAACATTCTCTCTGTATCCACTCTATCAAAACCTTTCATAATTTTAAAGACCTCTATTAGGTCACCCCTCAGCCTTCTCTTTTCAAGAGAAAAGAGACCCAGCCTGTTCATCCTTTCCTGATAGGTATACCCTCGCATTTCTTGTATCATCCTTGTAAATCTTCTCTGCAACCCTCTCCAGTGCCTCTATTTCCTTTTTATAATATGGCCACCAGAATTACACACAGTATTCCAAGTGTGGTCTAACCAAGGTTCGATACAAGTTCAGCATAATTTCACTACTTTTCAATTCTATCCCTCTCAAAATAAACCCTAGTGCTTGGTTTGCCTTTTTTATGGCCTTGTTAACCTGTGTCACTGCTTTAAGTGATTTGTGTATTTGTACTCTGAGATCCCTTTGTTCCTCTACCCCACCCAGACTCGCATCCTCCAAGTAATAAGTGATCTCCCTATTCCTCCGACTGATATGTAATACCTCACATTTATCTGTGTTGAAATTCATTTTCCAATTATATGCCCATTCTGCAAGTTTATTAATGTCCTCCTGTAATTTGTTGCAGTCCTCCTCAGTATTAACTATCCCCCCCCCCAATTTGGTGTCATCCATAAATTTAGAAATTGTGTTTTTGATTCCAAAGTCTAAATCGTTAATATAAATTGTGAACAGCAGTGGTCCCAGCACTGATCCTTGTGGGACACCACTGCCCACCTTCTGCCACTGTGAATAGCTACCCTTTACCCCTACTCTCTGCTTTTTGTCTTGAAGCCAGCTAGCTATCCATTCTGCTACTTATCTCCTGACTCCACATTCTCTGTCCTTATTCATTAGTCTATTATGTGGTACCTTATCGAAGGCCTTTTAAAAATCTAGACAAATTACATCTACTGCATTTCCCTTGTCTACTCTCTCTGTTACCGATTCAAAAAAGGCTGAATGGCTAACTCCTGCCCTTATGTTCCTATATAATTGACCCCACTGATCTTTGGGTGCTAAACAGGCAAACTCCCAGTACAGCTAACAAGCAGGCCTCCAACAAGTTGGGTTGCGAGGGAAAGGAGGGGGAGTTGCAATCGCGCGGGTGGGGGGGTGGGGGGTGTCCCCAGGGTAGCAACGCCCCAGATTATTGGGGGGGACCACCCCAAAAAATATTCGACATTTGCCTTTGGCCGGGGCCTCTTCGGTTCCAACGCCCATGAGCACGGCCCATGCTCCGACATAAAATGGCGACCAGACTCCTATTGACGTCACAGGACCCTGGTTTACATATTAAAAGGGGGCCTATCGCCTGAAACAGGCGGGTGCTTTGGACACAAGGTAGGCTGCCCTTTCAAAATGGAGCCACCCCCATTTTTGAGGCCGTCACCGTCCTGTTAACACCCGGCAGAGGCAGTGAAAATCGACCTCACTGACTTCTAACCGGAAATAGAGCCTTATCTGCTCCATGAGTGTCAGCGGGTCAATTAAGGGATCTCTCTTGAGCCGAATCCTCGCCTCACCCAACATCCGCCCAAGCCGCACTTCCCAGCAGCAATCAGTGGGCAGCAATCAGCAGGGACTGGACACGGAGGCTTCTAAGTCTGCATGACTCAGTCCCACCCGGGACTTCATAGCTATAAAGTCGGGGATTCTCGGAGTACTGCTCAAAGCTGCTTTTGCTTTTCTTGGCTGGCAGCAGTTGTCATGGAAACAGTTGCCCCGACAGACTGTGACAGACACGGCAGACTGTGAGAGACAAAGCAGACTGTGACAGACACGGCAGACTGTGAGAGACACGGCAGACTATGCCAGACACGGCAGACTGTGAGAGACACGGCAGACTGTGAGAGACACAGCAGACTGTGCCAGACACGGCAGACGGTGCCAGACACGGCAGACTGTGCCAGACACGGCAGACTGTGACAGACACAGCAGACTGTGAGAGACACGGCAGACTGTGACAGACACGGCAGACTGTGAGAGACACGGCAAACTGTGCCAGACATGGCAGACTGTGAGAGACACAGCAGACTGTGCCAGACACGGCAGACTGTGAGAGACACAGCAGACTGTGAGAGACACGGCAGACTGTGAGAGACACAGCAGACTGTGAGAGACACAGCAGACTGTGACAGACACGGCAGACTGTGAGAGACACAGCAGACTGTGACAGACACGGCAGACTGTGAGAGACACAGCAGACTGTGAGAGACACAGCAGACTGTGAGAGACACGGCAGACTATGCCAGACACGGCAGACTATGCCAGACACGGCAGACTGTGCCAGACACGGCAGACTGTGAGAGACACGGCAGACTGTGACAGACACGGCAGACTGTGCCAGACACGGCAGACTGTGAGAGACACGGCAGACTGTGAGAGACAAAGCAGACTGTGAGAGACACAGCAGATTGTGACAGACACGGCAGACTGTGCCAGACACGGCAGACTGTGAGAGACATGGCAGACTGTGCCAGACACGGCAGACTGTGCCAGACACGGCAGACTGTGAGAGACACGGCAGACTGTGCCAGACACGGCAGACTGTGCCAGACACGGCAGACTGTGAGAGACACGGCAGACTGTGAGAGACACGGCAGACTGTGCCAGACACGGCAGACTGTGAGAGACATGGCAGACTGTGAGAGACACGGCAGACTGTGCCAGACACGGCAGACTGTGCCAGACACGGCAGACTGTGCCAGACACGGCAGACTGTGAGAGACACGGCAGACTGTGCCAGACACGGCAGACTGTGCCAGACACGGCAGACTGTGAGAGACACGGCAGACTGTGAGAGACACGGCAGACTGTGCCAGACACGGCAGACTGTGAGAGACATGGCAGACTGTGAGAGACACGGCAGACTGTGCCAGACACAGCAGACTGTGACAGACACGGCAGACTGTGCCAGACAGCAGGCTTCCCACTGTCAAAACACATGACATTAACTGAAGTTTGGTTGCCCAGCCAGATTTGCCTGCAATTTTTTCCCCTTCAAGTATTTAACCAATTCCCTTTGGAAAGTTACTATTGAATCTGCTCCCACCACCCTTTCAGGCTGTGAATTCCAGATCACAACAACTCGCTGCGTAAAAACTGAACACGAGATGGCAAGATAATTTTCCACAGACTGAGGAACTGGCTCACGCTGCCTTCTCAGGGATAGGGGGTCTGCTGATTAGGCTGCAGTTAGGGTGGTCCAGGTGTCTCTGAGGGATGTCTGGTAACAGGCTGCCAAAATTGATCTGCACGCTGAAGTGAAAGAGGGCAAACGATCCCGGGACATGAAGCGGGTTTTGATAAAAGTAGATAGGGAGAAACTGTTCCCACTGGCAGGCGGGTCGGTAACCAGGGGGGCACAAGATAACTGGCTAAAGAACCAGAAGGAGATGAGGAGATCTATTTTTTATTCAGTGAGCTGTTATGATCTCAAATGCAGTGCCTCCTCCCGATCGCCCCCTCCCCATCTCCCAGGACTTTTCACCTCAGGGCCACTGATGGCGACACAGTGGCCTGAAATCAGATGCCTTTTCGCTGGCGAGCTACCTGGGGAGGCCCAGCAGACGCCACTCTCATTTAAATCGGGCTCGAGGCCTGATATCGGGTGGGTCTCGGGCCTACTCGTTCGGGCACAGGGATTGTTCCCTGCGCTCGCAGTGCAAGCTGGCAGGCTGGAGCTACCCAATGTCTAGGCCTCAGTCCCTAGTGAAATAAAAATGCTTCAGAGCCAATTAACTACTTGTGAAGTGCAGTGAGTTAATTTAAGCACCGTAAGGTCCCACGAGCAGCAAATGAATGACCAGATAATGACCAAGGAAGTTACGTTAAACCTTTATAAATCACTGGTTGGGCCCCAGCTGGAGTAACGCACTAATTTCTGGGCACCGCTCTTTAGGAAGGATGTCAAGGCCTTGGAAAGGGTACAGTGGAGATTTACTAGAATAGTACCTGGGGTGAGGGACTTCAGTTATGTGGAAATACTAGAGAAGCTGGGGTTGTTCTCCTTAGAGCAGAGAAGGTTAAGGGGAAATTTAATAGAGATGTTCAAAATGAGGAGGGGTTTTGACAAAGTAGATGGGGAGAAAGTGTTTCCACTGGTAGGAGGGTTGGTAACCAAAGGACACAGATTTAAGATAATTGGCAAAAATGCCAGGGGGGAGATGAGGAGAATTGCTTTACGCAGCGGGTTGTTGTAATCTGGAATGCGCTGCCTGAAAGGGCGGTGGAAGCAGATTCAATAGTAACTTTAAGAAGGGAATTGGATAAATACTTAAAAGGAAAAATTTGCAGGGCAATGGGGAAAGGGCAGGGGAGTGGGATTAATTGGATAGCTTTACCAAAAAGCCGGCACTTCTGTGCTGTATGATTTTATGATAATCTATTTTTGGTTCAGGGACGAATGTTTGTCAGAATTTTGGGAGACACCTTTAATATCCACATGAACAGGCAGGCAGCTTGACATCTCATCAGAAATGCAGCACTGCACTGAAATGCCAGCCTAGATGTTGTGCTTCAGTACGGAGTGGGGCTTGAGCGTACGGCCTTCTGATTCAGAGGCAAGAGGGCTGACCACTGAGCCAAGGGTGAGACTTAGCGGACATCTAAAAAGAGAGCGTTCCCTCTCGATCAGGCAATTAGGGAACTCTTCCCACCACCACCACCCCCCCCCCCCCCCCCCCCCCGAATTTTTCAGTTTGGTGTTTCTTAACTTTGGTTTGTGTGTGTCAGGTGCCAAACTGGGCAACAAAAAAAATCTGCATTAAAGTGAGGCCACTATTCCCGGCCAGAATGGAGATGATTGGGTAATTCACCCGTCAATCACACCTGGAGACCGCTCTGCTATAAGTGACTGGGATTGATTTTATGCACATAATTTGTATTGTGTAACTACCCTCCACTCCTGCATTTTGCTGGAGAAATAATCCTGCTTTCATCGGGAATTTCGGTCATGAGTTCTGTTTGCTGTAGTGTGTAGAGATTGTTTAAATAGACACACTTTGTTGTAAAGTAGATGCTGTTTGCTGTAAAGTAGATTCTGTTTGCTGTAAAGTAGACTCTGTTTGCTGTAAAGTAGACTCTGTTTGCTGTAAAGTAGACTCTGTTTGCTGTAAAGTAGACTCTGTTTGCTGTAAAGTAGACTCTGCTGTAAAATAGACTCTGCCCTAAAGTAGACTCAGTTTGCTGTAAAATAGACTCTGTTTGCTGTAAAGTAGACTCTGTTTGCTGTAAAATAGACTCTGCTCTAAAGTAGACTCTGTTTGCTGTAAAGTAGACTCTGTTTGCTGTAAAGTAGACTCTGTTTGCTGTAAAGTAGACTCAGTTTGCTGTAAAATAGACTCTGTTTGCTGTAAAGTAGACTCTGCTGCAAAATAGACTCTGTTTGCTGTAAAGTAGACTCTGTTTGCTGTAAAGTAGACTCTGTTTGCTGTAAAATAGACTCTGCTCTAAAGTAGACTGTTTGCTGTAAAGTAGACTCTGTTTGCTGTAAAGTAGACTCTGTTTGCTGTAAAGTAGACTCTGTTTGCTGTAAAGTAGACTCTGTTTGCTGTAAAATAGACTCTGTTTGCTGTAAAATAGACTCTGTTTGCCATGAATCCGGCCATAAGTCCCGCCCCACCTCTAACTGATTAGCTGACACACTGCAACTCATTGACTGACAGGGTGGTGTCAATACTCACTCCAAAAAAATATACTTGCTACCAACTGAGCCCAACAGGGGACAGTCATGAATAACGAGCAGTTGGAGGAGACATTGGATTTTTAGATGTGTTTAAGCGGATTAAAGGAGTTGATAGGGTAGATTGAGAGAAACTATTTCCTCTGGTGGGGGGAGTCCAGAACAAGGGGGAATAACCTTAAAATTAGAGCTAGGTCGTTCAGGGGTGATGTCAGGAAGCACTTCCTCACACAAAGGTAGTGGAAATCTGGAACTCGCTCCCCAAAAAAGCTGTTGTCAATTGGAAATTTCGAAACTGAAATTGATAGATTTTTGATGGGCAAAGGGTGTTAAGGGTTACGGAACCAAGGCGGGTAAATGGATTTAAGACACAGCTCAGCCGTGATCTCATCGAATGGCGTAACAGGCTCAAGGGGCTGAATGACCTCACCCTTGTTCCTATGGAGAGAACCGAGTGCCCATAAAAGTGTGCTCCAGCGTGAATCAACAGAGAAGAGGAGGGGAGCAGTTTTAAGAATAAGAATAAAACCGAGCAACTTTTACTTTCGGCGAATATATATGTTAAGAATGAAAATTAATTGAGCTAATCTGCATCCTGTTGTCACCTGGAGCCAGAGTTTGTCAGCGGGTTGACTGTTGGATATTTAAATAAAGTTTTATGTCGTTTCGCCTCTCTCTCTCTCGCTCTCCGTTTCGACCGCCCGAATCACATCGATTGGATTTCCCAGCTACGTCATCCTGCCATCGTCGGACGCTGCCAGTCGCCATAAACCCGTAGATCCGATCTTGTGGTGAAGTCTAGTGCGCAAGCTCGCTTCTATGGGTCTGTGTCAATGTGGTCCTGTAGTCGCCGTCCGTGGTCCCAGTAGGCCTCCCCGGTTACGACACGCACAGCGAGGAGCTCAAGCCCTTTTGTTGTTTTGCTTCTGGTTGGGATTTCTGACTGGTCTCCAGCTCCCTCAGACAGCATCTCTGAGATTCATTGTATCGGTTCCTCTTCCATTCCGAAGTCAATTTCTCTTCTCGCCTTTAAGTCCCTTTGTCTTTCTCTCTCCCAATGTACCTTACTCACACGCACACCACTCTCCCGGTGGCAATCTGGAACCCTTGCCCTCCCAAAAGGCGGAATGGCGGAACAGGCTCGAGGGGCTGAATGGCTTATTCCTGTTCCCATGATTCCCGATACTCGTGTGTCTTCCCATCTACACAGGCTGGTTATATGTGCGACTAATTGAAAATCTAGGGGTGATCTGATCAAGGTGTTTAAGATGATTAAAGGATTTGATAGGGTAGATAGGGAGAAACTATTTCCTCTGGTGGGGGAGTCCAGAACAAGGGGGCATAACCTTAAAATTAGAGCCAGGCCGTTCAGGGGTGATGTCAGGAAGCACTTCTTCACACAAAGGGTAGTGGAAATCTGGAACTCTCTCCCCCAAAAAGCTGTTGAGGCTGGGGGTCAATTGGAAATTTAAAAACTGAGATTGATAGATTTTTGTTAAGCAAAGGGTATTAAGGGTTACGGAACTAAGGCGGGTAGATGGAGTTAAGATACAGATCAGCCATGATCTAATTGAATGGCGGAATAGGCTCGAGGAACTGAATGGCCTCCCCCGGTTCCTATGGCCCTAAGGTGGATTACATCCTGAGATGTGCCTCCAATCACCTCTCTGCTTGCAGAGTTTCTAAAATCCCAGTCTGACCGCCTTTGGGGAATTGGCGAGTCAACATCGGGGGAGCCCCTTCCCGAACAAAAATCGAGGGAGGGAGGAAAAACAATTGGAGGAAGAGCACGTCATCTCCAGTGGCTCCTCCGAGCATTGGGCTAAAGGGAAAGAAAATAAGAATATCGATCATTAATCGCACAGATAGAGGATCCGCACAATGCCACCACGACCTGCTCTGTGAGCCAGTGAGAGGGGGGGAAAACAGGACTCGATCAGATGTGGCAGAGAAGTAGAAAAGTCAGAAAATGCTGGAAAACTCTCAGCGGGTCAGGCAGCATCTGTGGAGAGAGGTTAGGCAGAGGGAAAACAATTATGGGGAAAGAGCAGGGGAGTGGGATTAATTGGATAGCTCGACCAAAGAGCCGGCACAGGCACGATGGGCTGAATGGCCTCTTTCTGTGCCGTATCATTCTATGATTCGATGGTTCTGCTGTTGCCATTTACACCTCTTCTAGACCCGTCTTTTGTTTCTTTATGTCCCATTACCATCTCCTTTCGCCTCTCACCATCATCCCTTTTGTCATTTAATCTCTCCTGCCTTCCACCCTATCACAGACCTGCCCTTTTGTTCTTTCCTCCTCCTCCTCCCTCTTTTCCTTGCCCCTGCACTTGCTTAAAAACCTGTTACATCTCTAACATCTTTTCCAGTTCTGATGTAAGGTCATGGACCTGAAGCGTTAACTCTGTTTCTCTCTCCACAGATGCTGCCTGACCTGCTGAGTGTTTCCAGCAGTTTCTAGTTTTTATTTCAGATTCCCAGCATCCGCAGTATTTTGCTGTTGTTGCAGTAGGACAGTCATATGGGTTACGTGGGATCACGCAGAATGTGCAGCCCAGAAACAGGCCATTCGGCCCAACTGGTCCGTGCCGGTGTTTATGCTCCACACGAGCCTCCTCCCACCCCTCTTCATCTCACCCTATCAGCATATCCTTCTATTCCTTTCTCCCTCTGTTTATCTCGCGTCCCCTTTAGGTTCTACTTTGCCTCAGATGTGCTGTTGCCCGAGGTATGGGTGAAACTCTGTGAGGCGGTCCTGATGTATTTCCACACACTCACGCACACCCCATCACCCCCACCACCCCCATATGGCTGCGGGGGTGGGGTGGATGGGGGGGGGGGAGGGGATTTTTAAATCGAAGAAACGAGGCAACGATATGTGGTGTTGAGTCGGAAGTCTTTGCTTGCGTCCGGGCTGAGGTAGTAGGTTGTATAGTTTAGAGTTACACCACGGGAGTTAACTGTACAATCTCCTAGCTTTCCCCGGAGCACGCACGATCCATCGAGAAACGCAACGCCACAACCAGCCGAGGCAGGCATTTTGTTTTCGAAAAAAAATATTGGCAAATCCTTTGGCGCGCAAAAAAAAAAACCCAATAGAAGCACTCGGATTATGAACACATTTCAGTGCTTTGGTGCGAGGGGAATTTTTCAAATTTAGTCCCCGTCAAGATCGACAGCACACACACAGTGAACTCCTGCCCGAAACTGGGCTGCTATCCTTGACGTCTTCAAAGGCCAGCTCAGGTCTGGTTGGCCAACTCTGGTTTGGACGTATTCCTGGAGGTTTCATCACATGATCTCTCGCCTCCGACCGTCCCGCCACACTTTGGAATCTTTGGGTAGAGAGTCTTTGGAATTCCCTGCCCCAAAGGGCTGTGGATGCTGAGTCGTTGAGTGTATTCAAGGCTGAGATCGATAGAATTTTTGACTCTGTGGGGAATCAAGGGATATGGGGATCGGGCGGGAAAGTGGAGTTGAGGTAGGAGATCAGCCGTGATCTTATTGAATGGCGGAGTAGGCTCGGGGGGGGGGGAGTATGGCCTACTCCTGCTCCTAATTCTTATGTTATGTTCTTATGTACTCCCACCAATACGATCCACCACCTTCCCATAAGTGTAAAGTGAACAGACTCTTTGTTGCTCGAGTGAATGATCCTTGATTTTCAGTCAAACAGCCAATTTCCCCCAACTCCAATATTTTTACAGCTAATAAATTAAAGTGCTCAAAGGAAATGAGAACAACTTACAATTTCTTTTTAACGCCCATTGTGATTTTTCTCCCTGGGTTTGCTGGAAGCAGTGTCCAGGAGATCAGTCTTTAATTCCTGGAGACTCCAGGCCAATCCTGGAGGGTTGGCAGCAATGAAAAAAAATATTAAGAGGGAAGGGACCTAAAATCTGAGCTAGGTTGATGCAAATCTTCTTCCCAATTTCCGGATGATCTGGTCATTATCACATTGCTGTTTGTGGGAGCTTGCTGTGCGCAAATTGGCTGCTGCGTTTCCTACATTACAACAGTGACTCCACTTCGAAAGTACTTCATTGACTGTAAAGCGCTTTGGAATGTTCTGAGATCATGAAAGGGGCTGTAGAAATCTCATCTTCTCCTGAAAACGCTGGCTTTAGTCCAGGGGTATAGCGCTGCAAGCGCTGGCTGGCCCTCAAGTAATGGCCTCACTTGGTCAGTCTTCAGGTATGTGCCTAGGCGACGACTGTTGGCAAGTTTTTAGACCGTAGAGTGTGTCATGCCTAAGCCTGTCCAGGCACAAGAACGCCAGTGACTCAGTGGGTAGCACTCTCGCCTCTGAGTCAGAAGGTTGTGGGCTCAAGTCCCACTCCAAAGACTTGAGCACAAAAATCTAGGCTGACTCTCCCAGTGCAGTACTGAGAGCGTGCTGCACTGTTAGAGGTGCTGTCATTTGGATGAGACATTAAACCGAGGCCCCACCTGCCCTCTCAGGTAGATGTCAAATATCCCGTGGCCAATGATCCCTGTAATCCTTTTTGACCCTTTAAGGGGCTGTGCGGGCCATTCAAAATACTGCGCATGCACGGTTTTTACATTGAAAAGCCGGCTGTGCAGATTCCCTGGAGCGCTGCACAGCTGCACAGCTTACAGGAAACATTGAACATGGCACTATTTCAAATAAGAGCAGGGGAGTTCTCCACGATGTCCCAGACCAAAATTTATCCCTCAACCAACATCACTAAAACAGATTATCTGGACATTATCGCATTGCTGTTTGTGGGCGCTTGCTGTGCGCAAATTGGCTGCCACAGTTCCTACATTACAACAGTGACTGCACTTCAAAAAGTACTTCATTGGCTGTGAGGCGCTTTGGGACCTCGTGAGATGGTGAAAGGGGCTGCATAAATACAAGTCTTTCCAGCAGGACTCACTTGGTGTGATCTCCTGCACTGGTTTTGATCGCCTGACTGGGTCGGAGAAGAATTTTTCAGGGTATTTTTTTCCCTTGTAGGCCCTGGGTTGTTTTCTCTTTTTTTTTTGCCTCTCCCAGGAGATTTCATGGCGGCGGGGTGGTGGTGTGGGGGTGGGGGGTGGACAGAAGGGTTGGGAAGAGTCTAGTCATTATACTTGTGAAGAGCGGGGCTGACATGATGGACCAGCTGGTCATTTCCTGCCCGACCATTTGGGATGTTCGTATGTTGATAGTGGGCCAGGCACAGGACGTCAGGCTCGTGCTTTCTACCCTCCTTACAACCAGGGTGTTAGAGACAATTGTCACCTCACCCCCCCAACCCCACCAGCTGATTCAGTTGCGAATAAACTAAATGGGCTACGATTCCTTTAAAATAATTGGAAAAATAAGGTCATATGAACACATTAAAGGCCCAGGGATTGGGGGAGAGGGGGAAGCCCACATGAATTTCTGGGCACCAGGTCCTGGAGACATTTTAACACCTGGGCCTCATTTCCACCGTGGATGCTCGAACCCGGCGCGAATGACCACCTGGTGGACCGTCGGATGGGAGTGGCACCCGAGGGAGTGGTCAGCGGCGCTGAGGTAAATGGTCGGGGGGGCGGGGGATGGAGGTGGATCACGATCAGGAGAAGGGAAGGGGGAGGCCCAAGGTTTCGTTGTGCGCTCCTGCTCCCCTCCTGGCCCGCAAAGAAGCCATAAAACAAATTGAAATGGCCGACCTTTCCTTGGCCTCTCCCGGCCCGGCTCCTGGTTTCACCAGCGTGTCCTGGCACTATTGCCTGACTTGCGGCATCCATAGTTAAAATGGCGTTGGGGTCCTAATCACGTGATTGGACCAATGTTCCCTGCAAGCTGCGCGGCCGCTCAGGGCCAAACAAAATTAGAGGAAACATTGGATAGGACCCCGACTTTTACAGATTAAACGCCTGCCCGTGGTGTGCACCTTTCCCGAAACCGAAAATCCGAGCGGTTAAAATGGCGGCGGGCAGGAGCGCGTCGAGAACGCAGCGGGAAAGCAGGGAGGTTCCCATCGGGCACACAGGGTTGAAATTGGGCCTTGTGTGTTTGCCCCCAAGATTGTCAACACTAGTTTCTGGACTTCACTGAATGTCTAATTTGTGGAGAGGAGGTTGCCAGCGCTCTGAGTTGGTGCTGAGTTTTTTTTTATTGTTCCTTTATGGGATGTGGGCATCGCTGGCAAGGCCAGCATTTATTGCCCATCCCTAATTGTCCCTTGAGAAGGTGGTGGTGAGCCACCGCCTTGAACCGCTGTAGTCCGCGTGGTGAAGGTACTCCCACAGTGCTGTTAGGGAGGGAGTTCCAGGATTTTGACCCAGCGACGATGAAGGATCGGCGATATACTTCTAAGTCAGCAGGATGTGTGACTTGGAGGGGAACTTTGGGGTGTTGGTGTTCCCATGCGCCTGCTGCCTTTGTCCTTCTAGGTGGAAGAGGTCGCGGGTTTGGGAGGTGCTGCCGAAGAAGCCTTGGTGAGTTGCTGCAGTGCATCTTGTAGATGGTACACACTGCAGCCACGGTACGCTGGTGGTGGAGGGAGTGATTGTTTAAGGTGGTAGATAGGGTGCCAATAAGAACATAAGAACATAGGAAATAGGAGCAGGAATAGGCCACTTGGCCCCTCGAGCCTGCTCCGCCATTCAATAAGATCATGGCTGATCTTGGGCTCAAAGCCACTTCCCTGACCGCTCCCCATAATCCTTCACTCCCTTATCTTGCAAAAATCTGTCTGTCTCCACCTTAAATGTATTTAATGACCCAGCCTCCATGGCTCTCTGGGCCCGAGATATCCACAGATTTATGACCCTCTGAGAGAAGAAATTCCTCCTCATCTCAGTTCTAAAAGGGCGACCCTTTATTCTGAAACTATGCCCCCGAGTTCTAGATTTCCCCACGAGGGGAAACATCCTCTCTGCATCTACCTTGTCGAGCCCCCTCAGTATCTTATATGTTTCAATAAGATCAAGTGAGTTGCTTTGTCCTGGATGGTGTCGAGCTTCTTGAGTGTTGTTGGAGCTGCACTCATCCAGGCAAGTGGAGAGTATTCCATCACACTCCTTACTTGTGCCTTGTAGATGGTGGAAAGGCTTTGGGGAGTCAGGAGGTGAGACACTCGCCACAGAATCCCTAGCCTCTGACCTGCTCTTGTTGCCACAGTATTTATGTGGCTGGTCCAGTTAAGTTTCTGGTCAATGGTAACCCCCAGGATGTTGATGGTGGGGAATTTGGCGATCGTAATGCCGTTGAATGTCATGGGGAGGTGGTTAGACTTTCGCTTAGTTAGCAGATCTCAGCTGGGGATAGCTGTAGGACAGCTGCAAATGGCCTCACGAACTCTGGGATAGGGAGGGCAGAAGTCTGCCTACATTCCTGCTCCTGGTCACAACCAGGAGCCCTGCTGTGAAGTGTGTGTGTCTGTTTGTGTGTCTATGTGTGTGTGTGTGCATCTGTGTATGTGTATCTTGTATGTGTGTGCATCTGTGTATCTGTCAAAGATAATTTGACACTGAGCCACATAAGGAGCTATTAGGACAGGTGACCAATCGCTTGGTCAGAGAGGTAGGTTTTAAAGAAGATCTTAAAGGAGGAGAGAGATAGAGAAATGGAGAGGTTTAGGGAGGGAATTCCAAAGCTAATGCCGAAGCAGCTGAAAGCACGGCCGCCAATGGAAGGGCGAAGGGAGTGGGGGATGCACAAGAGGCCAGGATTGGAGGAGCGCAGAGATCACGGTGGGTTGTAGGGCTGGAGGAGGTTACAAAGATAGGGAGGGGCGAGGCCATGGAGGGATTTGAACGTGAGAATGTGAATGTTGAAATTGAGTTGTTGCCGGCCCGGGAGCCAATGTATGTCAGCAAGCACAGGGGTGATGGGCGAACGGGAATTGGTGTGAGTTAGAACACGGGCAGCCGAGTTTTGGATGAGCTTAAATTTATAGAGGGAGCAAGGTGGGAGGCCGGCCTGGAGAGCGTTGGAATAGTCAAGTCTTGAGATAACATTGGCATGGACGAGGGTTTCAGCAGCAGATGAGCTGAGGCGGAGATGGGCGTGTTACGGACGTGGAAATAGACTGTCTTGGTGATGGGGAGGATGTGGGGGCCAGAAGCTTATCTCAGGGCCACAACCATAAAGTGACTCCCTTTTCACCCCAAAATAATTGGGGGGGAAACCGGTCTGGTGGATTGGAGTGCCTCTGGAAGGACTAACGTGGCCAATGGGCACAATATCAACCATTAGTTTAAGGCCAATGTTCTCTTGTCCACATGAAAAGCATTTGGAGTGCGGGCCGATGCTGACACAACGGTACTCATGCCAACGATTAATCCTCTTCAGCAGAGTCTGGCGCCCGCCACCTTGCAATACTTGCCATCTGGATTGCAGAGCCTCCACTTATCCCTAATCATTGCAAACACAGCAAACCGCACCAAGTATGGGCAGGAGCTGGGATCCACATGCTGCTCTTTGTAAATCCGAACCTACCACTAAATACGCTCACCCCCCACATCAGCTGGAAAATAGCACAGTCCCAGCATCGGCAGGGCGATGTATTGTGTCTCTAATTGGCACCTCGTTTCTCGTCGCTCCTTAGTTTCCTTCGAACATCTCACTGCAGTGTGTTTGCGAAGACACAAAATTGATGGGCAGGTAAAGACCAGTTGGGGTCCATAAAGCCTGTTGTACACTCGTGACGGCTGGACCATCGTGACGAAACACTGCTTCACCACCCCCTGTCGCCCCCCCCCCCCCCTCCACCCCCGCAACACAGACATGTAATCTCCTGGCAGAGGCAAAAAACAGAGAATAAGGGAGAAAAATACTCTGGGAAATTCTTCTCCGACCTCCTCGGGCGATTGGAACCAGTCCAGGAGATCACACGGACCGAGTATTATCTGTAAAGACACATGGGGGCGATTTCAACCCTACTCGCTCAGCAGGAACCTGGCAGGTGGGCAGTTAGGATTGCCCCTGGCTCTTACCTATCCGATTACAACAGCTGCAATTTTAACCTGCTCTCCTGAGCAGGCAGCGAGGACAGGCGCCCGGAACCAACGGGGTCCTTCTGTACATATGCATGTTGCGGACCGATGACATCATTGAGGCCCGACAGTAATTTTAACTCAGGCCTGTGCGAGGAATCCACCTGGAGTTAAAATCGGGGCCTAACCTTCTATCTGATGTGATCTAATGTGATTGGCTGTTGAACAGCAATGGTATCAGAGGGTTGGATCTAGTCAGTAGTCATTACATAGAATCCACAGCACAGATACAGATACAGGCTATTCAGCCCAATTGGTCTATGCCGGTGTTTATACAGCACATGAGCCTCCTCCCATTCTAATGACCTCTTCCCGCCCTGATTACCCCAGTATCCCTTTATTCCTTCTCCTTCGTGTATACCTCTCAAGCCTTCCCTTAAATGCTTTGATGCTGGTCGGTCAAACACTGACCTTTCACCTCTGGGAGAGTCGCCTCTGCCTACTGGCTGTAAGGAGTCTGTGTGAAATGATTTTGGGACAGTTTCAATCCTGTTTGCAATGGGCATGGATCCCACACCACAAAGCTGCCTCTAATTCAGCACTAATTAGCACTGAATTGGCAGTCTTACTCAGGGAGGCCACAGTACAGATGATGTAGGAAGTAAAGAACAGAAAGACTTGCATTTATATAGCGCCTTTCACGGCCTCAGTATGTCCCAAAGCGCTTTACAGCCACTGAAGTACATTTGAAGTGTAGTCACTGTTGTAATGTAGGAAACGCCGCAGCCAATTTGCGCACAGCAAGCTCCCACAAACAGCAATATGATAATGACCAGATAATTTGTTTTAATAATGTTGGCCAGGACACCGGGGAGAACTCCCCTGCTCTTCTTCAAAATAGTCCCATGGGATCTTTTACATTCACCTGAGAGGGCAGACAGGTCCTCGGTTTAACGTCTCATCCAAAAGACGGCACTTCCGGCAGTGCAGCACTTCCTTGGCATTGCACTGGATTATGGGCTCAAATCTCTGGAAAGGGGCGTGAACCCACAATCTTCTGACTCAGAGGCGAGGTTGCTACCCACTGAGCCAGAGCTGACACCTTGGAGAAGGTGTCACACTGCTGGAGCAGTATTCTTCTGAGCAGAGATCTTCACTCAGCTCCCCGGGGGTGCTTGGTGCTAAGAGGAGAGGTGTAAATTTGAAAGGCTCCGCTCTCAGCATGGAGCTTAAGCAGATGGTTGCACAGTTCAGAGAGAAAGGGCTCCAGGGATGATCTTGAGATCCTCACTCCCCTTCTGGTCAAGCTCCATGTTGGGAGCAGAGCCTTGCAAAGTTACGGGCTAGGGCCTGAAATGGAAACTGTTCCATACCCCAGCGCTAAGACCTCTCTCCTTAATGAACACAAATAAAGTTATGATGATGTAGTTCTTCATAGTCCAAAACCCATCCTTAGAAATGAAGTCATCTTGCGGTCAATAGTTTACTCAAATGAAAGATGGTGCAGCCAGTAATTCCAGACTGCCTTTGACCTCCGACCTGTTTGTCCAGCACCGAGAGGGACCCCAATCAATATTCAAACTGGATCATTCTCTCCACTGGTGTAACAGGGCCAATTTAGTGAGGCCGTGCTCCCGTCGTGGAGTGTCACTCAATGGGAGCACACAGCTGAGACGTCCAACTTGAGTTGCACCAAATTTTACGGTCGTTAAAATAAATCACTAGTAAATCGGAAGCATAGTGAATCAGAAGTGCTAGCATCTTCTCTAGTGATTTTTAATTTCTTTATTTCAAAATATTGAAAACCACGATTGCAGTATGGCTGTGACAAATATCATCGGGACACCAGCTTGCTTACGTTATGCTAAACCTTTATAAATCACTGGTCAGGCCTCAGTTGGAGTGTTGTGTCCAATTCTGGGCACCGCACTTTAGGAAGGATGTCAAGGCCTTGGAGAGGATGCAGAGGAGATTTACCGGAATGGTACCAGGGAGGAAAGACATCAGTTACGTGGATAGACTGGAGAAGCTGGGATTGTTCTCCTTAGAGCAGAGAAGGTTAAGAGGAGATTTAATAGAGGTGTTCAAAATTATGAGCTGTTTTGATAGAGTGGATAGGGAGAAACTGTTTCCACTGGCAGAAGGGTCGGTAACCAACGGACACAGATTGAAGATAATTGGCAAAAGAACCAGAGGGGAGATGAGGAGAATTTTTTTTGCACAGCAGTGAGTTGTTGTGATCTGGAATGCGCTGCCTGAAAGGGCGGTGGAAGCAGATTCAATAGTAACTTTCAAAGTTAAATGGATAAATACTTGAAGGGGAAAAATTTGCAGGGCTACGGGGAAATAGCAGGGGGGAGTGGGACTAATTGGAGAGCTCTTTCAAAGACCCGGCACAGGCACGATGGGCCAAATGGCCTCCTTCTGTGCTGTATCATTCTATGTGAACTACTTAGCTTTTCAAATAAATAGTTCAAAGAGAAGGAAAGTGTGCAGGGTGTACTTTGAAAAAGTAATGACTTAAAAGAATCTGATTTTCCTGAACTGCGAGGTTGGGCTTCGCAGGCGTGTTTCTGCCAGAGCGCTTCCATGGCAACGTCACGGGCCACGATTTCAGACCAGGCCTAAGAGCAAATTTGGAGTTTGGAGCTATGGGATCCTGGACGACAGCTCAGGATCCCCACTTGACAGCAGGGGTAGGGTTGCCAACTCTTGTTGGATGTATTCCTGGAGTTTCATCACATGATCTCCTGCCTCCGACCGCCCCACTCGGTCAAATAGCCTTTTTACCAATCTCCAATCTTTAAATAATTCATAAACAAAAGAAAATGGTGGGGGGGGGGGGCGGCAACACTTTTTTTTAACGCTTCTATGATGTTTTTACTCTCGGACTTGCCCCAGGAGATTGATCTTGCCATGGAGAGAGTGCAGCGAAGATTCACAAGGCTGATACCTGGGATGGCAGGAATGACGTATGAAGAGAGATTGGTTCGATTAGGCTTATATTCGCTAGAGTTTAGAAGAATGAGAGGGGATCTCATTGAAACTTATGAAATTCTAACAGGACTAGACAGACTAGATGCAGGAAGGATCTTCCCGATGGCGGGGGAGTCCAGAACCAGGGGTCACAGTCTAAGGATAAGGGGTAAGCCATTTAGGACTGAGATGAGGAGGAATTTCTTCACCCAGAGAGTGGTGAACCTGTGGAATTCTCTACAACACAAGGCAGTTGAGGCCAATTCATTAAATATATTCAAGAAGGAGTTAGATATATTTCTTTAGGCTAAAGGGATCAAGGGATATGGGGAGAAAGCAGGGACAGGGTACTGAATTTGGATGATCAGCCATGATCTCATTAAATGGCGGAACAGGCTCGAGGGGCCGAATGGCCTACTCCTGCTCCTATCTTCTATGTTTCTATGCTTCTATGATCTGTGATTCCTGGAGACTCCAGGACAACCCTGGAGAGTTGTCCAATGGCTCTGAGATTAATCAGCACGGGCCAAGAATCGCTTATGTCAGAGACGGTTTGGCAGCTCCTCCCTCTATATGATGGACTAATCTGCATAGTTTACGCATAATCTGCATCACCGTGACATCATTGTGCCCCAGCCATTGCTCACAGTGATCCTGGCGAGGGGCTGGTTTTGCCAGTATCAATCATGGTGGATGCGATTCAGCTGAATGTTCTGTACAACATGGCAAAAGCAATATTCTAAGACTTCTGTTTCCGCCCCCCCTCCGGCCCTCAGTATTCCCAGTACAGGCACAATGGCCTCCTTCTCTGCTGACATTCCTATGATTCCCAGGCTAGGGAGATGGAAAATAAATCAGTCTGAGAGAGTGTTGCCAACTCTGGTTGGGCATATTCCTGGATGTTATATCACACGATCTCCCACCTCGAACCGGCGCAGTCCCACACTCCCGCCATTGGTCCATCCTCCCGGATCCACTGCCTTCCCACGGCCAATTGGAAAGCAAACAGACTCTTTGTTAAACCGAAATAACAACAGAAAACGCTGGAAAAACTCAGCAGGCCAGGCAGCATCCGTGGAGAGAGAAACAGAGTTAACGTTTCAGGTCGAAGACCTTTCGTCAGTTCTGACGAAAGGTCTTCGACCTGAAACGTTAACTCTGTTTCTCTCTCCACGGATGCTGCCTGGCCTGCTGAGTTTTTCCAGCGTTTTCTGTTGTTATTTCGGATTTCCAGCATCCGCAGTATTTTGCTATCGTCTTTGTTAAACCGATTGGATTAATCTCGACTGTCAATCAAACAGCCCTTTTTCCCCCATCTCCATTATTTTTATAACTAATAAATGAAAGTGTTCAAAGAAAATGAAAAAGCATAACTTTTTCATGATATTTCTCCCAGGTTTCTTGCAGGAATGCCCTGGAGATTAATCTTCAATTCCTGGAGACTCCAGGACAGCTCTGGAGGGTTGGCGACCCGAGCCTGAGAATACTGATTTAAGCACTTCTAGGGATTAGGGAATATCTAAATACTAACATTGACATGCGCCATGTTTGCTATACCCATCTGAGACGCCAGACTCATTGATAGCTGCTTGTTGCATCACAGGCATAGCTTGTCCTGCTCTAAAATGGCTATTCTACGGCAGCGTGTGTGTAATACGCCATGTTACCACAGGAGTGGACACTAAGACACGCATGAGCTGTACAGAACCAGGCAGGATTGAGTTGTTCCCCTTAATCTGGCTTCTGGCAGAGTCAGCAGTGAGATACTGTGAGACCACACCTTGAGTATTGTGTGCAGTTTTGGTCGCCTTATCTGAGGAAGGATGTTCTTGCCATGGAGGGAGTTCAGCGAAGATTCACCAGACTGATACCTGGAATGGCAGGAATGACGTATGAAGAGAGATTGGGACGATTGGGCTTGTATTCGCTAGAGTTTAGAAGAATGAGAGGGGATCTCATTGAAACTTATAAAATTCTAACAAGACTAGATGCAGGAAGGATGTTCCCGATGGCGGGGGAGTCCAGAACCAGGGGTCACAGTCTAAGGATAAGGGGTAAGCCATTTAGGACTGAGATGAGGAGGAATTTCTTCACCCAGAGAGTGGTGAACCTGTGGAATTCTCTACCACAGAAGGCAGTTGAGGCCAATTCATTAAATATATTCAAGAATGAGATAGATATATTTCTTAAGGCTAAAGGAATCAAGGGATATGGGGAGAAAGCAGGGACAGGGTACTGAATTTGGATGATCAGCCATGATCGCATTGAATGGTGGAGCAGGCTCGAGGGGCCGAATGGCCTACTCCTGCTCCTATCTTCTATGTTTCTATGATACACATGAGCTGTACAGTACCAGCCAGCGGTGAGTTGCTTGCTTTCAAAGAAAGAAAGACTTGCATTTCTATAGCGCCTTTCACGACCACCGGACGTCCCAAAGCGCAATACAGCCAATGAAGTACTTTTGAAGTGTCGTCACTGTTGTAATGTAGGAAACGCGGCAGCAAGCTCCCTCAAACAGCAATGTGATAATGAACAGGTAATCTGTTTTAGTGATGTTAATAGAGGGATAAGTATTGGCCAGGACACCAGGGATAACTCCCCTGCTCTTCTTCGAAATAGTGCCATCTTTTACGTCCACCTGAGAGTGCAGACGGGGCCACGGTTTAACGTCTCATCCGAAAGACGGCACCTCCGACAGTGCAGCACTCCCTCAGTACTGGCACTGGAGTGTCAGCCTAGATTTTTGCGCTCAAGTCTCTGGAGTGGGACTTGAACCCACGACCTTCATGACTCAGAGGCGAGGGTGCTCCCCACTGAGCCACAGCTGACAGTCAAAGCCCAGTATGTGCTGTGCATGTACGGGGAGTTGACACTGAGACAAACATGAGTCGTACTGTAACCAGGCCGCTGCAAATTGTCTGTTTTTACTTGGTCTGCATTGTAAAATGGAGACTGAATTTCCAATGAGCACCCATGTAATACTCGCAGTGTTGTAGTGAAGTCCGAGCTGAGCCAGCTAACAGGATCCTTAAGAATCCATTTGTTGTTGCAAAAACTGTTAGCAAGCATAACGTTACATAGAATTGCATAGAATTTACAGCAATTAACCTCCTACCAAGTGTTTTCCTTTAGAAGTTAGAAGTGTACTGATAAATGACAAATAAAAGAGGACCCAGGTAAGAGGAGAGGTGATCCAGGCTGCAACGGTACTCTGCTCTTGTAATAGGAGAAAAATCAACATTTGCTGAACTATTTATTGACTATTATACTTTCAATAAACTCATCTAATCGAGGCAATAATAGAAAGAAAAGAAATAAAGAACTTGCATTTCTATAGCGCCTTTCACGACCTCAGGATGTCTCAATGTGCTTTACAGCCAATGAAGTGCATTCGAAGTGTAGTCACTGTTGTAATGTCGGAAACACAGCAGCCAATTTGCACACAGCAAGATCCCACAAACAGCAATGTGATAATTACCAGATCATTTTTTTTAGTGATGTTGGTTGAGGGATAAATATTGGCCCATTGTAAAAGAAAGAAGGAAGAAAGAGTAATTTATTCCTGGAATGATGCCTAGAATATAAACGGCCCGCTTTCCAATACCACTCCGTCTCCCTCCATCTCTCCTACCTTCAAAAGCTTCCTGAAAGCTTATCGCCTCGCTATTCCTCCCTAAACTGCACTACATCCTGCTCACTGTCCATCTCTCCCCGCCTACAAGGTGCTCTAAGACAATTACCGACATGAGGCGGGGAGGGGGTTAGGTTAAGGGGAGGTGTTCAAAAGTGTTTAATAAAGAGGTGTAAAATATTATGAGCTGTTTTGATAGAGTAGATAGGGAGAAACTGTTTCCACTGGCAAGAGGGTCGGTAACCAGAGGACACAGATTTAAGATAATTGGCAAAAGAACCAGAGGGGGAGATGAGGAGAATTTTTTTACGCAGTAAGTTGTTGTGATCTGAAAGGGTGGTGGAAGCAGATTCAATAGTAACTTTCAGAAGGGAATTAGATAAATACTTGAAAAGGAAATTTTTTCAGGGCTGTGCGGAAAGAGCAGGAGAGTGGGACTAATTGGAGAGCTCTTTCAAAGAGCCGGCACAGGCACGAATGGGCTGAATGGCCGCTTCTGAGTTGTATCATGCGATGATTCTATGATTAAGTTAGTTTATGATGCGGAGATGCCGGTGTTGGACTGGGGTGGACAAAAGTGAGAAGTCGCACAACACCAGGTTATAGTCCAACAGCTTTATTTGAAATCACAAGCTTTCGGAGCGCTGCTCCTTCGTCAGGTGAAGAAGGAGCAGCGCTCCGAAAGCTTGTGATTTCAAATAAAGTTGTTGGACTATAACCTGGTGTTGTGCGACTTCTCACTTTTAAGTTAGTTTACACAGTATATGCTGGCAGATCCTGTGGCCTGGAGGTTTGGGGCCCTCCGTACAGGGTGATTCCACGATCCAGCCCTTCCTAGCGGGGGAGAGACACTCACACGGAGCGAATTTGGGAAATCGCGGGTGTGAGGCCCATGATTTCCATGATTTAAAAGCCTGGAAGATGGGAAGGCTGAGGGAGGTGAGGGTCTCCACAGTCCTGGGAAGGAATGAGTTGGAGCAGGAGATGAATCTTTAAGGATTAGTACACTATTCATTCACCTCAGGAGTTGAGGTTCAAATCCAAGTCAATTTGATGGGAAGGAAGTTTCTCTCTGTGTGAATCCGACGTTAAATGATCTGATTAATTATAACCCAGTTCCTAATGGACATGCGCCCCATAGAACAAAACTGCACAAAGTTAATAATCTCAGTCGGAGGAGGAGCAGGGATGGCTCCAGTGGGAAATGGAGAAATGCCACACTGATGCAGCAGAGGGTTCTTGTCTAGGGTCCAAAGCCTTTCAGCACAGTTTTAGGACAGTTAGCAGAGTGGGAACTTTACATTTAAGAGGACTGAATTATGAGGAAAGACTTAGAAAATGTGTGCTTTTCAAGCTTGACTGATTTGACCCTGAGCTGAGCTTCCCACCACATATCCGTTCCATCACCAAGACCGCCTATTTCCACCTCCGCAACATCGCCCGTCTCCGCCCCTGCCTCAGCTCATCTGCTGCTGAAACCCTCATCCAGGCCTTTGTTACCTCCAGACTCGACTATTCCAATGCCGGCTTCCCACCTTTCACCCTCTGTAAACTTGAGCTCTGCTGCCCGTATCCTAACTCGCACCAAGTCCCGCTCACCCATCGCCCCTGTACTTGCTGACCTACATTGGCTCCTGCTCTGGCAAAGCCTCGATTGTAAATGATCATTCTTGTTTCCAAATCCATCCATGGCTTCACCCCTGCCTGTCTCTGTAACCTTCCTCCAGTCCTACAACCCTCCGAGATCTCTGCGCTCCTCCAATCTGGCAACTTGTGCATCCCTGATTTTCATTGCTCCACCATTGGCGACCGTGCCTTCAACTGCCTGGGCCCTAAGCTCTGGAATTCACTCCCTAAACCCTCTCCGCCTCGCTACCTCTCTCTTCTTCTTTAAGACACTCCTTAAAGCCTACCTCTTTGACCAAGCTTTTGGTCACCTGTCCTAATATCTCCTTATGTGGCTCGATGTCAGAATTTGTTTGATATTGTTAAAGGTGCATCATAAATGCAAGTTATTGTTGTTGTTGTTGCATAAGAACATAAGGAATAGGAGCAGGAGTAGGCCATTCAGCCCCTCGAGCCTGCTCCGCCGTTCAATAAGATCATGGCTGATCTTCGACCTCAATTCCACTTTCCTGCACTATCCCCACATCCCTTGATTCGCATAATATCCAAAAATCTATCGATCTCTGTCTTGAATAGACTCAATGACTGAGCCTCCACAGCCCTCTGGGGTAGAGAATTCCAAAAATTCACAACCCTCTGAGTGAAGAAATTTCTCCTCCTCTCAGTCCTAAATGGTCGACCCCTTATTCTGAGACTGTGACCCCTGGTTCTAGACTCCCCTGGCCTACTCCTGCTCCTATTTCTTATGTTCTTATGTTCTTATATCACCCAGTATACAACCAGTCAGATCCTTTCATCGCAGAATGCTCTCTGAATTAATTCCCTAATTCCGAATAGTCAAGGTGAACAGTTAAGGAATTCCTGAGTGCAATTATCTTACGGCGGAAGGAAAAATGAAGGCTTCCTTACACGACTGTCGTATGTGTGTTGTGCTGGTAACTAAATGCTGGAACATTCCGTACCCCAGATTGTAGAAAGTCTAGTCAGACTGGGCTGTGTGCAAACTAGTATACTAGCGGGGAGAGTCTCAGGAACTCAGGAACTCTTCAGACTGAAATCACTATGGGTCGATTAGGCTTATATTTGCTAGAGTTTAGAAGAATGAGAGGGGATCTCATTGAAACTTATGAAATTCTAACAGGACTAGACAGACTAGATGCAGGAAGGATGTTCCTGATGGAGGGGGAGTCCAGAACCAGGGGTCACAGTCTAAGGATAAGGAGTAAGCCATTTAGGACTGAGATGAGGAGGAATTTCTTCACTCAGAGAGTGGTGAACCTGTGGAATTCTCTACCACAGAAGGCAGTTGAGGCCAATTCATTAAATATATTCAAGAAGGAGTTAGATATATTTCTTAAAGAAAGAAATGTCAGACCAATTAAATACATATTTTGGTTCTGTCTTCACAAAGGAGGACACAAATAACCTCCCAGAGATGTTGGGGAACATAGGGTCTGATGAAAGGGAGGAACTGGAAAAAATCAGGATTTGTAGGGAAATTGAAGGGATTGAAGGCCGATAAATCCCCAGGGCCTGATAATCTACATCTGAGGGTACTTAAGGAAGTGGCCCTAGAAATAGTAGATGCATTGCTGATCATCTTCCAACATTCGATGGAATCTGGAACAGTACCCATGGATTGGAGGGTAGCTAATGTTACCCCACTATTCAAAAAGGGTGGTAGAGGGAAAACGGGGAATTACAGACCGGTAAGCCTGACATCGGTAGTGGGAAAAATGCTAGAGTCCATTATAAAAGATGTAATAGCTGAGCACTTGGAAAACAGTGACAGGATCGGACAAAGTCAACATGGATTTACAAAAGGTAAATCATGCTTGACTAATCTACTGGAATTTTTTGAGGATGTAACTGGTAAAATAGATAAGGGAGAACCAGTGGATTTGGTGTATTTGGACTTCCAAAAGGCTTTTGATAAGGTCCTGCATAAGAGATTAGCGTGTAAAGTTAAGGCACATGGGATTGGGGGCAAGGTATTGACTTGGATAGAGAACTGGTTGGCAGACAGAAAGCAAAGAGTTGGAATAAACGGGTCTTTTTCCGAGTGGCAGGCAGTGACTAGTGGGGTACCGCAGGGATCGGTCCTTGGACCCCAGCTATTCACAATATATATTAATGATCTAGACAAGGGAACTAGATGTAATATCTCCAAGTTTGCAGACGACACAAAACTGGGTGGGCGTGTGTGCTGCGAGGAGGATGCCGAGAAACTCCAGGATGATTTGGACAGGTTGGGTGATTGGGCAGAAGCGTGGCAGATGCAATATAACGTGGATAAATGCGAGGTTATCCACTTTGGTGTCAAAAACAGAAAGGCAGATTATTATCTGAATGGCAATAGATTGGGAGAAGGGGAAGTGCAACGAGACCTGGGTGTCCTTGTGCACCAGTCGCTGAAGGTAAGCATGCAGGTGCAGCAGGCGGTTAAGAAGGCAAATGGTATGTTGGCCTTCATAGCGAGAGGGTTTGAGTACAGGAACAAGGATGTCTTGCTGCAGTTGTACAGGGCCTTGGTGAGACCACACCTTGAGTACTGTGTGCAGTTTTGGTCGCCTTATCTGAGGAAGGATGTTCTTGCCATGGAAGGAGTTCAGCGAAGATTCACAAGGCTGATACCTAGGATGGCAGGAATGACGTATGAAGAGAGATTGGGTCGATTGGGCTTATACTCGCTGGGGTTTAGAAGAATGAGAGGGGATCTCATTGAAACTTATAAAATTCTAACAGGACTAGACAGACTAGATGCAGGAAGGATGTTCCCGATGGCGGGGGAGTCCAGAACCAGGGGTCACAGTCTAAGGATAAGGGGTAAGCCATTTAGGACTGAGATGAGGAGGAATTTCTTCACCCAGAGAGTGGTGAACCTGTGGAATTCTCTACCACAGAAGGCAGTTGAGGCCAATTCATTAAATATATTCAAGAAGGAGTTAGATATATTTCTTAAGACTAAAGAGATCAAGGGGTATGGGGAGAAAGCAGGGACAGGGTACTGAATTTGGATGATCAGCCATGATCTCATTAAATGGCAGAGCAGGCTCAAGGGGCCGAATGGCCTACTCCTGCTCCTATCTTCTATGTTTCTATGTCTCTCCTTTGGACCGTTCAATAAAATCACCCTTTACATGTTGCACTGTGGACATGACCTTTCCTTTGCCAATATCCTGGACTAATTGTATAGCTTTTTCAAAGAGCTGGCACAGGCACGATGGGCCAACTGGCCTCCTTCAGAACTGTATCACAGCTGGAGTATTGTCTTCAATTCTGGGCACCAAATTTTAGGAAGGATGTCTTGGCCTTGGAGAGGGTGCGGAAGAGATTTACTGGAATGGTACCAGGGATGGGGAGGGGGGGGGTTTCAATTATGTGGAGAGACTGGAGAAGCTGCGATTGTTCCCCTCAGAGCAGAGAAGGTTCAGAGGAGATTTGATGGAGGTGATCAAAATCATGAATGGTTTTGATAGGGTAAATAAGGAGAAACTGTTTCCAGTGGCAGAAGGGTCGGCAACCAGAGGTGATTGGCAAAAGAACCAGAGGCGACATGAGGAAACAGTTTTTTACGCAGCGAGTTGTTGTGATCTAGAACGCGCTGCCTGAAAGGGCGGTGGGAGCAGATTCAATAGTAACTTTCAAAAGGGAATTGGATAAATACTTGAAGGGAAAAAATTTGCAGGGCTACGGGGAGAGAGCAGGGGGAGTGGAATAATTGAATAGCTCTGCCAAAATGTTGTCACAGGCATGATGGGCTGAATGGCCTCCTTCTGTGATGTATCATTCTATGATTCTGTAACACTGAATCCGTCTCTGAGAATCAGGAAACATCTTAATCAGAACTGTGGTGAATTTTCAATGCCTCGCGCAAAGACTACAGGATAACTCTTCGGAGGCTGGATCGCTGGCACAGAATCTCACTCCAAAGGAAGTACAGATGGGAGAATTAGGCACGGGGATCAATATCCCTGATCTGAGACTCTCCCGATTTTCTATACATTAAAGTTAATGGCTGGAAAAGCGAGAGTGCCGCAGATCGGACTAACTGAAGTCGTGTAACCAATTCTTCGACCCAGGTTCCCGCCAGTCGAGAGTCCACGCCAGGGATGGGCTCTCCAAAACTTTGCTCTCAATGCCTCCATAATTCTCAGCCAGTGATTGATAGCCTCCTTCCTGCTTGGACTTCAGAGGTGAGAGTTCATCCAGGCGTCCCACTCCTGATTGCTCTCCAGTGACTCCTGCTGGGCGTTGCTGGTATTCCAGTGTCAAGGCGAGGCAGGACTGGGCCTGGTTTCGAGGCCACCCACGGTCTAACAGGCTGGCAAAGCTCACAGAGGCAGTACGTCATGGCACTTGAGCCAAGTAAGTACCAGAGGCCAAGAGCACCACAGTAAGAATCGCTTCAGGACAAAAGAGAGCAGGCTTGGTGGAGGGGGTGGGGAAAGAGGAAGAAAGTTCCAATTTTTATTGATGGAGCCTCCTCCACATTTTTCAGAGCGTAGACCCTGAGCTGCCAAGCACATCAGCCTCAGCCAACCCTTCTTAACCGGATGAGAGAGAAAAGGGGTTTCATGCTTTAGAAAGGCAGAGAAATCCCTGCTACAGCCTCATAAAACACAGCCAACATAAACCTCCCTCCCCCCCCCCCCGCAACTTAAAACTCAGCGCCATCTTCTCAGAACGTGGCTACCTGTGGGTGCCTCCCGGCTCCCCCGGTGAGGATTGGTCGGGGTGTGGTGGGGGGGGTGGGGGCGGGGGCCTCCGCATCCAAACAGGCGTTTTGTTCACCTTTGAACCCACAAATACCTTCTCCAGATGCACGAGAATCGAACAATGCGAAAAATCACCCTGGCTCAGCCAAAGCAGGTCCAGCTGGAAAAAGGCCCGTTTTTTGTGCAAGTCATTGATTACAGCTGTGTTTCAACTGATGTGACAGTTGAAAAATAAATTGCGAGATTAGGGAACCGTAATAAATGGCTCTTTGTCGAGCAGGGGCTGGAGGCGTTCTGCAGAGGCTGAAAGTACCACGTTGAGCCCGTTTTGATACCAATTCGCTCGAGCCACTTACATGTCAACTCCGGAAAGGATTGGGCTTTTTGCGTCGCACTTTCATCCCCTGTGTTAGCCGTGGCTCAGTGGGTAGCACTCTCTGCCTCTGAGTCAGAAGGTTGTGGGTACGTAGCCCCTCTCCAGAGACTTGAGCACAAAATTCCCGACTGGCTCTCCAAGTACTGAGGGAGCTTCCGCTGCACTGTCGGAGGCGCCGTCTTTCGGATGAGGTGTTAAACCGAAGCCCCCGTCTGCCCTCCCAGGTGGAGCCGAAAGATCTGATGGCACTATTTGAAGAAGAGCAAGGGTTGCTCGATTCAATATTTATCCCTCAACCCACATCATTAAAACAGATTATCTGGTCATGATCACATCGCTGTTTGTGAGAGCTTGCTGTGCGCAAATTGGCTGCCTCGTTTCCTACATTGCAACAGTGACTCCACTTCAAATGTATTTCATTGGGTGTCAAGCACTTTGGGATGTCCTGAGGTTGTGAAAGGTGCTATAGGAATGCAAGTCTTTCTCTCCCTTCCCATGCCCTCCGGAGGATGCTGACTCACCTTGACTCTACGGCCTATGGCTGCCTTCTGCTACCTCATCCAAATTGGCCAACCTGAACTTGCGAGTCGTCACCCCCCCCACCATGCAATTATTTTGAGGTCGGCCAACATGACTTTTGGGGGACCGGCTCCATTTTGCTCCCAGGAACCTCTGTTGGTCCACAAGTCTGTGCAGTTCCCGGTTTAGTCTTTGGACTAGGGTGTGTCAGCAATCCCCAGTTCCCAGCTACCTGCCAGGATGGCCTAGTCTGTAGTTCGACCCCCACCCCCCTCACTCAGCCAAACCGAGCTCCACCACTGATGCGAAACATCACGACAGAGCCTCAACCAACCCTTATAGGAAAAGGAGGAGGACATTCAGCCCCTCCAGCCATTCAGTGAGATCAAGGCTGATCTGTATCTTAACTCCATCCACCTGCCTTGGCTCCGTATCCCTTAATACTCTTGGCTAGCAAATAAAATCTATCAATCTCAGCTGCTTCATGTGGGCGAGAGTTCCACACTTCTACCACCCTTTGCGTGAAGAGGTGTTTCCTAACCTCTCTCCTGAGTCCACATACGTGCACTTTCCAGTAGGGTAGGTATCTGCATGGCAACAAGGAACCAATTTCCACCCCCCCCCCCCCTCCCACCCCTCTCTGTCCTCCTGAACCAGCAACACTGAATCCAATGGTAGCACCCCAACTGTTGTCCCAGCTCAGATCAGCTCTACCCGTGATGACCCAGGTTTGATCGCCAGTCCGTGACAAGTAAGCTCATCTCCGCCAGGGTGAGTCAGTCCAGTTGGCCTCAGTGTCCCTGGCCTAGAGAGCCAGCGCTCCTTCTTTTGACTGCTACCCAGCTGGGAAGGTGACCCTCACAGCCGAATAGCTACCAACGCTCAACGCCTGGGTTTCTCAGGCGCAGAATGGCCACTTGGGCGGACCGGTGTCTGCGGACACGTATCCCAGGGGGGTGACCAGCGCCATCAGACGAGACAAATGAGAGGAGAATTGTCAAAGGAGAGGAAGGAAATAAGCGTGTTATTCCCGTAGTAATTGCTGGGTGGAAGGTTTTTTTTTTGCTAGCACAGCAGATCCAGTCATCAATTCACAGGAGCTCCATCCAGTCTCTGCAGATCGGGAGCTAATCGATCTGTCTGGCACTGGCAGCTTCCCTTACGCTGTGTCACAAGCTTTCTTCACTGTTTGATGAAGGCCCACCCGCCGGACCCCGCACGAGATCAATGCCATTGATTTTTTTTTTTAAAGAGGGGGAGGGGTGGGAACGAGGGATGGTGGGGGGGGTGGGGGGAGAAAATAGATCGACAGAAGAATCCTGGATCTTCAACTCAACAGCCAATTCAGGAACTGAGTGTTGTGTGTGTCTGTGTAAAATATAGATGTATGTGTGTATGTATAGATATATATATATGTGTGCGTGTGTGTGTATGTATATGGTTGTGTATGTATGTGCGTATGTATATATATATATGTGTGTGTGTGTGCGTGTGTGTATAATATGTATATATCTGTGTGTTTGTAGATATGTATATTCATATGTAATCTGAATTGGAGGGGATTACAATGGTTAGATTCTTCCAAGTGTTAAGTCTGTGGGTCTTTGTTTGAAACGGAAGATGGACTGCAAGAGACGAGACCCTTTCCTTGGGCTTTCTTGACAGTAGTAATAGAGCAGATTGATTACAGTGTCTGCGATTCCGTCTTATATTGATTCTATCTGGTCTGCATTCCCAACGGGACTCGCAGGCTCTTCCAAAAAAAGGAGGCGGCATACTTGAACCTGGCCACCATTACAGGTCGACACTCTTTATCTCTCTCTCTCTCTCGTTCTCTCTCTCTCTCTCTCTCTCGTGTTATTTTGACACCTGATCTTGACTTTAATTCATTTTGTTTGCCTTTTATTTCTTTCTTTTTTAAATGATACGCTACTGCAGTTAGGTGTCAGTGCCATGTTAAACATGTTAGATCTCTTTTTGTTTTAAGGAGGAACGGACTCGTCCATTTGCCTCCCCTTGACTCCAGTTTGCAAGGACTGTACGTTACTGCTGAGAGAAGCAGCCCTGTGTGCAAGAGAGAGGGGCAGCTAGGTTGGCCATAAGCTCTAGCCGAACGATTATTATCCGAGTGTGTGTGTTTTATTTATTTATTTATTTATTTATTTATTTACCGTGATCGCCAGACTGAGGTCGCGACCCCAATTTGTCTGGGGCATTGTGGGTAGGGCGAGGGAGGGAGCAAAAAAAAATCAAGAGGGATAAAGGCCAAGGATGCGGGAACGGTTTAACCGAGTGGGTCTGAGTTGAGGGGAGACCGAGCTGAAAGGCATCCGTGTGAGACGTGGGTAGCAGACAGGAGACAGAACCACCACCCCCCCCCCCCAACCCCTCCCCACACAACGCACCCAATGATGTGACCAGGGCTTTCCTCTTCCTTTCCTTTTCCTTAAATATCTTTTATGAGTTTCTTTTTTCTCTTTTAAAATTGTCAGAAGAATCAAATGGTTAAAAACCATAGCTCGCAGCGTCTGTCAGCCTTCACTGTGCGGAGTTCCGATTATACCAGCAGGGTAAGGGTTAATGATTTGTTTGCACTGTGCATTTCTTGCTGTATGTTGCTCTTGCGATGTATTTTATTTTAGTTTCGCCTGCACCTTTTTCTCTCTCTGTCTCTCTTCCTCTGTTTTTTTCTCTCTGTCTATCTTTGTCTCTCACTCTTTCTTTCTGGCTCTCTCGCTCTCCAGACTGTCTGTCTGTCTAACTCCATTTCTCTTTGAGGGCTTTTCTCTCTCTGCTGTTTTTCTGTGTCTCTGTCTTGCTTTCTCTCTCTGTATTTCTGGCTGTCTGTTCTCCCTCCGTCTCTAGTTCTCTGCCAGCCTTTACTTTTTGGTATCTGTCTCCCTCTTTCTCACTCCGTGTCTAGGTATCTTTCTCACTCCGTGTCTAGGTATCTTTCTCACTCCGTGTCTAGGTATCTTTCTCACTCCGTGTCTAGGTATCTTTCTCTCTCTGTCTGTCATTTTTTTGTTTGGCTTCTGTCTTGATATCTTGCTGACTCTCTTCTGACTCGCTTCTGTCTTATGTCTCTGTCTCTATTTGTTTTGCTCTCTGTCTCTGTCTGACTCTGTCTTGCTCTCGTCTTGCTCTCTGTCTTCCTCTCTGTCTTGCTCTCTGTCTATCTCTCTTTCTCTCTCTCCACCCCTCCATCTTGCTTCTCTGTCTGACTCTGTCTTGCTCTCTCTCTCTCTCGCTTACTCTCTGTCTCTGTATGACTGTCCTGCTTTTCTTATGTCTCTCTCTCTCTTGCTCTCTTTCTCTCTCTCTCTCTTGCTCTCGTTCTCTCTCTGATCTCTTTCTAACTCTCTCTTGCTGTCCCTCTCTCTCTCTCTCTTTCTGCCTCTCTCTCTTGCTCCCTCCCGGTCTTTGTCTGACTCTTTTTTTTTAATCTGGTGAATAGGTTGTTTCTGAGGCGATTGATCCGTACCCTCTTCAGTTAGAGCACTACTAGTTCAGTTAGAGAGAGGGGGAGAGATTGGGGATGGCGGGTGGTGGGGGAGTGAGTAAATATTGTCTTCTTCAGGAAAAAATAACCTTCGTTGTGTTCAAATTCCCACCATCAACATGGCCAAAGACCTGTTGCCGAAGAAGCAATTTTATATCAGGATGGCTAACTGCGGTGCAGCAGTGCATGTTGGGATGTGACCATGTGTCTTGATGTGAATGATACCAGGGAGTTCACTCTCTGCCTCTGCAAAGAAAACCCCACTCCCTCTATTTTATCCAGTGAACGCAATTGATCTTTAAAAACATACTAACCCTTAACGACATAAACAATAAACTGGGTGGGAAGGACGGGACGAGAAGCTAATGATGGTGTTCGAAATCATGGAGCTTGTATTCCAATACTTAAAAAATGTCTTTAGTCAAGTATGCAAATCAAGAAAGGATTATAGGGAGACAGAGAGAAGAGAAAGATATAGATAGGAAGAGATAGAGAGATACAATAAGGAAGGGAAGGAGAGAGGGGAGAGAGATACAGAAAGGAAGGGAGAGAGACAGGGAGAGGAGAGGTACATTCAGGAAGAAAAAGAGACAGACAGAGAGAGGAGGAGATAGAGAAACAGAAGTGATAAAGATGGAAGAGAAATAAAGACGGAAAGAGCTAGAGGCACGGGGAGGAGAGATACAGACAGGAAGAGATAGAGAGTGATATAAACAGGAGGAGAGAGAGGAACCAGGAAGAATTAGTGAGATACAGACAGGAAGAGGTAGAATGAGATAGAAATAGGGAGAGATAAAGAGAAAGGACAGAGAGAAAAAGAAACACGGTGAGATAGAGAGAGAAGTGAAAGAGATATAGACAGGGAGGAGATATAGAAAGCTACAGGGAGAAATAGAGACAGAGAGGAGAGGGAGAGCTAGAGACAAAGAGAGGAAAGAGATAGGGATAGATGGAGAGAGGGGAAAGAAATAGAGAGGCAGGGAGAGATAGGGACAGCTATAGAGGAGAGAGATAGAAGAAGACAAGAGGCAGGATATAAAGAGGGAGATAAAGGTACAGAAGGGGAGAGAGGCAGAGAGAGGAGAGACAGGGAAATATAAAAAGAGATGGAAATAGAGGAGAGAAATATAGTGAGCAGGAAGAGATAGAAAGATACAGGAAAGAAGAGGAGAGAGGGAGAGAGATAGAGGCAGGAAGAGAGAGAGAGTCAGGGAAAGACAGGCAGAGACAGGACATTGGAGAGAGACCGGGAGAAGATTATAATTCAATCCCTTGGAATACATATGGTTAGATAGATAGATGGACCGATAGATAGATAAAGAGACAGACAGAGACAGGCAGAGATTCTGTCCCCTTTGTATAGACAGAGAGAGAATATGTTAAATTGCTGTTGAATTGCAAAGTCTGAGAATCTGCGGGCATCCTTCCTTTTCTGTATCACGTGATATTCCTCAGGCACAGAGAAAAGGATGAAAGTATTTCTGTATTTCTCCGAGGCTGGCTCCGCAGACTCTGTGTGGAGATGCATCGTATTGATTAGAAAGGAGATGATTGTTGGTAGTGCCGGTCGTGTATTTGTGTGTATGGGGTGTGGGGAGTGCGGGGAGTGGGGTGTGAGGAGTGAGGAGTGAGGGGTGAGGGGTGGGGAGTGGGGAGTGAGGGGTGAGGGGTGGGGAGTGTGGGGGGTGTGGGGGATCTGTCACCTTGGTGCAGCACACTCGCTCTCCCAGAAAGAGATGGGAGTGAGTGACACATCCGATCTGAGAAATCACCGAGCAGTGAGAGATCGGAAAAGAAAAGGAATTTGGGAATGAAATAGAAAGAAGGAAATTGTTTTTTTTCTCCTGTGTGTATATGTTTGCATGTGGGTGCATGTTTGTGTGTGTGTGTTTGTATGTGTACATATGTGTGTGCGTGTATCTGTTTGTGTGCGTACATGTGTGTCTGTTTGTGTGCGTGTGTGTCTGTGTGTGCGTGTGCGCCTGTGTCTGTGACCTGCAAGGGCCAGAGCTTTTTAGCTCTGCTCTGAAATCCTGCAGTCCCAGTGGCTTTGAGCAGGCGGGTTGATGCTAGGTCTGTGAGTTAATGATGAGACAGTCGAAATACCAGCCGATTATACACCCCCCCCGCCACCCACACACACACACACACACACACACACACACACAGCCAGTGTGAGTCAGCATCCTCCCTGATCCCCTGCATTCTTGGAGATGGCCAAGTCAGTCAGCAACAAGGTACGTTGGAAATGATATGCGACTGATTTTAATCTTTGGAGCTTGAGATCTATTCCCACAGGAGGAGCGAGAGAGAGGGGGGGAGGGGGGTGGGGGGGAGAGCGAGAGAGAGGAAGCATTTGATTAAGATCACATTTACATCGCAACAGAAAAAACCAGTCCTTTAAAATGTATTTTATTTTACAGCTCACTGCTTCTTACAGCACAGGGACCGTAGAAAGCGCTCAGGAAAAAGAAACAATAATTAAATGCTTTGCTAAACATCCTTTGAATTATTCTCGCGACGCCTAATTTTTTTTTCCTGTCGGAAACACGGAGCGCTGTTCTCTTAGGCAAACGGTGCTGTGCGGTGTCAATGTAACAGCGTCGAAACAGAGCCATGGCAAGGATAGGAATCGGGCTGAGCTGATTTGCAATGCAGTCTTTTAGGAGGCATGTGGACTTTGTTGGAAATCTGAGTGAGACGGCGCAGTGAGAGACAAGCTTTCATTTTTCTGTTTCACGGCAAAAAAAAAACGAGACGCGGTGAGGAAGGAGAAAAGGGACAAAGAGGAAAAAAATGTGCCGTCTCATTTTCTTCCTTTTTAAAGGCCCTCGTTCGTACTGTCGCTGATGTGCGTATGTGTTTATTTTTTTTGTTGTTTTCCTATGTCTCGCTGCAGAGGAGAAAACAAACGGCCAATATTGATCTCTAATGCAACGGCAGACAGACTAATGATCTGAGCAGAATCTGGGCGAGATTCCCAGGGGCTGCCTCTCAGCCACGATACTGCAGTGATACATTCTGTCTGTCTCTCTTTCTCTCTCTCTCTCTCTCTCTCTCTTTCTTTCTCTCTCTCTTTCTGTCTCTCGTCCTGAATAAGGGCACAAACTCTCAGCTCTCTCCTCTACTCTTGTGTCGTGGGGTTTGCTTGGTGAAACCCTTCCAATACGCCGACTGCCTTTTTGAGCTAAGATGTGCCTGTAAGCATCTTGCAAGTTTCCTCAAAGGCTAGCTAGCTGTTGATGGGGGTGTGTGTGTGTGTCTGTGTGTGTGTCGCGGGGTGGTGGTGGTTGGGGGGGGGGGGGTGGGGGGGGGCGGGGGCGGCGGACGGTGGTGGGTGGGGTTGTCTGGCGTCCACTTACGGTCTCTGTCGCTGAGATTGGGGGCGGAGGTTGTGTTAAGGGAGACGGGAGAGGACAATGTCACCTCGGTGCCGGCGAAGTTATTTTAAACGGGAAACCTTCTTAAGGGATCCCGTCCCCGGCAGAGTCCCAGGATCAGGAGAAAGCCGTGGCTTTTTTTGTTTGAGGCTCCGGCACCTTACCCCAGCTACCGTACCTGCAAAAATCAAATCAATCGGGTGCGTGATGTAGGAAGCCAAAGAGAATAACCGGGGGTGTGGGGGGGGGAAGTGTGTTGGGTGGGGGTGAAGCGAGGAGCTGTGGCTTAAGAATCGTGCTGTCTGCTGTAAGTCTACGCTGCCGTTCTCCCTTTTAACTCCTTTGTAACTGATTAAATATTAAATAAAAGATTATTTATTTGCCCTCGAGACCAGTTGTATTCATGCAGTTGTGTGAGGGGCAGGGAGGGGGGGTCAATTTTTCCCCTCGATTTTCCCATTGTTTTCCGTCGAAAGTGGGGGGAGGGGGTTAAAAAGGTTTCCAGCTGCGAGAGCGGGGAATGTGATTAGATGGCGTGTGAGAGTGCGCGTGCCTTTGACTGGTTGAACGACACGGTCCGGACAAGCCGAGGAGAAGGCTGAAGACGATGGCGGAACTTCTCCCAGTCCCTGAGACCCTAACTTGTGAGTCTGTCCTCTGTTAAATGTCACAAGTTAGGTTCTTGGGATCTGGGCGGAGGGCACTGACAACCTCCGACCGGGCGAGGACCACCACCCCCGACACCCCCAACCCACCCTTGACATGAAGGAGCAGCGTGGTGAGGAGAATCGGGCCCCTGCGTCAGCTCGTAATTCCGCAATTGTCTGAAGTTAACCACCAAATCATTAAATCATTTTTTTTTTGCCTTTGGGATGGTTTTTCTTTTCCCGTGTAAAAGGTACGATCTAAACACGAGGTGCTGGTGTTTAAGGGGGGTGGGGGTAGGGGGGAGGGTAGGAGTGGGGGCCCATTTAAAACCGACAGCTGCGGTCTAGGTAATGGTTGTCGCCGAGGCATTTTGGGGGGGGAGGGGGGGCGGTGGGGGGGCAAGGTCGAAGGTCGCAAATCTGTCCCACCGACCCTTGTCCTCACTGTCCTGTCAGGTTGGTGTGAAGCGAACGGTAATGGTGGGGGGTGGGGGGGGAGGGGCCTGTGCACGGCTTCTGTTGTGTCTGGCTGTTCGGAGAGGAGGGAAGGGGGTGATCCAGCATCGATAGCTGAGAAGAGCTTGGGGGTTATCAAGGATGTGGAAGAGCAAAGGAAAAAAGGGGGAAAGATCACCCTCACTCATCGTTTCGACCTGTCTCCAAATCCTGGTGAACCCAGTATTATGAATGGAAAATTCAGCCACTTGAAATTCACTGGGGAAAACCTGGCTAGTTGTAGACTAAGCCTATAAGGCCCAATCACAGTCTACACCTTGCCCCTCATTAACCCCCTGTCCCTCACCCCAAAAATAACCTGATTGAGACGCCCCGTCTGAATCAAACAGATGGCTTTGTTGCAAAGGAAGATTTTTAACCCTTTTCTCGAGTCAATCTAGGACGTACGGGGTTTAAATTCCTCCACAGTCTATTTTTAGCACCTTACAGGGCTATAGTTTTTTCTTCAGAACAGAGGTTCCGTTTCCTATGACTTCACCTCAAAATTCTTTCGTCTTTCAATCAATTTCTTTCTTTCTCCTTTTTTTGCAACTCGATGACATTCCCCCTGCTCACCCTGCATCATCCTCCACACACACTGCCTCCTCCTCCCTCTCCCCCTCTACTGGTCCCGGCTCTGGTCAGTGCCAGGTGCCTGTACCCCACATTGAGGAAGGTCCCACCCGCTTCACTCCCAAAACAAGGCGTGAAATGGTCTGGTGCCAACAAAATGGAGGCTCAGTCTGTCCTCTCGGAAGGGTTCGCCCATCGGGTCTCAACACACGAACACACGGTTTCTCCCCTCATCTCTTTAAGGCACGGGCCTTTGCTTGGGGGTGGTCTCCACAGTGACCGTCCGTCCATGCCTCTCCATAATGGCCTGTGTGACCTAGGCAGTGAGCGGCGGCAGGCTATTTGACCGTCGGAGGCGGATCACAGCTGAGCTCGATCTTCCCTGCACTGACGTCCACCCTCTCGAACACGCACACCCGCGCGCGCACTCCATCCAGCAGGTGGCACTGGCTAATGATTAGGAACCCTGGTTGATTTTCCCTGACAGGAGTCAGTAATGTTAGCCGGGGCTCAGCGGGCAGCAATCTTGCAGCTGGGTCAGAAGTTCAAGCCCCACACTGAGCACATAAGCAAGGCTGACACTCCCAGGGCCGTACTGAGGGAGTGCTGCACTGTTGGAGGTGCCATCTTTTGGAAGAGACATTAAACCGAGGCCCCATCTGCACTCTCAACGTAAAAGATCCCATGGCCACTATTTCAAAGAAGAGCAGGGGAGTTCTTTTCCCAGTGTCCTGGCTAATCTTCAACCAACATCTAAAAAAAACATTGTCCGGCCATTGTCACATTGCTGTTTTTGGGATCTTGCTGTGTGCAAATTCCCTGCTGCGTTTCCTACATTACAACAGTGACTATACTTCAAAAGTACGTCATTGACTATAAAGCGCTTTGTGACATCCTGAGGTTATGAAAGGCGCTATAGAAATGCAAGTTCTTTCTTTTTTTCATGAGATTTTGGTGATTTGTTTAGATGATGATTTGAAACGAATTGAGCTCTGCCGGGTGAGGGAAGGGGTGCGGCTCTGCTCAGTAAACCATTCCATTTGCTTTTCAAAGCAGGATTAGAACGAACAGATCATGGGGAACAGACAAAGTTTCCCGTCACGCCTGCGCACGCATCCAACTTTCACGCTTCCCTCTGCATACCAATTACCCTCAGACATGACCACCACCACCCACCCCCACCCTCCCAGACACAGGGGCAAACAGGCCACCTGCTCACCAATCCCAACAGCGCTGTGGCGGGAGGCGTTTCAGAGTGGCGAATAGGAAGCAGGGGTGGTTGGGGGGTGCAACGTTATCGCTAAGCTGCGTGGCCGCGCAATGGTCTGAAGGTCCCGCGCAGGCCGCCCACCGGCTTTACAGTGGAAATAACCGCGCATGCGACAAAAAGCTGAATGGGCCGTGCACCGAAATTTTTTTTTACAGGGAACATTGGTTGGGGGCACTGAGGCCAATTGGAGCCCAGGCCGAGATCACCTGACTCAGTGCGGTCCAGAGGTCAAACTTGGGACCTTGTGGCCCGCGAGGGACTTAGTCCCACAGGAGGCAACACATGCGCCAAACAGAGCCAACGCACACCCTTGAGGCTCAAGAACACGGACGGAATAGTTTACAGGGGGTGGGGCAGAGCATTTTTAGTCAATCTCCTTCCCTCACCCCGCAGAAATATTCCTTTAGACCAATCACCAAAATGTCATTTATTGACTTACTTTTCCTGTTTGCGTTGTGTCTGCTCAGTAAACAATAACCACGGCTTGTTCACCATCGCACAAACTTCACACAGGGTATCTGAGGTCATTATATCTTCGGCACAGAGCATATTAGCATACCAACCAGTATCAAACAGATTGCCTCTTCCTCAACCTATCTCTCTTTCTCGCTCTCTCTCTCTCTCTCTCTCTCGCTCGCTCTCTCCCTTCATCATTAAAATAGATCAAAGGAATTCTTTTCCGTTAATGGCCACAAGTACTGACAGGAGTCAGTGATCATACTGCGCACTCAGCTTCACAAAGCAGGATTAGAACGAGCAGGTCCTGGGCAACAGGCGTGAGCAAAGTTTCCCGTCACACCTGCGAGCACTTCGAACTTTCCCGCCTCCCTCCGCACACCAAGTATCCTCAGGCTTGAGCCCCCCTTCCCCCAGACATGGGGGCAAACAGACCACCTGCTCACCAATCCCAATAGCACTCTGTAACCGATTGCTGGGCATACGGGGTGGTTGGTGGGGGGGGGGGGTGGGGGGGGGCCGGTGGGTGGGCACGGAAGCAATGAAAGGGTTGCATGTGCCTCCTAGTACCCCACCTTTTTAAAATTCATTCTCGGGATGTGAGCGTCGCTGGCAAGGCCAGCATTTATCGCCCATCCCTAATTGCCCTTGAGAAGGTGGTGGTGAGCGGCTTTCTTGAACCGCTGCAGTCCGTGTGGTGAAGGTGCTCCCACAGTGCTCTCAGGGAGGGAGTTCCAGGATCTTGACTCAAGGGCGATGAAGGAGCGGCGATATACTTCCAAGTCGGGATGGTGCGTGTGAAATGGCGGGAGCACCCAGCTGGGATAGGGAGCTATAACCAGGGACTCATGCCAACTTTGAATCAGTTATGAAAACACTAAATTCTTTTTAAATCTGTTTTATTAATAGTGAAAAATAAAAAGCAAGGGTGTGTGGGACTAAGCACGACTGCACTTTGCAAGAGCCAGCACAGGCCCAATGGGCCGAATGGCCTCCTTCTGTGCTGTAAGTTTCTAGGATTCTATGATTCTAAGGCTGAACGTTAGTGCCAGGCTCCCAATTGAAGCACCGTCTAGTTCAAGAATGTGACATCTGACCATCCAGAATATTTAGTTGTTTAATTAATTGATTGGTTTCCTCTCTTTTTTTATACTTTCTCGTGTTCATCAAGGTGAGAGACATTAATCATCGGAATGGAACAATTTGCCCCATCAAACACTCCCAGGGCAGGTACAGCACGGGTTAGATACAGAGTAAAGCTCCCTCTACACTGTCCCATCAAACACTCCCACGGCAGGTACAGCACGGGTTAGATACAGAGTAAAGCTCCCTCTACACTGCCCCATCAAACACTCCCAGGGCAGGTACAGCTCGGGTTAGATACAGAGTAAAGCTCCCTCTACACTGTCCCATCAAACATTCCCAAGGCAGGTACAACACGGGTTAGATACAGAGTAAAGCTCCCTCTACACTGTCCCCATCAAACACTCCCAGTGCAGGTACAGCACGGGTTAGAGACAGAGTAAAGCTCCCTCTACACTGTCCCATCAAACACTCCCAGGGCAGGTACAGCACGGGTTAGATACAGAGTTAAGCTCCCTCTACACTGTCCCATCAAACACTCCCAGCGTAAGTACAGCACGGGTTAGATACAGAGTAAAGCTCCCACTACACTGTCCTATCAAACACTCCCAGGGTGAGTACAGCACGGGTTAGATACAGAGTAAAGCTCCCACTACACTGTCCTATCAAACACTCCCAGGGCAGGTACAGCACAGGTTAGATACAGAGTAAAGCTCCCTCTACACTGTCCCATCAAACACTCCCAGGGCAGGTACAGCACAGGTTAGATACAGAGTAAAGCTCCCTCTACACTGTCCCATCAAACATTCCCAAGGCAGGTACAACACGGGTTAGATACAGAGTAAAGCTCCCTCTACACTGCCCCATCAAACACTCCCAGGGCAGGTACAGCACGGGTTAGATACAGAGTAAAGCTCCCTCTACACTGTCCCCATCAAACACTCCCAGGCAGGTACAGCACGGGTTAGATACAGAGTAAAGCTCCCTCTACACTGTCCCATCAAACACTCCCAGGGCAGATACAGCATGGGTTAGATACAGAGTAAAGCACCCTCTACACTGTCCCATCAAACACTCCCAGGGCAGGTACAGCACAGGTTAGATACAGAGTAAAGCTCCCTCTACACTGTCCCATCAAACACTCCCAGGGCAGGTACAGCACGGGTTAGATACAGAGTAAAGCTCCCACTACACTGTCCTATCAAACACTCCCAGGGTAGGTACAGCACGGGTTAGATACAGAGTAAAGCTCCCTCTACACTGTCCCATCAAACACTCCCAGAGCAGGTACAGAATGGGTTAGATACAGAGTAAAGCTCAGGTAAGGGAACAGCAAGCACCAGGGTAGCCGTGCGCCATTTTCTGTCGCAGTAGCGTTAGATGAAAACTGGAGTTGATGGGCCGTTATGCCACTTAACTGCAACCAAAGCTTGCCAAATGACAGCACGTTACATTTATATAGCGCCTTTAATTTAGTAAAAGGTCCCAAGGCACTTCACAGGAGCGATTATAAAACAAAATTTGATACATGAGCCACGTAAGGGGTAGGTTTTAAGGAGGGTCTTAAAGGAGGAAAGTGAGATAAAGAGGCGGAGAGGTTTAGGGAGAGAATTCCAGAGCTTAGGGTTGAGATGGCTGAAGGCACGGCCACCAATGGTGGGGCAAAGGAAATCGGGAATGCACAAGAGGCCAGAATTGGAGGAGCGTAGAGATCTCGGGGGGTTGTGGGTCTGGAGGAGGTTACAGAGATAGGGAGGGGCGAGGCCGTGGAGGGATTAGAAATCAAGGATGAGAATTTTAAAATTGAGGCGTTGCCAGACCGGGAGCCAATGGAGGTCGGCGAGCACAGGGGGTGATGGGTGACTTCATTTTTTTTTCAATCAGGGTGGTTGCCCTCTGAAGCAATCCATTGCGTTTTTATTTAGAAATACATAACTTATGCTTATTCTTGTGCGAGCGTTGGTGGTAGTTTAATAGCCCAGTCGCACCGAGTAGATCAGGGGAGGAGGTAAAAAAGAATATTGGACACCAGGCAAAAGAATTATAGAAGGAAAATGGTTAATAGACCTTCCGATCTGAATGCCCGCCACGATCCCACCCTATTGGTGTTGATCGGAATGCGGAGCCAGCCCTGCATCAAGCACCTCAAAGCTCGATAAAGGAGCAGACGTATTCTAGGCAAGCACGCACTGGGGGAAAAAAAAATCTTTGAAAGAACAAAAGACCGGGGAAGATTAATGGGTTGACGACGCAGTCATTTGTCCCATTTTTTTTTTAAATCACGCAGCTCGTGCGTTTTACAAAATAAAATTCATCTCTTTGCCAGGAGAGGAATTGCTAACTTGATCTAGCCATGGGTATGAGAAATTGCGATTTCTCTCGCCTTCTATCTCCCACCCTCCATCAGTCCTACCCTCCCACAGCCCCCAATCCAAAGAGACAAATTGCACGAATCGAATTATTCCAAAGCTGAACTTGTATTTATTTTTATTTTTTTTTGCAATTCGAGAAGGATATCCATGTTTAAATCGTCTAACAAGAAACAAAACCCTTTCGGCGAGAGGAGAGGCGGAGCGAGAAAGAAAGGGAGAGAAAAAGGAGAAGCACATGTGATGAATACAAAGCGAGAGAGATATTAGCAATTCTATCAAGTCATCGCTGGTAGGCAGACCAGACTGAACCAGACGAATTCATTAACTGGCGTCTGAAGCTATCATCCGAGCCCTCACTGCAGTGGAAGTGAGGTATCACAGGGGCAGTAACACACACCCCGGTCTTATATATTCGGAGAATGAAAAATCTCAGCTATTTCTTTTTTTAATCATTATATTACCCTGAGCCACCGGCGACTCAACACTGTCTCTTTTTATTTTTTAACGATAGGTATTCCTCCCTTTTATTTTCTCTTGCTGCTATGGGTTGTGTAGGGTTTTTTTTTAAAAAGAATATTGGATCTCTAGTTAACCCATCCACTGCCTGTACGAACACCAGCTTTAAAGGGACATCACGTTTAGCGCCCTTCGGGCGGTGGGGGGGGGGGAGCGGTCATGTTGCCATGATAATGGCATGGATGGGCGTTTGATGTTTTACCACAATTCCATCATGCAAATTGGGTCGGAGGGTTTGATGAAACAAAAAGGTGAGAGAATGGGAAATATTGGTGTTCAGAGGGACCTGGGTGTCCTTGTACATGAATCACTGAAAGTTAACATGCAGGTACAGCTAGCAATTAGGAAGGCAAATGGTATGTTGGCCTTTATTACAAGAGAATTTGAGTTTAAGAGTAAAGACATCTTACTGCAATTATATATGGCCCTGGTGAGACCACACCTGGAGTATTGTGTACAGTTTTGGGCTCCTTACCTAAGGAAGGATATACTTGCCATAGAGGGAGTGCAACGAAGGTTCACTAGACTGAATCCTGGGATGGGGGGATTGTCCTATGAGGAGAGATTGAGTAGACTAGGCCTATATTCTCTAGAGTTTAGGAGAATGAAAGGTGATCTCATTGAAACATACAAAATTCTTACAGGGCTTGACAGGGTAGATGCAGGGAGGATGTTGCCCCTGGCTGGGGAGTCTAGAACCAGGGGTCACAGTCTCAGAATAAGGGGTCGGCCATTTAGGACTGAGATGAGGAGAAATTTCTTCACTCAGAAGGTGGTGAATCTTTGGAATTCTCTACCCCAGAGGGCTGTGGAGGCTCAGTCATTGCTGTTTGTGGGATTTGTGCAAATTGACTGCTGCGTTTCTTACATTACAACAGTGACTAGACTTCAAAAGTACTTTGTTGGTTGTAAAGCGCTTTGGGACGTCCTGAGGTCGTGAAACGTGCTGTATAAATGCAAGTTCTTTCTTCTTTCTTTACAGTTCCAGGGATAGAAAAGAAAGACGAGTAGTTATACATTTTTTTTAATTCATTCATGGGATGCCGGCAAGGCCGGGGGTAGTGGGAGTAAACAGATAGCCGGCACAGGCATGATGGGCTGAATGGCTTCCTTCTGTATGATTCTATGTCTGCTATTGTGTTCTACTTGGCCCCTTCCAGCTACCGGACAGCAGGCATCGGAACCTCGCACGGTGGGGGCATCGTGAGTGCCAACCGAACCTGTACCTTGGCTTCTCCACGCGCGAAGTGTTGCAGCCTCAATGTGCCTTCCCAATGTGCCGCTCTCCATGGTGTCGCCCCTCCCTATCTCTGTGACCTCCTCCAGCCCTACAACCCCCCGAGATCTCTGCACTCCTCCAATTCTGGCCTCTTGCGCATCCCCGATTTCCATCGCTCCACCATTGGCGGCCGTGCCTTCAGCTGCCTTGGCCTTAACCTCTGGAATTCCCTCCCTAAACCTCTCCGCCTCTCTCTCCTGCTTTAAGACGCTCCTTCAAACCGACCTCTTTGACCAAACTTTTGGTCACCTGATCTAATATCTCCTTCTTTAGCTTGGTGTTAATTTTTGGCTGATTATGCTGCTGTGAAGTGTCTTGGGATGTTTTTACTACACTGCTAGTGGTGGGAGGAAGTGAGGGATGCACAAGTGGTCAGAGTTGGAAGAAGGTAGAGTTCTGGGGAGGCTACAGGGATCGGGAGGGGAAAAGGCCACGAAGTCATTGAAACACGACCAGGAGCTAATGGAGACCAACAAGGACAGGGGTGACGGCTGAGCCGGACTTCATGCAGGATAGGATACAGGCCGCAGAGTTTTGGATGAGCAGAAGGTTACAGAGGGTGAAGGAGTTAGGGAGGCCGACCAGGAGAGCATCGGAATAGTCGAGTTTGGAGGTGACAAAGACATGGGTGAAGACAAGCGATCTAAGAGGAAAAAACTCCCGCTGTGCATCATCAATCAGGCCCACACCGCTGACAGTATTAATTTATGCAGGCCACCATTTAGTATCTGTATTAGCCACCTTGATGTATTCTCTGCTGTTATTCCGATGCAGGTTACAGCAGGAACGGTACAATATCTATATAGATTCAATAATCAGAAGCCTGTTCTTACTCCAGACAGGTGAAGGTGTGCAATTAACTTCACCGGATGCAAACACAAGACTGGGTGCTGGTGAAAACTAGAGCGATTCCACTGGTGGCGATGGTCTTTTGGGTTCGGCTACTCCAGATCTTCTAAGAAGGTAGGGACCTGGAGCTACCTGTGGGAGGAGGTGGTTACAGCGACCCTATTTACCACCGCCCCCCCTTCCCTTCTTTCCCTCTGGGAAGGGTCCATTGTAAATTAGATTAGCTCGAACCAATCTCAACGCAAACTTGTGCGAGTATCTATGGCAGCCATTTTGTTTTGAGCATTTAACTTCACCCGAGAAACCGCAGGTGACAAGGACGCTTATCTCGCTCACAGTCAGGCATTCACCTCCCACCTCAAGCACTGTCACTGGGTTACGGTCAAGACCGAGGCTCTGGAGTGCCGTGATGTCAGTGGCTCCCCTCCCGCCCACGCTAGACCGATTAGAGACTTGCTGTCAGGCCACTGCCAGTGCTACCATTGGCCAGCAGGAGGCAACAGAGAGAAGCTGGAAGAGAGTGAAACAGGAGAGGGTGAGGGAAAGAAAGAAGGATTTGCATTTATATAGCGCCTTTCATGACCACCGGACGTCTCAAAGCGTTTTACAACCAATGAAGTACTATTTGAAGTGGAGTCACTGTTGTAATGTGGGAAACGTGGCAGCCAATTTGCACACAGCAAGGTCCCACAAACAGCAATGTGATAATGACCAGATAATCTGTTTTTGTTATGTTGGTTGAGGGATGAATATTGGCCAGGACACTGGGGATAACTCCCCTGCTCTTCAAAATAGTGCCGTGGGATCTTTTACGTCCACCTGAGAGAGCAGACGGGGCCTCGGTTTAACGTCTCATCCAAAAGACGGCACCTCCGACAGTGCGGCGCTCCCTCAGTACTGCACTGGCGTGTCAGCCTAGATTTATGATGCTCAAGTCCCTGGAGTGGGATTGGAACCCATGACTTTCTGACTCAGAGGCGAGTGTGCTACCCACAGAGCCACAGCTGACAGAGAAAGAGAAAGATTGATAGAGGGAGGGACTAAGAAAGAAGAGAGGGAGAAAGGAAGGGGACAGAAAATGAAAAAGAGTAATAGAGGGGGAGAGAGAACGAAATAGGAATAGACTGTGAAAGGAACTGAGAAAGACAAAATGGTTGGGGAGGGACTGTGAAAGAGAGAGTGAGAGAGGGAACAGTGGAGGGGAGAGAGAGAAAGAAAAGGAGGGTGAGAGTGATAAGGGGGAGGGGGAAATGGAAAGCAAAGGAGGGAGAGAAAGTGATAAAAGGGCAAGAGTGGGGAGAGATAGTGAGAGCAGAATGGAGGTGAAGAGGCGTGAGGTACTGCACCGTACAGCCAGTGCGACTGACACGCTTCAGGAATCTGGGTCTTCTGGGTAACGTCAGTGCCACGAGAATCAGTGGGAATGTTTTTGTGTGCTGGGGTGATAAGGGCAGTCACCAAGCTCCTTCGGAATGTTAACAGAGGTTGTTTTGTTTAAAACTGCGCTGGCTTGCACTTTTGAAGCATTTTTTTAATTGGGCTAGAGGTTGCTCAGTTCCCTCGCTGTTGGTTCAAAGTTCTGTGAGAGTTTGTGCTGTGATGTTTCAACAAGCTTATTTAGCATGAGCGAGGTGCCTGAAAGAATCATAGAAGTTTACGGCACAGATGGAGGCCATTTGGCCCATCGTGTCTGTGCCGGCTGAGAAAGAGCTGTCCAGGCCTAATCCCACTTTCCAGCTCTTGGTCCGTAGCCTTGCAGTTTACGGCACTTCAAGTGCATATCCAAGCACTTTTTAAATGTGATGAGGGTTTCTGCCTCTACCACCCTTTCAGGCAGTGAGTTCCGACCCCCACCACCCTCTGGGTGAAAAGAATTCTCCTCAACTCCCCTCTAAACCGCCGACCAATTACTTTAAATTTGTGCCCCCTGGTTATTGAGCTCTCTGCGAAGGGAAATAGGTCCTTCCTATCCACTCTGTCTAGGCCCCTCATAATTTTATACACAATCTCCTTTTTTCTTTCCTCTTCCTTTTCTCCTCACTCACTACATGTTCCACAGGTGCCACTCAGCCCCTGATACAGAGAGTGCCGACAGGCTATTTGACCATGGGGGCATCACAGCCATGTTCTTACCCCAATACGGTGTCAGCCGTGGCTCAGTGGGTAGCACACTCGCCTCTGTGACAGAAGGTTGTGGGTTCATAGTTCCACTCCAGAGACTTGACCACATTATCTAGGCTGACACTCCCAGTGCAGTGCTGAGGGAGTGCTGCACTGTCGAGGTGCCGTCTTTCAGATGAGACGTTAAACTGAGGCCCCATAAAAGGTTCCAAGGCTCTATTTTGAGTGTTTGATAGGACAGTGTAGAGGGAGCTTTACTCTGTATCTTACCGGTGCTATACCTGCCCTGGGAGTGTTTGATGGGACAGTGTAGAGGGAGCTTTACTCTGTATCTAACCCGTGCTGTCCCTGCCCTGGGAGTGTTTGATGGGACAGTGTAGAGGGAGCTTTACTCTGTATTTAACCCATGCTGTCCCTGCCCTGGGAGTGGTTGATGGGACAGTGTAGAGGGAGTTATACTCTGTATCTAACCCGTGCTGTACCTGCCCTGGGAGTGTTTGATGGGACAGTGTAGAGGGAGCTTTACTCTGTATCTAACCCGTGCTGTACCTGCCCTGGGAGTGTTTGATGGGACAGTGTAGAGGGAGCTTTACTCTGTATCTAACCCGTGCTGTACCTGCCCTGGGAGTGTTTGATGGGACAGTGTAGAGGGAGCTTCACTCTGTATCTAACCCGTGCTGTACCTGCCCTGGGAGTGTTTGATGGGACAGTGTAGAGGGAGCTTTACTCTGTATCTAACCCGTGCTGTACCTGCCCTGGGAGTGTTTGATGGGACAGTGTAGAGGGAGCTTTACTCTGTATCTAACCCGTGCTGTACCTGCCCTGGGTGTGTTTGATGGGACAGTTTAGAGGGAGCTTTACTCTGTATCTAACCCGTGCTGTACCTGCCCTGGGAGTGTTTGATGGGACAGTGTAGAGGGAGCTTTACTCTTTATCTAACCCGTGCTGTACCTGCCCTGGGAGTGTTTGATGGGACAGTGTAGAGGGAGCTTTACTCTGTATCTAACCCGTGCTGTACCTGCCCTGGGAGTGTTTGATGGGACAGTGTAGAAGGACCTTTACTCTGTATCTAACCCGTGCTGTACCCGGCCTGGGAGTGTTTGATGGGGACAGTGTAGAGGGAACTTTACTCTGTATCTAACCCGTGCTGTACCTGCCCTGGGAGTGTTTGATGGGACAGTGTAGAGGGAGCTTTACTCTGTATCTAACCCATGCTGTACCTGCCCTGGGAGTTGGAAAGCAACAGTTTAAGAACCCGATACACACTCCCACCGTCTGAAATGGTCAGGAGAATATTGAAGGTTAAATTTCATTGTCTGGTTAATGCTGATGAAGGAAACCTTCTCGCTACCTGATGAACAGTGTTAGCGATTGTCAAGCAGCTGCAGACGCAGCAGTCAAATATCCAGGCCGTCACCTGAGGATTATCAGAGACTGCCAAATAAATCACAGGCCTGACACTTTGGCATCTGCAGGAGCAGTCTCGCTGAATGAAAATCAATTTTATTTACCAAATCCCACAAAGCCCTGAATTTAGTTGCGTCTTTTATTTTGCAGAACCCTCTCCGTCTCCCTCCTCCCCCCTCACTCGCAAACATAGTAACGGCAACTGTAATAAATCACCAATTAAAAAGGGCCTTGAGACTTAGCTTTTTTCTTTTTTTTTTAAAAAATCCAATTTTCTCTTCATTTTGCAACACTGCCGTGCTGGTTTCCTGGCGTTGCCATGGTAACTGGCCTCCAATACCCAGCTGCTCTCTCGGCCGAATGGTCCTGATGGAAATTGGCTTGTCAGTCAGCGAGTGACTCGACACGGTGTCGCAGTTTCATGCGACGCCCTGGAGTTTGCTCCTCCGCCCTTTAGTGTTACTCGCTGATTGGCATCCTCTCGATCTCACGTCCTCCCGCACTTAAAGAACGCAAACACACCTCGGTTAAAAATAATTGAAGCATTAATAATACCCGGGGATCGCTGGGTGCACTAATATTTTCAAATAGAAAGAAAGAACTTGCATTTCTATCGCGCCTTTCACGACCTCAGGATGTTCCAAAGAGCTTTACAGCCAATGAAGTACTTTTTGAAGTGTTGTAATGTGGGCAGCCGATCTGCGCACAGCAAGCTCCCACAAGCAGCAATGACCAGATAATCTGTTCTTTCGTGATGTTGGTTGAGGAATAAATATTGGCCCCAGACACCGGGGAGAACTCCCCCTGCTCTTCTTTGAAATGGTGCCATGGGATCTTTTACGCCCTCGGTTTAATGTCTCACCCGCAAAACGCACCTCTGACAGTGTAGCACTCCCTCAGCACTGCACTGGAGTGTCAGCCTAGATTTGCTCGTCTCTGGAGTGGGATTTGAACCCACGACCTTCTGATTCAGAGGCGAGAGTGCTACCCACTGAACCAAAAAGATTAAAAGAGAATCCATCATCAGGACAGGATTAAAGATCCCATGGCACTATTTCGAAGAAGAGCAGGGGGGAGTTCTCCCCGGTGTCCTGGGTCAATATTTATCCCTCAACTAACATCAATAAAACAGATTATCTGGTCATTATCACATTGCTCTTCGTGGGATCTTGCTGTGCACAAATTGGCTGCTGCGTTTCCTACATTTCAACAGTAACCGCACTGAAAAAGTACTTCATTGGCTGTACGGCGCTTTGGTACGTCCTGAGGTCGTAAAGTGTGCTGTATAAATGCAAGTCTTTCTTTTTTTCTTTAGTGAACATATGCCCCAGACGACTCACCCAGATGTGGCACTGAGCCTTGTAGGACGATTCCAGGATGTAGGATCGATTCTTGCCGGCAATTCAGTAGCTGATCTCAACTAGGGCAGCAATTGGCGCAGTGCAATTGTTCTATAGCATGGACCAAGAGGCATCTCAGTGTATGATAGAGGACTGGGATAGTGAGTGGACAGTGGGCTGAGGGGGGTGAGGAGGTGGGGGGCAGGATGGGGAAGAGGGGCATGAGGGAGGGAGCGAAAGCACAGCCAAAGAGGAGGGTCTGAAAGAAGGTTTCCAAAGGTACAGAGGGAGCTGCCAATTATATTAAATCTGTGTGTTCTGATTACTGACCCTCCTGCCATTGGAAAGAGTTTCTCCTCATTTAGTCAATGAAAAACTCTCATAATTTTGAGCACCTCTATTAAATCTCACCTTAGCCTTCTCTGCTGTAAGGAGAACAATCCAGTTTCTCTAGTTTCTCCTTGTAACTGAAGTCTTTCATCCCCGGTACCATTCTAGTAAATCTCCTCTGCACCCTCTCCAAGACCTTGGCATAGAAACATAGAAACATAGAAACTAGGAGCAGGAGTAGGCCATTCGGCCCGTCGAGCCTGCTCCACCATTCAATACGATCATGGCTGATCATCCAAATCCAGTACCCTGTCCCTGCTTTCTCACACAGAATCCCCACAGTACAGATAGAGGCCATCTCGGCCCATCGAGCCTGCACCGACACATATCCCACCCTACCCCCGTAACCCCACGTATTTAATTCCCCCTAACATATCCCATCCTATCCCCGTAACCCCACATATTTAATCCCCCCCTAACACTAAGGGTCAATTTATCATAGCCAAATCAACCTAACCCGCACATTTTTGGACTGTGGGAGGAAACCGGAGCACCCGGAGGAAACCCACGCAGACACGGGGAGAATGTGCAAACTCCACACAGACAGTCACCCGAGGTCAGATTCGAACCCGGGTCCCTGGCGCTGTGAGGCAGCAGTGCTAACCACTATGCCACCATGTTGCCCCCTTCCTAAAGTGTGGTGCCCAGAATTGGACACAATTCTCAAGCTGAGGCCTAACCAGAGACTGTCGATAGTGGAGCGGAGGGAGCAGGGAATGAGAAATAGGTTGGAGTTGGAGGACTGGAGTGCGACACAGGGACTCGGGAACTGGAGGGGGTGATGCAGCCGGGGAGGGATGAGGCCATGGAGAGACTTTCACTTCGTACCGCTGCCCAGTGATCCTTGCTGCAGAATGGGCTTAGCATGAACAGAAAGACTTGAAAGACTTGCATTTATATAGCACCTTTCACGACCACCGGATGTCTCAAAGCACTTTACAGCCAATGAAGTACTTTTGAAGTGTGATCACTGTTGTAATGTGGGAAACGCGGCAGCCAATTTGCGCACAGCAAGCTCCCACAAACAGCAATGTGATAATGACCAGATAGTCTGTTTTAGTGATGTTGGTTGAGGGATAAATATTGGCCAGGACACCGGGGAGAACTCCCCTGCTCTTCTTCGAAATAGTGCCATGGGATCTTTTACGTCCACCTGAGAGAGCAGACGGGGCCTCGGTTTAAAGTCTCATCTGAAAGACGGCACCTCCGACAGTGCGGCACTCCCTCAGCACTTCACTGGAGGGTCAGCCTGAGGACGGAATCACAAGAGTGCCCACCCCACGAGCGAACAACCTGCTGACAATCACGGCCCCTAGGCTCAGACGTGAAGAGTGGCCAGTTCACGAGGGGCCAGGTGGCCTCCAGCACCTGTACAGCAGTAAGAGACAGCGCCTTAAGGGGCGGAGGGGTGTAAATGGGGCTGGGGGAGGGTGGGTGATGGCGGAGGAGGGCAGACAGGAATAGAAACCGATTGGAGTGAATGGCTCATATATTTCAACAACTATTCTCCTCCTGTTATTTCTGATACTTATCTTCAACTTTAAAAATTTTCTATATCATTGAAAAATCTAAAATCTGATCGATGTTGCTGATAAACAGCGTGATAGATTTGATAATCAATTGTCTGCACTCTTCACAGCAATATCAATGTCCCACCTGTTTGATCCAATTGATCAGTAGCAGTTTATGTTGTCTTTAGTTCAGCTTTGTCTATGTTGTTAGAATTAACAGGTTTTCATTTTTCTTTTCACTCAGAAGCAACACTTTTTTTTGAAGTGTCTCTCTCTGTGTCTCCGAGCAATTGGAATTCCTGACCACCAGCGCCTCTGGAGATCTCCGCAGCGGGAGACAGACAGACACCTTGCCCGGACGAGCCTCTTTACCCTTGCTTAAAAATTTAACGCGTCGCATCAAGAGGATGAGCAGCAATCCGTACCGTCTCTGACAGGCAGAGGTGGAGTGAAAGTACAAGGGCCCCGACTCCCTACTCCCCCAATCCTCCCCCATCCAGTACCACTGACCCCCATCCCCAGGCCCCCGGTGCGGCATCACCCTCCCACCCACCTCGCCCCATCCCCAACTCTTCACTTCAAGAGGCAAAGAGAAGAGATGCTGTCGACACTAAAAACCAGAAGGGCCGTCAGGTTTGTACAGCTGAAAACAAATGTGCTAAAGATTCTGGATTTTTCTGAATCAATTCAGCGCCTGGTTTCATGAATGCCGATTGTATCTGTACAAGGGAATTCCTCTCCCCCTCCATTCCTCTCCTGAAGGCAGGGTGTGTACCTGGTTGAGGATTCCATGGTCTACGGTCATTAGGTATCTCACGTGTGAGACCAGACTGCGACGTCGACAGAAGATTCGATTTTTTTTTCTTTTTCTACGTTGTTTTCCGTTGCTTTCAATTATTTTAATTTTGTTTTGTCAATTTTCTTTCCCCCCCCCCCCCCCGCTGCTCTCCAGAAGGCACTGACTTAGAATCATACAGCACAGAGGGAGTCCATTCGGCCCATCCTGCCTGTGCCGGCTCTTTGAAAGAGCTGTCCAATTAGTCCCACTCTCCCTGCTCTTTCCCCATAGCATTGTAAATTCTTCCAATTCCCTTTTGAAAGTTACTATTGAATCTGCTTCCACCACCCTTTCAGGCAGAATGAATCATCCCATCTGTAAATTCATATCTCACCACACATTTTTTTAAGTCAAATACACATTTTATCATGTTTAGTCATTTTGTTATTTGTACAAACATCTATCATTTCTTCCCCCAATTTGAAATTGAAATCTATTTGGACTGCTGTCCTCTACCTTGGGGTGTGGTTGGGGGGACGGGGTGTGGGGGGAGTGGGGGCAGGGGATAGATAAATTTCTCCTAATGGTTCAGCCAATGTCACTCTTGACCCCTTAGCAAAGTCCTTTGTACAGGGAAGCATGGCGCCCCCTGGGGAAGGGATGACCTGCTCTTTGGTTTTGCCTTGGGGGACGGGGCGGTCGTGGAGGGGAGCGGGGGGTAGCGAGGGACGGAGGAGAATAGCTGCCTTTTGGTCTTGACCTTCTCTACCTTAGCGCTAGGAGGGCTGGGTTCTGGAGCTGTCCATGTTTGCATTGTTCATGAAGAGGGACAGTCACCAACACAAGACCCAGCACCCTATGACTCCAGGACCCAATGTGTCAGAGCACCAACACACAGTGTCACCGCACTGCCCAGTCTCCTTCCTGCCAATACCACGTCCAAGTGGCCACTTTACACGTGTGGGTCTTGACAGTCAGTGTGTGCGGACTATTTGACTGTGGGGGAATCACAGCTGAGCCTGATTTTGTCACTGGTTGGGAAACGCCATCGGGTCAGTTGTTCCCCTCCCTAACCCAAGGACGCGAGTGTTAATTATAACACCCATACCATCACCGCAGTTGAGATTGGCTAACGCAGCACATCAGCTACTCACATTTAGACACTAGTGGGGTTTCTGTACGATAGCAGTTAATGAGATGAGGGTGGTGGACCCATTGGAATTTTTTACTATGATCACTTTGAGTTGCTTGTATTTATCACAGAATCATAGAAATTTACGGCACAGAAGGAGGCCATTCGGCCCATCGTGTCTGTGCCGGCTGAAAAAGCGCTGTCCACCCTAATCCCACTTTCCAGCTCTTGGTCCGTAGCCCTGTAGGTCACGGCACTTCAAGTGCGTATCCAAGTAATTTTTAAATGTGATGAGGGTTTCTGCCTCTACCACCCTTTCAGGCAGTGAGTTCCGGACCCCCACCACCCTCTGGGTGAAAAAAGTTCTCCTCAACTCCCCTCTAAACCGCCTACCAATTACTTTAAACATTTTCCAATGTTTCCGCTTGCAATCCATTTGTTGAAAGCTGGGTCTCTTTTATTCCTGATGCTGTGCTATTGTAAATATATTCTCAAATGCATGTAAAAAAAAAATTTTTATTCCAAAATAAAGTTTTCCTGATGCCAGTATCTGCCTGTTTCTCTGTCCTTTGAATGCCTGATGAGTAGATATCAGTTATTCCTCTGTGTTTATGAGGCTGAATGCATGTTACCAGGGCAAGGCACAGCAGGTACAAGCGAGAGGGCGATGTCTATATTATAAAGGAGCTGCATTGCATTCACTCCCACAGCAACAACTTGCATTTATGTAGCACCTTTAACGTAGTAAAACGTCCCAAGGCGCTTCATAGGAGCGTTATTGGATTGAGGATTGGTTCCTGGGATGGGGGGATTGTCCTATGAGGATAGATTGAGTAGACAAAGCCTATATTCTCTAGAGTTTAGAAAAATGAGAGGTGATCTCATTGAAACATACAAAATTCTTACAGGGCTTGACAGGGTAGATGCAGGGCGGATGTTTCCCCTGGCTGGGGAGTCTAGAACCAGGGGTCACAGTCTCAGAATAAGGGGTCGGCCATTTAGGACTGAGATGAGGAGAAATTTCTTCACTCAGAGGGTGGTGAAGCTTTGGAATTCTCTACCCCAGAGGACTGTGGAGGCTCAGTCGTTGAGTATATTCAAGACAGAGAGCGATAGATTTTTGAATATTAAAGGAATCAAGGGATATGGGGATAGTGCAGGAAAGTGGAGATGAGGTAGAAGATCAGCCATGATCTTATTGAATGACGGAGCAGGCTCGAGGGGCCGAATGGCCGACTCCTGCTCCTATATCTTATGTTCATATGTTATAAAACAAAAATTGACACTGAGCCACATAAGCAGATATTAGGGCAGGTGACCAAAAGTTTGGTCAAAGAGGTAGGTTTTAAGCAGCGTCTTCAAGGAGGAAAGAGAGGTAGAGAGGCAGAGAGGAGGGAATTCCAGAGCTTAGAGACGGGGGAGCAGTTAATTTAAAATTCTTAAAGTGGGAGATGTCCATCTTCCCCCATCCTGAATTTCTCAGTTGATCCACCTGGAGTTTAGCGTTCTGTCATATATTTAGAAGCCCTTTGGTGGTCAGTACTTCAAATCGCTCCAAGTTCCTGAAAATCTGATCTATTCCGGCTTGGATTTCATTTTCCACCAACAACAACAACAACTTCGATTTATGCTGAAGGCACGGACACCAATGGTGGAAACATCAAAATCAGGGATGCTCAAAAGGCCAGAATTGGAGGAACGCAGAGACATCGGATGGTTTGTCGGACTGGAGGAACAAACAGAGACGACATGGAGGTGGGGGGAGTCACCTGTGCCAATAGTGTGAAAAATCTGACAGCGAATCACTGGCACAGTTAAAACAGTTTTCGAATCAAAAAGAAAATCGTGGGGTGCAAATCAGGGGGATGATGTAAATCGGGAAATGATGTAAATCGGGGGATGATGTAAATCGGGAGATGATGTAAATCGGGAGATGATGTAAATCGGGATGATGTAAATCGGGAGATGAGGTAAATCGGAAGATGATGTAAATCGGGGGATGATGTAAATCGGGGGATGATGTAAATCGGGAGATCATGTAAATCGGAGGATGATGTAAATCGGGAGATGATGTAAATCGGAGGATGATGTAAATCGGGAGATGATGTAAATCGGAAGATGATGTAAATCGGGGGATGATGTAAATCGGGGGATGATGTAAATCGGGAGATCATGTAAATCGGAGGATGATGTAAATCGGGAGATGATGTAAATCGGAGGATGATGTAAATCGGGGGATGATGTAAATCGGGGGATGATGTAAATCGGGAGATGATGTAAATCGGGGGATGATGTAAATCAGGAGATGATGTAAATCGGGAGATGATGTAAATCGGGGGATGATGTAAATCGGGAGATGATGTAAATCGGGAGATGATGTAAATCGGGATGATGTAAATCGGGAGATGATGTAAATCGGGATGATGTAAATCGGGGGATGATGTAAATCGGGATGATGTAAATTGGAAGATGATGTAAATCGGGAGATGATGTAAATCGGGGGATGATGTAAATCGGGGGATGATGTAAATCGGGAGATGATGTAAATCGGGGGATGATGTAAATCGGGAGATGATGTAAATCGGGATGATGTAAATTGGAAGATGATGTAAATCGGGGGATGATGTAAATCGGGAGATGATGTAAATCGGGATGATGTAAATCGGGAGATGATGTAAATCGGGATGATGTAAATCGGGAGATGATGTAAATCGGGAGATGATGTAAATCGGGAGATGATGTAAATCGGGGGATGATGTAAATCGGGAGATGATGTAAATCGGGGGATGATGTAAATCGGGGGATGATGTAAATCGGGAGATGATGTAAATCGGGAGATGATGTAAATCGAGAGATGATGTAAATCGGGAGATGATGTAAATCGGGAGATGATGTAAATCGGGAGATGATGTAAATCGGGGGATGATGTAAATCGGGAGATGATGTAAATCGGGGATGATGTAAATCGGGAGATGATGTAAATCGGGAGATGATGTAAATCGGGGGATGATGTAAATCGGGATGATGTAAATCGGGGGATGATGTAAATCGGGAGATGATGTAAATCGGGAGATGATGTAAATCGGTGGATGATGTAAATCGGGGGATGATGTAAATCGGGGGATGATGTAAATCGGGAGATGATGTAAATCGGGAGATGATGTAAATCGGGGGATGATGTAAATCGGGGGATGATGTAAATCGGGAGATGATGTAAATCGGGAGATGATGTAAATCGGGGATGATGTAAATCGGGAGATGATGTAAATCGGGAGATGATGTAAATCGGGAGATGATGTAAATCGGGATGATGTAAATCGGGGGATGATGTAAATCGGGAGATGATGTAAATCGGGAGATGATGTAAATCGGGAGATGATGTAAATCGGGGGATGATGTAAATCGGGAGATGATGTAAATCGGGAGATGATGTAAATCGGGGGATGATGTAAATCGGGGGATGATGTAAATCGGGAGATGATGTAAATCGGGAGATGATGTAAATCGGGAGATGATGTAAATCGGGGGATGATGTAAATCGGGAGATGATGTAAATCGGGAGATGATGTAAATCGGGAGATGATGTAAATCGGGGGATGATGTAAATCGGGAGATGATGTAAATCGGGAGATGATGTAAATCGGGAGATGATGTAAATCGGGAGATGATGTAAATCGGGAGATGATGTAAATCGGGAGATGATGTAAATCGGGGGATGATGTAAATCGGGGATGATGTAAATCGGGAGATGATGTAAATCGGGAGATGATGTAAATCGGGGGATGATGTAAATCGGGAGATGATGTAAATCGGGAGATGATGTAAATCGGGAGATGATGTAAATCGGGGGATGATGTAAATCGGGAGATGATGTAAATCGGGGGATGATGTAAATCGGGAGATGATGTAAATCGGGAGATGATGTAAATCGGGAGATGATGTAAATCGGGGGATGATGTAAATCGGGGGATGATGTAAATCGGGGATGATGTAAATCGGGGATGATGTAAATCGGGAGATGATGTAAATCGGGAGATGATGTAAATCGGGGGATGATGTAAATCGGGAGATGATGTAAATCGGGAGATGATGTAAATCGGGGGATGATGTAAATCGGGATGATGTAAATCGGGGGATGATGTAAATCGGGATGATGTAAATCGGGAGATGATGTAAATCGGGAGATGATGTAAATCGGGAGATGATGTAAATCAGGAGATGATGTAAATCGGGGGATGATGTAAATCGGGGATGATGTAAATCGGGAGATGATGTAAATCAGGAGATGATGTAAATCGGGGGATGATGTAAATCGGGAGATGATGTAAATCGGGGGATGATGTAAATCAGGAGATCATGTAAATCGGGGGATGATGTAAATCGGGATGATGTAAATCGGGGGATGATGTAAATCGGGGGATGATGTAAATCTGGAGATGATGTAAATCGGGAGATGATGTAAATCGGAGATGATGTAAATCGGGGGATGATGTAAATCGGGGGATGATGTAAATCGGGGGATGATGTAAATCGGGAGATGATGTAAATCGGGAGATGATGTAAATCGGGGGATGATGTAAATCGGGAGATGATGTAAATCGGGATGATGTAAATCGGAGATGATGTAAATCGGGAGATGATGTAAATCGGGAGATGATGTAAATCGGGGGATGATGTAAATCGGGAGATGATGTAAATCGGGGGATGATGTAAATCGGGGGATGATGTAAATCGGGAGATGATGTAAATCGGGAGATGATGTAAATCGGGGGATGATGTAAATCGGGATGATGTAAATCGGGAGATGATGTAAATCGGGAGATGATGTAAATCGGGGGATGATGTAAATCGGAGATGATGTAAATCGGGAGATGATGTAAATCGGGAGATGATGTAAATCGGAGGATGATGTAAATCGGGGGATGATGTAAATCAGGAGATGATGTAAATCGGGAGATGATGTAAATCGGAGGATGATGTAAATCGGGAGATGATGTAAATCGGGGGATGATGTAAATCGGGAGATGATGTAAATCGGAGGATGATGTAAATCGGGGGTAAATCGGGGATGATGAAATCGGAGATGATGTAAATCGGGAGATGATGTAAATCGGGGATGATGTAAATCGGGAGATGATGTAAATCGGGGATGATGTAAATCGGGGATGATGTTAAATCGGAGGATGATGTACAATCAGGAGATGATGTAATCGGGGATGATGTAAATCGGGGATGATGTAAATCGGGAGATGATGTAAATCGGGGATGATGTAAATCGGGGAGATGTAAATCAGGAGATGATGTAAATCGGGAGATGATGTAAATCAGGGGGATGATGTAAATCGGGGATGATGTAATCGAGGGATGATGTAAATCGGGGGATGATGTAAATCGGAGATGATGTAAATCGGGAGATGATGTAAATCGGGGGATGAATGTAAATCGGGGATGATGTAAATCGGGAGATGATGTAAATCGGATGATGATGTAAATCGGAGATGATGTAATCGGAGATGATGTAAATCGGGGATGATGTAAATCGGGAGATGATGTAAAATAATGAGGATGCAGTGTAAATCGGGAGATGATGTAAATCGGGCGATGATGTAAATCGGAGGATGATGTAAATCGGGAGATGATGTAATTCGGGGATGATGAAAACGGGAGATGTGATGTAAATCGGAGATGATGTAAATCGGGGGATGATGTAAATCGAGAGATGATGTAAATCGGAGGATGATGTAAATCAGGAGAGATGATGTAATCGGGAGATGACTGTAAATCGGGGGGATGATGTAAATCGGGAGATGATGTTAAATCGGGGGATGATGTAAATCGGGAGATGATGAAAATCGGGATGATGTAAATCGGGGAGAGATGTAAATCGGGAGATGATGTAACTCGGGGGATGATGTAAATCGGGGATGATGTATCGGGGAGATGATGAATCGGGAGATGATGAAATCGGGATGATGTAATCGGAGATGAATGTAAATCGAGAGTGATGTAAATCGGGGGATGATGTAAATCGGGAGATGATGTAAATCGGGGGTTGATGTAATCGGGGGATGATGTAAATCGCGGGGATGATCGTAAATCGGGGGATGAGTAAATCGGGAGATGATGTAAATCGGGGGATGATGTAAATCGGGGATGATGTAAATCGCGCTATGATGTAATCGGAGGATGCTGTAATCGGGAGATGATTTAAAATCGGGAGATGATGTAAATCAGGGATGATGTAAATCGGGGATGATGTAAATCGGGATGATGTAAATCGGGAGATGATGTAAATCGGGAGATGATGTAAATCGGGGGATGATGTAAATCGGAGATGATGTAAATCGGGAGATGATGTAAATCGGGAGATGATGTAAATCGGGATGATGTAAATCGGGGGATGATGTAAATCGGAGATGATGTAAATCGGGGAGATGATGTAAATCGGAGATGATGTAAATCGGGGATGATGTAAATCGGGAGATGATGTAAATCGGGGATGATGTAAATCGGGGAGATGATGTAAATCGGAGATGATGTAAATCGGGGATGATGTAAATCGGGGATGATGTAATCGGGATGATGTAAATCGGGAGGATGATGTAAATCGGGAGATGATGTAAAATCGGGATGATGTAAATCGGGATGATGTAAATCGGGAGATGATGTAAATCGGGAGATGATGTAAATCGGGAGATGATGTAAATCGGGAGATGATGTAAATCGGGGATGATGTAAACGGGAGATGATGTAAATCGGAGATGATGTAAATCGGAGATGATGTAAATCGGGAGATGATGTAAATCGGGAGATGATGTAAATCGGGAGATGATGTAAATCGGGAGATGATGTAAATCGGGAGATGATGTAAATCGGGAGATGATGTAAATCGGGAGATGATGTAAATCGGGGGATGATGTAAATCGGGGATGATGTAAATCGGGAGATGATGTAAATCGGGAGATGATGTAAATCGGGGATGATGTAAATCGGGAGATGATGTAAATCGGGGATGATGTAAATCGGAGATGATGTAAATCGGAGATGATGTAAATCGGGAGATGATGTAAATCGGGGATGATGTAAATCGGGAGATGATGTAAATCGGGAGATGATGTAAATCGGGAGATGATGTAAATCGGGAGATGATGTAAATCGGGAGATGATGTAAATCGGGGATGATGTAAATCGGGAGATGATGTAAATCGGGAGATGATGTAAATCGGGGGATGATGTAAATCGGGAGATGATGTAAATCGGGAGATGATGTAAATCGGAGATGATGTAAATCGGGATGATGTAAATCGGGAGATGATGTAAATCGGGAGATGATGTAAATCGGGGGATGATGTAAATCGGGAGATGATGTAAATCGGGAGATGATGTAAATCGGGGGATGATGTAAATCGGGATGATGTAAATCGGGAGATGATGTAAATCGGAGATGATGTAAATCGGGAGATGATGTAAATCGGGAGATGATGTAAATCGGGGATGATGTAAATCGGGGATGATGTAAATCGGGAGATGATGTAAATCGGGAGATGATGTAAATCGGGAGATGATGTAAATCGGGGATGATGTAAATCGGAGATGATGTAAATCGGAGGATGATGTAAATCGGGGATGATGTAAATCGGGGATGATGTAAATCGGGAGATGATGTAAATCGGGATGATGTAAATCGGGAGATGATGTAAATCGGGAGATGATGTAAATCGGAGGATGATGTAAATCGGGAGATGATGTAAATCGGGGATGATGTAAATCGGGAGATGATGTAAATCGGGAGATGATGTAAATCGGGAGATGATGTAAATCGGAGGGATGATGTAAATCGGAGATGATGTAAATCGGGATGATGTAAATCGGGGATGATGTAAATCGGGAGATGATGTAAATCGGGATGATGTAAATCGGGAGATGATGTAAATCGGGAGATGATGTAAATCGGGAGATGATGTAAATCGGGATGATGTAAATCGGGAGATGATGTAAATCGGGAGATGATGTAAATCGGGAGATGATGTAAATCGGAGATGATGTAAATCGGGGATGATGTAAATCGGGAGATGATGTAAATCGGGGATGATGTAAATCGGGAGATGATGTAAATCGGGGATGATGTAATCGGGAGATGATGTAAATCGGGGGATGATGTAAATCGGAGATGATGTAAATCGGAGATGATGTAAATCGGGGGATGATGTAAATCGGGAGATGATGTAAATCGGGAGATGATGTAAATCGGGGATGATGTAAATCGGGAGATGATGTAAATCGGGGATGATGTAAATCGGGGATGATGTAAATCGGGGATGATGTAAATCGGAGATGATGTAAATCGGGAGATGATGTAAATCGGAGATGATGTAAATCGGGATGATGTAAATCGGGATGATGTAAATCGGGAGATGATGTAAATCGGGAGATGATGTAAATCGGGAGATGATGTAAATCGGGAGATGATGTAAATCGGGAGATGATGTAAATCGGGATGATGTAAATCGGGAGATGATGTAAATCGGGGATGATGTAAATCGGGGATGATGTAAATCGGGGATGATGTAAATCGGGAGATGATGTAAATCGGGAGATGATGTAAATCGGGAGATGATGTAAATCGGGAGATGATGTAAATCGGAGATGATGTAAATCGGGGGATGATGTAAATCGGGAGATGATGTAAATCGGGGATGATGTAAATCGGGAGATGATGTAAATCGGGGATGATGTAAATCGGGAGATGATGTAAATCGGGATGATGTAAATCGGGGATGATGTAAATCGGAGATGATGTAAATCGGGGATGATGTAAATCGGGAGATGATGTAAATCGGGAGATGATGTAAATCGGGAGATGATGTAAATCGGGGGATGATGTAAATCGGGATGATGTAAATCGGGAGATGATGTAAATCGGGGGATGATGTAAATCGGGAGATGATGTAAATCGGGATGATGTAAATCAGAGGATGATGTAAATCGGGAGATGATGTAAATCAGAGGATGATGTAAATCGGGAGATGATGTAAATCAGGTGATGATGTAAATCGGGGGATGATGTAAATCGGGAGATGATGTAAATCAGGAGATGATGTAAATCGGGAGATGATGTAAATCGGAGGATGATGTAAATCGGGAGATGATGTAAATCGGGAGATGATGTAAATCGGGAGATGATGTAAATCGGGGGATGATGTAAATCGGGAGATGATGTAAATCGGGAGATGATGTAAATCGGGAGATGATGTAAATCGGGAGATGATGTAAATCGGGAGATGATGTAAATCGGAGGATGATGTAAATCGGGATGATGTAAATCGGGATGATGTAAATCGGGATGATGTAAATCGGGAGGATGATGTAAATCGGGGATGATGTAAATCGGAGGATGATGTAAATCGGGAGATGAGTAAATCGGGGATGATTGTAAATCGGAGATGATGTAAATCGGGATGAGTAAATCGGGAGATGATGTAAATCGGGATGATGTAAATCGGGGGATGATGTAAATCGGGGATGAAGTAAATCTGGATGATGTAAATCGGGAGATGATGTAAATCGGGATGATGTAAATCGGGAGATGATGTAAATCGGGGATGATGTAATCGGAGCATGATGTAAATAGAGATGATGTAAATCGGGGATGATGTACATCGGGATGAGTAAATCTGGATGATGTAAATCGGGAGATGATGTAAATCGGTGATGATGTAAATCGGGGATGATGTAAATCGGGGATGATGTAAATCGGATGATGTAAATCGGGATGATGTAAATCGGGTGATGGATGTAAATCGGGTGATGATGTAAATCGGGGATGATGTAAATCGGGGATGATGTAAATCGGGATGATGTTAAATCGGATGATGTAAATCGGGAGATGATGTAAATCGGGGATGATGTAAATCGGGAGATGATGTAAATCGGGAGATGATGTAAATCGGGGATGATGTAAATCGGGGATGATGTAAATCGGGAGATGATGTAAATCGGGAGGAATGATGTAAATCGGGAGATGATGTAAATCGGGAGATGATGTAAATCGGGAGATGATGTAAATCGGGGATGATGTAAATCGGGGATGATGTAAATCGGGAGATGATGTAAATCGGAGATGATGTAAATCGGGAGATGATGTAAATCGGGAGATGATGTAAATCGGGAGATGATGTAAATCGGGAGATGATGTAAATCGGGGATGATGTAAATCGGGAGATGATGTAAATCGGGGATGATGTAAATCGGGATGATGTAAATCAGGAGATGATGTAAATCGGGAGATGATGTAAATCGGGAGATGATGTAAATCGGGATGATGTAAATCGGGGATGATGTAAATCGGGAGATGATGTAAATCGGGATGATGTAAATCGGGAGATGATGTAAATCGGGGGATGATGTAAATCGGGGATGATGATGTAAATCGGGGGATGATGTAAATCGGGAGATGATGTAAATCGGGAGATGATGTAAATCGGGAGATGATGTAAATCGGGGGATGATGTAAATCGGGAGATGATGTAAATCGGGAGATGATGTAAATCGGGGGATGATGTAAATCGGGAGATGATGTAAATCGGGGATGATGTAAATCGGGAGATGATGTAAATCGGGGATGATGTAAATCGGGGATGATGTAAATCGGAGATGATGTAAATCGGGATGATGTAAATCGGGAGATGATGTAAATCGGGATGATGTAAATCGGGAGATGATGTAAATCGGGGATGATGTAAATCGGGAGATGATGTAAATCGGAGATGATGTAAATCGGGGATGATGTAAATCGGAGATGATGTAAATCGGGGATGATGTAAATCGGGAGGATGATGTAAATCGGGGATGATGTAAATCGGAGATGATGTAAATCGGGAGATGATGTAAATCGGGGGATGATGTAAATCGGG
>JASTWF010001098.1:98200-121200 GCA_030390025.1 Squalus acanthias | reverse complement strand
ATGATGGACAGGTAAAGACCATTTGGTCAATCCAGGCTTTCAGACACAATTGAGAAAACTTGCGTATTTCAGCATGTACACTCCACCCCACCCGAAACCATGTGATCTCCTGGGAGAGGCAAAAAACAGAGAAAATTCAAGGACAATTTGGAGAATAAGTCTGGGAAATTCTTCTCCGATCCATCTAGGCGAGCGAAACTAGTCCAGGAGATCGCTCTAACCTGGAATTCCTTGCATTATCTACCTTCTGTAAGAGGTGATCTCCGCCCCAGCCAAAAACAGGTCAAGCTCTCGCTTGGAGGAATTCAGCGAATCGGGATCCACCGCATGAGACGGCAGCCCGTTCCAGAGCTCCACTATTTTCTGGGAAAAGAAACATCTCCTGACATCTAACTGAGATCTAGCCTTATACAACTTAAATTAGTGACCCCAGCAAACAACGGAAAATTTAACTCATTCGGTCTGTAATTTACCGTCGGTTAACTTTAATGAATGAATTTGGTTGTTTGATTACGGAGAAAGTGACTGAGAAATGAAATATTGGTAGGTACATTTCACTGGTTAGCACCTGTGTTTCTCTTTAGATCATGCCGTTTCTTTAGTTTGATTTTTTCCAGTTAAATATTGGGAAGATTGAATCATCATCAACTATCAGCAGCACAAACTCCGTCTTCTCACCAGTTGATTCCATCCCCCTCCCCGGGCACTCTCCGATGCTGAACCTGACTGTTCGCAACCTCGGCGACCTATTTGCTCCAGAACTGAGCTTTCGACCCCATATCCTCTCCATCACAAATACCACGTACTTCCACCTTCATATTATTGTCCGGCTCCACTCCTACCTCAGCCCATCTCCTGCTGAAACCCTCATCTTGTGTTTGTCACCTTTATACTGGATCATTATAACGCTCCCCTGGCTGACAGTTCTTCCTCAGCCCTCCGTAAACTTCAATTCATCCAAAAATCTGCTCGTGCCCTGTCCCACCGTAGGCCCCTTAACCGACGCACGAGTGCTCGCTCCCGTTCCGCGAATGTCTTCTGTTTAAAATGTCTATCCTCCAATTTCAATTAATTCATGGCCTGGCCCTTTCCTATCGCTGTATCCACCTCCAGCACAGAAACCTTCTGCAGTCCTCGGATTTTCTGTTACTCCAGCACTGGCCTCTTGTGCACCCCTCGACCTTCAGCTTACCAGTGTTGGTAGAGCGTTCATTTGCCTTAGGCCCTAAGCTCTGGAACTCACACTCTAGACCCCTCCGCCTTATCACCTTCTTCTCCTCCTTCAAAATTAGCACTTTCTTCCAGCTTTTTCTGGCATCCTGATACACTGTGAAACCCCATACACAACTGGCAGGATCCCAATACACTGTGAAACCCCATACGCACCTAGCAGGATCCTGATACACTGTAAAACCCCATACACACCTGGCAGGATCCTGATACACTGTGAAACCCCATACACACCTGGCAGGATCCTGAAACACTGTGAAACCCCAAACACACCTGGCAGGTTCCTGATACACTGTGAAACCCCATACACACCTTGCAGGATCCTGATACAATGTGAAACGCCACAAGCACCTGGCAGGATCCTGATACAATGTGAAACTCCACCAGCACCCGGCTGCATCCTGATACACTGTGAAACCCCATACACATTTGGTAGGATCCTGAAACACCCTGAAACCCCAAACACACCTGGCAGGATGCTGATACAATGTGAAACTCCATACACACCTGGCAGGATCCCGATACTGTGAAAACTCATACACACCTGGCAGGATCCTGAAACACTGTGAAACCCCATACACACCTGGCAGGATCCTAATACAGTGTAAAACCCCATACACACCTGGAAGGGGGATGGGAAAAAGGGCTGTAGTCCATGAGCCAGTGGTGAGTGTAGGGAGGTGCTGAGGAGGGTAACAAGTTCGCAGGAATGTACCGGCAGACAGGAAGGCGGCTTGAAGTGTGTCTACTTCAATGCAAGGAGCATCCGGAATAAGGTAGGAGAACTTAGAGCGTGGATTGATACTTGGGACTACGATGTGCTGGCCATTACGGAGACATGGTTAGAACAGGGACAGGAATGGTTGTTGGAAGTTCCGGGGTATAGATGTTTCAGTAAGAGAAGGGAAGGTGGTAAGAAAGGTGGAGGAGTAGCATTGTTAATCAAGGATAGTTTAACAGCGGCAGAAAGGCAGTTCGAGGGGGATCTGCTGTCTGAGGTAATATGGGCTGAAGTTAGAAATAGGAAAGGAGCGGTCACGTTGTTAGGAGTTTTCTACAGGCCCCCAAATAGTAATAGAGATGTGGAGGAAGAAATTGCAAAGCCGATTATGAATAGGTGTGGAGGTCACAGAGTAGTTGTCATGGTTGACTTCAACTTTCCAAATATCGATTGGAACCTTTTTAGGTCAAACATTTCGGATGGGAAAGTTTTTGCACAGTGTGTGCAGGAGGGTTTCCTGACACAATATGTGGATAGGCCGACAAGAGGTGGGGCCACATTGGATTTGGCACTGGGTAATGAACCGGGCCAAGTGTTTGATTTGTATGCAGGAGAGCACTTTGGAGATAGTGACCACAATTCGGTGACTTTCACTATTGCAATGGAGAGGGATAGGGCCATACGGCAGGGCAGTGTTTATAATTGGGGGAGGGGTAATTATGATGCGATTAGGCAAGAATTAGGGAGCATACGATGGGAACAGAAACTATCAGGGAAAGGCACAAACGAAAAGTGGAGCTTTTTCATGGAGCAATTACTGCGTGTCCTTGATAGGTATGCCCCTGTCAGGCAGGGAGGAAATGGCCGAGTGATAGAACCATGTTTCACAAAAGAGGTTGAATATCTAGTCAAGAGGAAAAAGGAAGCGTATGTAAGGATGAGAAAACAAGGTTCAGTTGGGTCGATTGAGGGGTACAAGGTAGCAAGGAATGAGCTAAAAAAGAGCTTAGGAGAGCTAGGAGGGGGCATGAGAAGTCCTTGGCGGGTCGGATCAAGGAAAACCCCAAGGCTTTTTACTCTTATGTGAGAACTAAAAGAATGACCAGGGTGAGGGTAGGGCCGGTCAAGGACAGTAGTGGGAACTTGTGCATGGAGTCAGAAGAGATAGGAGAGGTGATGAATGAATACTTTTCGTCAGTGTTCACCGAGGAGAGGGGCCATGTTTTTGAGGATGAGAGTGTGATAAAGGTGGATAGGCTGGAGGAGGTAGATGTTCTGAGGGAAGATGTTTTAGCAATTTTGAAGACCCTGAGGGTAGATAAGTTCCCTGGGCCAGATGAGATATATCCTAGGATTCTTTGGGAGGCAAGGGAGGAGATTGCAGAGCCTTTGGCTTTGATCTTTGGGTCCTCACTGTCCACGGGGATGGTGCCAGAGTACTGGAGAGTGGCGAATGTTGTTCCTCTCTTCAAGAAAGGAAATAGGAATGACCCTGGTAACTTTGGGGCCGGTGGTTGGTAAGATAATGGAAAAGGTCCTGAGGGATAGGTTTTATGACCATTTGGAAAGAGGCAACTTAATCCGGGATAGTCAACACGGATTCGTGATGGGTAAGTCTTGCCTAACAAATTTGATTGAATTCTTTGAGGAGGTAACTAAGTGTGTAGATGAAGGTAGAGCAGTTGATGTCGTATACATGGATTTTAGTAAGGCGTTTGATAAGGTTCCCCATGGTCGGCTCATGTAGAAAGTAAGGAGTTGTGGGATAGAGGGAAATTTGGCCGATTGGATAAGTTACTGGCTATCTCATAGAAGGCAGAGGGTGGTGGTGGATGGAAATTTTTCGGACAGGAGACCAGTTACCAGCGGTGTGCCACAGGGGTCGGTGCTGGTTCCTCTGCTGTTTGTGATTTTTATCAATGACTTGGAGGAGGGGACTGAAGGGTGGATCAGTAAATTTGCTGATGACACCAAGATTGGTGGAGTAGTGGATGAGGTGGAGGGCTGTTGTAGGCTGCAAAGAGACATTGATAGGATGCAGAGCTGGGCCGAAAAATGACAGATGGAATTTAAGCCTGATAAGTGCGAGGTGATTAATTTTGGTAGGGCAAATTTGAATAAGGATTACAGGGTCAACGGCAGGGTTCTGAGGAACGTGGAGGAACAGAGGGATCTGGGGGTTCATATCCACAGATCTCTGAAGTTTGCCACTCAAGTGGATAGAGCAGTAAAGAAGGCCTATAGTGTGTTAGCGTTTATTAACAACGGGTTTGAGTTTAAGAACCGTGAGGTTATGCTGCAACTGTACAGGACCTTGGTGAGACCACATTTGGAATATTGAGTGCAGTTCTGGTCACCTCACTATAGGAAGGACGTGGAAGCATTGGAAAGAGTGCAAAGGAGATTTACCAGGATGCTGCCTGGTTTGGGGGGGAGGTCTTATGAGGAAAGATTGAGGGAGCTAGGGCTTTTCTCTTTAGAGCGGAGGAGGATGAGAGGCGACTTAATAGAGTTTTATAAGATGATGAGGGGTATGGATAGAGTGGATGTACAGAGACTATTTCCTCGGGTAGAGGCAGCTGTTACAAGGGGGCATAACTATAAGGTGCATGGGGGGAGATATAGAAGGGATGTCCGAGGTAGATTCTTTACTCAGAGAGTGGTTGGGGTGTGGAATGGACTGCCTGCTGTGATAGTGGAGTCGGACACTTTAGGAACTTTCAAGCGGTTATTGGATAAGCACATGGAGCACACCAGAATGATAGGGAGTGGGATAGCTTGATCTTGGTTTCGGACAATGCTCGGCACAACATCGAGGGCCGAAGGGCCTGTACTGTGCTGTACTGTTCTATGTTCTGTGTTCTATGATCCTGATACACTGTGAAACCCCGTACACACTTGGCAGGATCCTGAAACTCTGTGAAACCCCATACACACCTGGCAGGATATCGATACACTGTGAAAATCCATATACACCTGGCAGGATCCTGATATACTGTGAAACCCCATACACATCTGGAAGTATCCTGATACACTATGAAACCCCGTACACACCTGGCAGGATCCTGATACACTGTGAAACCCCATTCACACCTGGCAGGATCCTGATACACTGTGAAACCCCATACACACCTGGCATGATCTTGATTCACTGTGAAACCACATACACACCTGGCAGGATCCGGATACTCTGTGAAACCCCATTCACACCTGGCAGGATCCTGATACACTGTGAAACCCCGTACACACCTGGCATGATCTTGATTCACTGTGAAACCACATACACACCTGGCAGGATCCGGATACTCTGTGAAACCCCATACACACCTGGCATGATCTTGATTCACTGTGAAACGCCGTACACACCTGGCATGATCTTGATTCACTGTGAAACCACATACACACCTGGCAGGATCCGGATACTCTGTGAAACCTGATAAGGCGTGGGGTGGGGAAAGAAATTCCGAGATGTGTTCAGGAGAAATGTATTGATCAGTATGTTTTCGGACCAACGAGGAAGGAGGCATTGCTGGGTCTGATTCTGGAGAATGAGGTGGGACAAGAGGAGCAAGTTGAACATTTACGGAAAAAATATCATAGTATCATAAGTGTTAGCTCGGCTATGGAAAAGGACAGGTATCAATCTCGAGTAAAAATACTTAATTGTAGGAAGGCACTTTTCAGTGGGATGAGAACAGATCTGGCCCGAATACATGCGAATCAAAGATTAGCAGGCAAAACTGTAATCGAACAATGGGCCGCCTTTTAAGAGGAATTAGTTCGGGTACAGTCGAGGTACATTCCCACTAGGGGGAATGCTAGGGCAAATAAAGTCAGAGCTCCCTGGATGACGAAAGAGCTGGAAAGTAAGATGAAGCAGAAAAAAGCACGTATGACAGATGTCAGGTCGAGAATACATCTGAGAATAAGGCGAAATATAGAACGTTCAGAGGAGAAGTGAAAAATAATATAAGAGGGTCAAAGAGAGGGTATGAGAATAGAATGGCAGCTAACATAAAAGATAATCCAAAAGTTTTCATAGGCATACAAATAGTAAACTGGTAGTAACAGGAGGGCTGCGGCCAATTAGGGATCAAAAAGGAGACCTCCGTATGGAGGAAGAGGTATGGCTGAGTTACTAAATGATACTTTGCATCTGTCTTCATCAAGGAAGAAGATGCTGCCATAGACATAGTGAAGGAGGAGGTAGAGGAGATGCTGGATGTATTAAACATTGATAAAGTGGAGGTACTGGAAAGGCAGGCTGAACTTAAAGTAGATAAGTCACCAGGACCAGATGGGATGCATTGTAGGACGCTGAGGGATGTGAAGGAAGAAATCGTGAAGGTACTGGCCATAATCTTCCAATAATCGAAAGAAACGGGGGTGGTGCCAGAGGAATGGAGAATTGCATATGTTACAACTATGTTCAAAAAGCGATGTAAAGATAAACCCAGCATCTACAGGCAAGTCAGTTTAACCTCGGTAGTATGAATGTTTTTAGAAATAATAATCAGGGACAAAATTAACAGTCACTTGGACAAGTGTGGAATAATTAAGGAAAGCCAGCACGGATTTGTTAAAGGCAAATCGTGTTTAACCAGCTTTATCGATTTTTTTGATGAGGTAACAAAAAGGGTTGCTGAGGGCAATGCAGTTGACGTGGTGTACATGGATTTCCAAAAGGCGTTCGACAAAGTGCCATATAATAGGTTAGCCAACAAAGTTGAAGCCCATGGAATAAAAGGGACAGTAGCAGGGGGGATATGAAATTGGCTGAGTGACAGGAAACAGACAGTAGTGGTGAACGCTTGTTTTTCGGTCTGGAGGAAGGTATACAGTGGTGTCCCCAGTGGTCGGTTCTAGAACCACTGCTTTCCTTCATCTGTATTAATGAATTGCATGTAGGTTTACGGGGCACAATTTCAAAATTTGCAGCTGATACAAATCTTGATAGTATAATGAACAGTGAGAAGGATAGTGATAGACTTCAAGAAGACATAGACATGCTGGTGGAATGAGCGGAGACGTGGCATTTGAAATGTTATGCTGAAAATTGTGAAGTAAGTGATATATTTTGGTAGAAAGAATGAAGAGAGGAAATATAAACTAATTGGTGTAATCCTAATTGGGTGCATGAACAGAGAGACAGAGGGGTATATGTGCACAAATCGTTGAAGTTGGCAGGGCAGGTTGAGAAAGTAGTTAAAACAGCTTCCGGGATCCTGGGCTACATGAATAGAGGTATAGACCACAAAAGCGTGGACATTATGATGAACCTGTATAAAACATTGGTTCGGCCTCAACTGGAATATTGTGTCCAATTCTAGGCACCACACTTTAGGAATGATGAGATGGCATTAGAAAGGGTGCAAAAAAGATTTATGCAAATGATTCCAGCGAAGAGGGACTTCAGTTACGTGAATAGACTGGAGAAGCTGGGGTTGTTCTCCTCAAAGCAGAGAAGATCGAGCGGAGATTTGATAGAGGTGTTCAAAATGATGAGGGCTCTGGACAGAGTAGATAGATAGAAACTTTTCCCATTAGCAGGAGGTTCGAGAAATAAAAGACTCAGATTTAAGGTGATTGGCAGAACAACCAAAGGCAACATGAGGCAAAGTATGTTTTAAACAGCGAGAGGTTAAGATCTGGAATGCAATGCCTGAAACGATGCTGGAGGCAGACTCAATCACGGCTTTCAAAAGGGAGTTGGATTAGTGCCTGAAGGAAAACAAATTGCAGGGCTACAGGGAAAGGACGGGGGAGTGGGACTAGCTGAATTGCAGAGAGCCGGCACAGGCTCGACGGGCCGAATGGCCTTCTTCCGTGCTGTAACCATTCTATGATTCTACATACCTGGCAGGGCCCTGATACACTTTGAAACCCCATACACACCTGGCAGAATATTGATACACTGTGAAACCCCATACACACCTGGCAGGATCCTGATACACTGTGAAACCCCATACACACCTGGCAGAATCCTGATGCACTGTGATACGCCATATACATCTTGCAGGATCCTGATACACTGTGAACCCCCATACACACCTGGTAGGACCCTGATAGACTGTGAAATCCCATAAAAACCTGGAAGGATCCTGATGCACTGTGAAACCCCATGCACACCTGGCAGGATCCTGATACACTGTGAAACCCCATACACACCTGGCAGGATCCTGATGCACTGTGAAAGCCCATACACACCTGGCAGGATCCTAATACTCTGTGAAACCCCATACACACCAGGCAGGATCCTGATGCAGCATGAAACCCCAAGACAATATTTATGGTTTGTAGGAAATTATTGGCTAGCTTCCGAATGCAGTGAAAGAGATAACATTTTTCTACCTATTCTAATTTTCCTTTTTTTCAGAAATATGCAATGACTAAAAGAAGCATTTTTAAACTTCTGAATCCTGCATTATAGTAAATTAATTCCAAAATTAAACATGTACTTTTGCTAGATCAGTTGAAATGAACTGTGAACGTTTTCTGCTATAACATTACACTGAGTGTAGTGGGCTATCGTTCTATTTCTAATTCTAATCAGTGATATGACAGGATTGTTATAAAAACAAGTCCAATAAATGCATCCGTAAAGCTGCTGAAAAATATTTTGTAATTTCTGAAGCAGATGTAATATGATAATGAGTACGGAGAGCAAAATGCCATTTGGTCCAAATTAGCCTGCCTCTCTTAGAGTCATGGAGTTGTACAGCACAGAAAGAGGCCCTTCGGCCCATCGTGTCCACGCCGGCCGTCAAGCCCTATTTATTATAATCCCATTTTACAGCACTTGGTCCGTAGCCTTGTTTGCTATGGTCCTTCAAGTGCTCATCTAAATGCTTCTTGAATGTTGTGAAGGTTTCTGCCTCTACCACACTTTCAGGCAGTAGGTTCCAGATTCCAATCACCCTCTGGGTGAAAAAGATTTTCCTCAAATCTCCTCTAAATCTTCTGCCCCTTAACGTGAAACTATGCCCCTTGGTTCTTGACCCCTCTACTAAGGGGAAAATTTCGTTTCTATCTACCCTATCTATGCCCCTCATAATTTTGTACACCTCAATCACGTCCCATTTGGCTAATTTAGCCTGTGTCTGTTACGTAGAAGACCCCACCAACCCTTTTTCTCAGTGTATACACATAAACATCTTTAATTGTAGGTAGACCCCACTTATATTGCACCTTTAGTGTCCTTCCCTAGTGACTAATCGTTCGCTCTATTAGTCTTTGGGTTAAAACATATCCCTGATTTCACTTCTTACTTCTGACTTTCAATTTCCTCCGTTATTAATTGTTTTGTAATTGTGAACCTGTTTCCTGTGGTACTGTTGTGAATTCCATTAAAACATATCAATACCGAATTCTTTTGTCCAAACACAATACATCTAAGCCCCCTCATCCTAAACTCATGTTAACTTAAATCATCTATCTGATCCCCCTCTGTACCTTCAGAATAGCTGTAATCTTTACCTGTGATCGGGTAACTAGAGCAGTGCAGGTAATACCCCAGATGACCTGCATGAGCCCTGAAACTACAAAAAATTAAATTCCATCTATTCACAGTCTGCCCTTCTCTCTGCACACAATAAACCAGATAACCCAACCTAGTCCTGATACAATAACAGAAGAACTTCTCTTCAGAGAGGGAGATATTAAGGAGTTAATCCGGAACTCAGGGCCCAGGAAGCCGCCAATTTTGGAGGGATGACAAATTGGGATGCACAAGATCCCAGAATTGGAGGAGCACAGAGATCTCTGATGGTTGTAAGGCTGGAGAAAGTTACAGAGATAGAGTGTGGACGAGGCCATTGAATGATTTGAAATCAAAGAATGAGAATTTTTAAACCGAAGAGTTTCCGGACTGTGAGCCAATATAGTTCAGTGAGCACAGGGGTGAAGGGTGAACGAGATTGGTGCGAGTGAGAATACGAGCAGCAGGATTTTAGATGAGCTCAAGTTTACTGATATTGCAATATTGGAGGATTACAACTAGAGCCATGGAATAGTCCCGATTGGAGGTAACAAAGGCATTGTTGAGGGGTTCAGCAGCAGATGAGCTGGGGCGGAGAGAGGCGATATTATGAAGGTGGTCTCCGTAATGGAGAGGATATGGGCTGACAAGCTCAGATTAGGATCAAAAAGGACACCGAGCGGAACTTCTGACTATTCACACTTTGTTCCTCTTCCAGTGAACAAAGTACCCCAGATAATCTGCGCAAGATCTGATAAAATGACAGTGGATCTCCTGTACATTTGCAGTCAGTCCCTCTCCCATTGCAAAGATTACAGCAACTCATAGACTGATACTGCACAGAAGGAGTCCATTTGCCCCATCTTGCCTGTGCCGGCTCTCTGGTAGAGCTACTCAAATAGTCCCACTCCCCTGTTCCGTTCCCAAAGACCTATAATTATCTTCCCATAAAGTATTTATCCAATTACTTTTTAAAAGTTATTATTGAATCTGCTTCCACCGCCATTTCAGTCAGGGCATTCCAGATCACAAAAACTCTCTGCATAAAAAAAATAATCATGTCGCCTCTGGTTCCTTTGCCAAACACCTTAAATGTGAGTCCTCTAGTTACAGACTTTCTGCCACTGGAAACCGTTTATCCTTATGTACTCGACGAAAACAGTGCATACGAACATACGAAACAATGACAGACAGGTAAAGACCCTTTAGCCCACCACGCCCGTATCGCACAATTGTGATTCTTCGTGTCAATTATATGCACCCTCCACCTGTTGAAACCCATGTGATCTCCTGGGAGAAGGGTAGAACCAGTTAAAAACTCAGGCCAATTGGGGGTGGGGGGGGGGGGTGGAAATCTGGGAATTTCTACCCCGAGGCGTTTGTTAATAGTCCAGCAGATCATTTTGGACCTACATTCCCCGCAGTATCGAATTTATGTTAGAGGTAATGTCCACCTCAGCTAGAGAGAGGTCCAGCTCTACCTTGAAGGAATTCAGCGATAGGGGGTGTGATAGCTTGATCTTGGTCTCGGACAATGCTCGGCACAACATCGAGGGCCGAAGGGCCTGTACTGTGCTGTACTGTTCTATGTTCTATGTTCTATGTTCTATGTGCACAGATCCTGAAGACTGGTGTGAAGTGTCTGACATTGTATACAGTTTAAGACAGCACAAACTGATCCCAGGATGTTCAGTGCTAGTGACCAGCCGCCCCACTGCATTGCATTTATTGGAAAAGGCTGAGATCAGTGTCTGGGCTGAAATCCTGGGATTTGTCGGTGAAGAACGGAAGGAATATTTCAACAAGTATTTTAAAGATCAGACGGTGGCAGCAGCTGTTTTCAAACACGTGGAGGAGAACGAGATCCTGTACACCATGTGCTGCAACCCTTCCTACTGCTGGATCCTCGGTCTGTCGCTGGGTCCCTTCTTTACACAAAGAGACAGGAATCAGCAGCGAGTTCCCAAGACTATCACCCAACTATATTCCTACTATATTTACAAAATTCTGAAAAACCATGGCCGAATGATTGAAAGCCCCCGTGATGTGTTATTGAAGATTGGTGAGATGGCCTTCACAGGAGTCTCCGAGAAGAGGATTGTGTTTAGAAATGAAGATTTGGTCAAGTACAATCTGCAACCTTCCCAGTTCCTGTCCGGGTTCATGATGGAACTTTTGGAGAGAGATGAATCTGTCCAGAGCGTGGTGTACACATTCCCGCACCTCACCATCCAAGAGTTTGTAGCCGCACTCGCACAATTCCTGACTCGAGATCCTGGGGACATCCTGAAATTCCTCAGTGAAACTCACAGCAAGAAAGATGGGCGATTTGAGATATTTCTCCATTTTGTTGCTGGTCTCTCCTCCCCACAGTCAGCTCGGCCCCTGGAGGAGTTTCTGGGGCCATTTCGTTATCAAACCACCTCCCGAGTGATTGACTGGGTGAAGGAGAAGGTTGAAGAATAGATTGGAAACACAAGGAGTGAAACTGGTAAAAGGAACCTCCTGAACACATTCCACTACCTGTTTGAGTCTCAGAATAAAGCACTGGCTCGGAACACAGTGGGATCAGTGGAAACACTTACATTTAGTGGATTGACATTGACCCCGATTGACTGTGCGGTCCTGTCTCATGTCATTGGACTCTGTGATACAATAAAACACCTCGATCTACAGGACTGCTCCATTCAGTGTGAAGGACTGCAGCGGCTGGGACCCGTACTGCACAAATGCTGGGTGTTGAGGTAACTGTTTATTTGTCTCTAACTGTTGGGCGAATTGTAGAACAGTCACGGATTGTGTTGTTCCGTAATGAAGGGAAACAAACAGTTCAGTTAAAACAGAGAGAAGCAGATTCAACACACATATGACCAATAATAACAGGATCGGTTACTAATTCCCTAAAGACTGGAGAATCTAGAACCGATCTTTGTGAATAACTAGGGTTTTTATACTCTGTCAGATCAGCAAATACAGGTCACTGAGAGTCTGATATTTTACTTACAATTAATCATATTTAATAAGGCTGTACAGCGGAATGTAAATATAAAATATAACGTGGCAATAAAGATAAAATTAAATCAAAATATTTTCCACTGCACCATTTCATCTAAAAACAGGAAAGAAACCAGAGATTAAATCACTAACAGTTAGATATTTACTCCAATACCGTGCAGGGTGTGTCTTGTCGAGGGGGAAGTTTCCTGGATTTGGAATATTGCGGAATCGGGAATTCTTTCAGCTGTAAATGTTTAGAATTATTCACATCCTGAACATTAAGACAAGATTGATATTCATGATCTGAAATCTGCCAGTGAAAAGGTTCCAAGCTAACGTGTTGTGGGGTATTAGCCCCGGAGTACAGACACACACCGGCCAGCGTTGGGGCCTCGCACACAGCGGGCGGCTCCTGGGTAAACTGGGGGCAGTGAACCCGGGAATTCCCCATAATCCGCCCCCTGTGTGTGAGGCACCGCTCGGGGATGGAACTTCCGAAAATTCCCCAAAACCTTTCGGGCCAGTTACACCTGAAATAAATGTAGAGCCAGTTTAATGGGAATAAAGTGAGAGACTCCCCTCCCCTATAAACTAGGAGCACAGGGACATTTAAAACTTGTAACGGGACATAATATACTCTCCTTGTTACACAGAATCCTGGTGGACGGATTTTACAGCAGCAGACAGCGCCGTTTCACAATATAACTCACCCCGAGATATTATACAGATTAATATAATAACAGTGCATAAATTACAGGGAATCACCGCTTTATCATTTAGTTCGGGGAAAATCGCTCGATTGCCATAAAATCCGGGATTTAAGGAGCAGCAGAAATGAGACAAGATTCCCCAAACATGACGGGGCCATTCACTGAGCTCCAGGCGAGCAATTCTGATAATCAGGGCATGAGACCGGACTGAGGAACATTTAAAAGCTTCACACAGGCAGCACTTTATTTAATAAATGCATTTCCTGACAGTCCCTGAATATATGGGCCGTTGGACAGAGTGAGTTTTATTCCCAGTGACAGGAATAGGGGAGGAATTTTGCGGGGGTTCAGCAGTCGCGATCGGTGGCGGGTCGTGTGGGGAAATAGTTTTTTCCCCAGCGGGTCGGGACCCCGCATTCAACCCCCCGCCACGTGACTTTCCCAACTGACGGGTCTTTCAGCGCTGAGCAGACCCGACAAGCAGCGGCGGGGGAGGAAATTCAGGCCTATATGACCTTGTTAACAAAGGATTAACAGCTGTTTTCAGCTCAGCTTCAGAGTTTACCAGGTCGCCCCCGGGATTCAAGCTACTCATGGATCACCTCAGGTAAGCAGGGCGGGAGTTGATTGGCCATGGAATCATCTCATTATTTGACAGCTGGAAATAAGAACATAAGAATTAGGAGTAGGAGTCGGCCATTTGAACCTTCGACCCCGTTCTGCCATTCAATAAGATCATGGAGGATCTTCTACCTCATTACCACTTTCCTCAACTATCCCCATATCCCTTTTCCCCTTAATATTCAAAAATCTATCGATCTCTGTCTTGAATATACTCAACGAATGATCCTCCACAGCCCTGTGAGGTAGAAAATTGTAAAGTTTCACATCCCTCTGAGAGATAAAAATTTCTCCTCATCTCAGTCCTAAATAGCCGACCCCTTATTCTGAGACTATGACCCCTGGTTCGAGACTCCCCAGCCAGGGGAAACATCCTCCATGCATCTACCCTGTCAAGCCCTGTAAGAATTGTGTATGTTTCAATGCGATCACCTCTCGCTCTTCTAAACTCTAGAGAATATAGGCCGAGTCTACTCAATCTGTCCTGATAGGACAATCCCCCCATCCCAGGAACCAGTCTGGTGAACCTTCGTTGCACTCCCTCTATGGCAAATATATCCTTCCTTAGGTAAGGAAACCTACACTGTACACAATACTCCAGCTGTGGTCTCGCCAGGGCCCTATATAATTGCAGTAAGACGTCTTTACTCTTATACTCAAATCCTCTTGTCATAAAGGCCAACATACCAGTTTGCTTTCCTAATTGCTTGCTGTACCTGCATAAAAGGTATAACTGCTCCCATCCCACAGCCGTTCACTTTCCAAGCTGGGAAACTGTTACTTACTGCATTTCGAAGACAGATTGAGATTTATGCAGGTTGCAAATGTTTGGACCAACTCTCTATCCACTGTCAAGTCATTGGAACAACATCTCTAATCATTGACAGATGGGCTGAAGTTAGAAATAGGAAAGGAGCGGTCACGTTGTTAGGAGTTTTCTACAGGCCCCCAAATAGTAATAAAGATGTGGAGGAAGAAATTGCAAAGCAGATTATGAATAGGTGTGGAGGTCACAGAGTAGTTGTCATGGGTGACTTCAACTTTCCAAATATTGATTGGAACCTTTATAGGTCAAACAGTTCGGATGGGATATTTTTTGCACAGTGTGTGCAGGAGGGTTTCCTGACACAATATGTGGATAGGCCGACAAGAGGTGGGGCCACGTTGGATTTGGTACTGGGTAATGAACCGGGCCAAGTGTTTGATTTGTATGTGGGAGAGCACTTTGGAGATAGTGACCACAATTCGGTAACTTTCACTATTGCAATGGAGAGGGATAGGGCCATACGGCAGGGCAGTGTTTATAATTGGGGGAGGCGTAATTATGATGCGATTAGGCAAGAATTAGGGAGTATAAGATGAGAACAGAAACTATCAGGGAAAGGCACAAACGAAAAGTGGAGCTTTTTCATGGAGCAATTACTGCGTGTCCTTGATAGGTATGTCCCTGTCAGGCAGGGAGAAAATGGCCGAGTGAGAGAACCATGGTTCACAAAAGAGGTTGAATGTCTAGTCAAGAGGAAAAAGGAAGCGTATGTAAGGATGAGAAAACAAGGTTCAGTTGGGTCGATTGAGGGGTACAAGGTAGCAAGGAATGAGCTAAAAAAAGAGCTTAGGAGAGCTAGGAGGTGGCATGAGAAGTCCTTGGCGGGTCGGATCAAGAAAAACCCCAAGGCTTTTTACTCTTATGTGAGAAATAAAAGAATGACCAGAGTGAAGGTAGGGCCGGTCAAGGACCGTAGTGGGAACTTGTGCATGGAGTCAGAAGAGATAGGAGAGGTGATGAATGAATACTTTTCGTCAGTGTTCACCGAGGAGAGGGGCCATGTTCTTGAGGATGAGAGTGTGATAAAGGTGGATAGGCTGGAGGTGGTAGATGTTCTGAGGGAAGATGTTTTAGCAATTTTGAAGAACCTGAGGGTCGATAAGTCCCCTGGGCCAGATGCGATATATCCTAGGATTCTTTGGGAGGCAAGGGAGGAAATTGCAGAGCCTCTGGCTTTGATCTTTGGGTCCTCACTGTCCACGGGGATGGTGCCAGAGGACTGGAGAGTGGCGAATGTTGTTCCTCTCTTCAAGAAAGGAAATAGGAATGACCCTGGTAATTATAGGCCGGTTAGTCTTACTTCGGTGGCTGGTAAGATAATGGAAAAGGTCCTGAGGGATAGGATTTATGACCATTTGGAAAGGGGCAACTTAATCAGGGATAGTCAACACGGATTCGTGAAGGGTAAGTCTTGCCTAACAAATTTGATTGAATTCTTTGAGGAGGTAACTAAGTGTGTAGATGAAGGTAGAGCAGTTGATGTTGTATACATGGATTTTAGTAAGGCGTTTGATAAGGTTCCCCATGGTCGTCTCATGAAGAAAAAAAGGAGTTGTGGGATAGAGGGAAATTTGGCCGATTGGATAAGTAACAGCCTATCTCATAGAAGGCAGAGGGTGGTGGTGGATGGAACATTTTCGGACTGGAGACCAGTTACCAGCCGTGTGCCACAGGGGTCGGTGATGGGTCCTCTGCTGTTTGTGATTTTTATCAATGACTTGGAGGAGGGGACTGAAGGGTGGATCAGTAAATTTGCTGATGACACCAAGATTGGTGGAGTAGTGGATGAGGTGGAGGGCAGTTGTAGGCTGCAAAGAGACATTGATAGGATGCAGAGCTGGGCCGAAAAATGGCAGATGGAATTTAACCCTGATAAGTGCGAGGTGATTCATTTTGGTAGGGCAAATTTGAATAAGGATTGCAGGGTCAACGGCAGGGTTCTGAGGAACGTGGAGGAGCAGAGGGATCTGGGGGTTCATATCCACAGATCTCTGAAGGTTGCCACTCAAGTGGATAGAGCAGTAAAGAAGGCCTATGGTGTGTTGGCGTTTATTAACAGAGGGTTTGAGTTTAAGATCCGTGAGGTTATGCTGCAACTGTACAGGACCTTGGTGAGACCACATTTGGAATATTGTGTGCAGTTCTGGTCACCTCACTATAGGAAGGACGTGGAAGCATTGGAAAGAGTGCAAAGGAGATTTACCAGGATGCTGCCTGGTTTGGGGGGGAGGTCTTATAGAAGATACATAGAAGATAGGAGCAGGAGTAGGCCATCCGGCCCTTCGAGCCTGCTCCGCCATTTAATGAGATCATGGCTGATCCTCCAATTCAGTATCCCGTCCCCGCCTTCTCTCCGTAACCCTTAACCCCTTTTGCCTGTAGAAATATATCTAATTCCCTCTTAAATATATTTAATGAGCTGGCGTACACTGCCCTCTGTGGCAATGAGTTCCACAGGTTCACCACCCTCTGAGTGAAGAAATTCCCCCTCATTTCTGTCCTAAATGGTTTAGCCCTTATCCTTAAATTATGTCCTCTAGTTCTGTTCTCACCCGCCAAGGGAAACATTCCTTCTGCATCTAGTCTGTCTAGACCTGTCAGAATTTTATACACTTCTATGAGGTCCCCTCTCAATCTTCTAAACTCCAGTGTGTACATCCCTAAACTACATAGTCTCTCCTCATAGGTCAATCCCGCCATTCCTGGTATCAGCCTGGTGAATCGCCGCTGCACCCCCTCCATGGCAAGAACATCTTTCCTCAGATGAGGCGACCAAAACTGTACACAGTACTCGAGGTGTGGCATCACCAGTGCCCTGTACAGCTGCAGCAAGGTATCCCTGTTCCTGTATTCCAACCCTTTTGCTATGAAGGCCAGCATACCGTTTGCCTTCTTGACCGCCTGTTGCACCTGCATGCTCGCCTTCAGTGACTGGTGTACAAGAACACCCAGGTCTCTCTGTACTTCCCCCTCTCCCAATTTATTGCCATTTAAATAATAATTTGCCCTCCCGTTCCTGCACCCAAGGTGGATAACTTCGCATTTGTCCACATTATAGTGCATCTGCTATTTATCCGCCCAATCACCCAGTCTGTCCAAATCGCTCTGGAGCTTCCTGGTCTCCTCCTCTGAGCCCACCCCCCCTCCTAGTTTAGTGTCGTCTGCAAATTTGGAAATGCTGCATCCGACTCCCTGATCCAGGTCATTAATGTAAATTGTGAACAGCTGGGGACCCAGGACAGATCCCTGTGGTACCCCACTTGTTACTGCCTGCCATTCAGAAAATGAGCCGTTTATTCCAACTCTCTGTTTTCTATCTGACAGCCAGTTCTCTATCCACGTCAATACTTTCCCCTTTATCCCATGAGCTTCAATTTTCCATGCTAATCTTTTATGTGGGACCTTGTCGAAGGCCTTTTGGAAGTCCAGGTACACCACATCTACTGGCTCTCCCCCATCTATTTTACCAGTTACTCCCTCAAAAAATTCCAATAGATTAGTCAAGCACGATTTACCCTTTGTAAATCCATGTTGACTCTGTCCTATCCTGTCCCCATTTGCTAAGTGCTCCGCTATTTCATCCTTAATGATGGACTCCAGCATTTTGCCCACAACTGATGTAAGGCTTACAGGTCTGTAATTAGCTGCTTTTTCCCTACCCCCCTTTTTGAATAGTGGGGTAACGTTAGCTACCCTCCAATCCATGGGCACTGTTCCCGAGTCTAATGAATTCTGAAAAATCATACTTAGTGCATCCGCTATCTCTAGGGCCACCTCCTTCAGTACCCTAGGATGCATGTTATCAGGCCCTGGGGATTTGTCCGCCTTCAATCCCTTTAGCTTCCTTAACACCATATCCTTAGAGATATTGATTTGCGTCAGTTCCTCCTTTGCCAATGTCCCTATTTTTCCCGATATCCCAGGGAGGTTTTTTGTGTCTTCCTTCGTAAAGACTGACCCAAAGTATGCATTTAGTTGGTCTGCCATTTCCTTATTTCCCGTTATATATTCCCCCGTATCTGACTGCAATGGACCAACTTTGGTTTTCACCAGTCTTTTCCTCTTGATATACTTATAAAAGCTTTTGGAGTTAGTTTTTATATTTTCCGCCAGCTTGCTTTCGTAAGCTATTTTGTCCCTCTTGATTAAGCCCTTTGTCCTCCTTTGCTCTATCTTAAACTGTTCCCAATCTTCCGCTCTGGCGCTTTTTTTGGCTATTTTATACGCCCTATCTTTGGATTTTATGCTGTCTCTAATTTCCCCTGTTATCCACGGTTGAGTCACCTTTTTAGATTTCCTTTTATACCAGATTGGTATAAACAATTTTTGCAATTTTGTCATTCTATCTTTAAATGCTTGCCATTGTTTATCTAACTCCAGTCCTCCCAGGAACGTTGTCCAATCAGACCTACTCAGTTCCCGTCTAATGGCATCATAATTCCCCTTGTTTAAATTCAGGACCTTAGTCTCTGAGTCAATTTCTTCGCTCTCCATTTCGAGTGAGAAATCGATCATGTTATGATCGCTCTGACCCAAGGGTCCCCGTACAACATGATTACTAATTAGTCCCTTCTCATTGCACAGTACCCAGTCCAATATAGCCTGTTCCCGAGTTGGTTCCTCGACATATTGATCCAGATAACCATCCCTTAAACACTCAAGGAATTCCTCCTCCTCATTATTTTTACTGATTAGGCTAGTCCAATCTATATGTAAGTTAAAGTCACCTATGATGACAGCTGTGCTCTTATTGCACGCTTCTCTAATTTCCTCGTGATGCCCTCCCCAACCTCTATTTTACTATTTGGAGGCCTATATACCACTCCTATTAATGTTTTTCGCCCCTCGCTATTTCTTAGCTCCACCCATATAGATTCTGTATTAACTGAGTTAATATCCTTCCTTTCAATTGCATTTATCCCCTCTTTTACCAGCAATGCTACCCCTCCTCCCTTTCTTTTTTGTCGATCCTTCCTAAATACTGAATACCCCTGTATGTTAAGCTCCCAGCCCTGCTCACCCTGCAACCATGTTTCCGTAATCCCAATTAGATCATAATTATTAACCTCTATTTCCACAGCTAATTCATCTACCTTGTTCCTGATGCTTCTCGCATTAAGGTATAAAACCCTCAGGCTTTTTTTATGCTCACATTTTTTATGAATTAGTTTGGCCCTTTGTTTTTTGTTCCTCACCCTTTTACCATTTATTTCTGTCTGCCTTTCACTTTCCTCTATTTCACTACATAGGTTTCTAGCCCCCTGCCATACTAGTTTAAATGCTCCCGAACTGCTTTATCAAAAATTACCCCGAGAACATCAGTTCCATCTTTGCACAGGTGTAGACCGTCCCTTTTGTATAGGTCACACCTACCACAAAACTGGTTCCAATGCCTCAAAAATTTAAAACCCTCCCTCTTACACCACTGCTCAAGCCACGTATTTAGCCTAACTATCCTGTTCTCTGTACTCTTACTAGCACGTGGCACTGGTAGTAATCCAGAGATTACTACCTTCGAGGTCCTACTTTTTAGCTTGGCTCCTAACTCCCTAAATTCTACTTGTAGGACCTCTTCCCTTTTTTTAGCTACGTCGTTGGTACCAACATGTATCACGACAACTGGCTGTTCCCCCTCCCCCTCCAGAATGTTCTGCACCCGCGCCGAGACATCCTTGACCCTTGCACCAGGGAGGCAACATACCATCCTGGAGTCTCGGTCGCGACCACAGAAACCCCTATCTATTCCCCTTACAATCGAATCCCCTATTACTATAGCCCTGCCACTCTTTTTCCCTCCCTTCTTTGCAACAGAGCCAGTCATGGTGCCATGAGCCTGGCTGCTGGTGCCTTCCCCCGATGAGTCATCCCCCCCGACAACAGCACCTAAGGCGGTGAACCTGTTGCTAAGGGAGACAACCCCAGGGGATTTCTGCACTACCTTCCTGCCCTTGCTCTGCCTTTTGGTCACCCATGTACTATCTACGCTGGCCTTAACCTGCGGTGTGACCAACTCACTAAATGTGCTATCCACAACCCTCTCAGAATCGTGGATGCTCCAAAGTGAGTCCATCCGCAGCTCAAGGGCCGTCATGCGGTCCCACATGAGCTGCAGCTGGACACATTTCCCGCACACATGGTTGTCAGGGACACAGGAAGCGTCCCTGATTTCCCACATGTTACAGGAGGAGCATGACACAGGTCCGAGCTCTACTGCCATGACTTAACCCTTATATTACTTTTTAATTTTCTAGTTTTAGTTTATTTATTGACTTTTGTTTTCCCGAAGCTTACTTAGACCAATGTATACTGTACTCCTCTTATTCCTTTTTAAACTAACCAAATCCCACTAGTTTTAGTTTTACTTTCTAGGAAGGTTTGAGGAAAGTACTTACCAGTTAGTCTTACCTCCCTGGTCTTTCGCTGACTTCCCGGTCTTGTGTCCCCTTGGTCCTACGCCGACTTCCCGCTCCTCCCGGTAACCGTCCTGCCCTGCTGAAAAGAAACTGAGACCAAAAAATTTGTGAGGAAAGATTGAGGGAGTTGGGGCTTTTCTCTTTAGAGCGGAGGAGGATGTGAGGCGACTTAATAGAGGTTTATAAGATGATGAGGGGGATAGATAGAGTGGATGTTCAGAGACTATTTCCTCGGGTAGAGGCAGCTGTTACAAGGGGGCATAACTATAAGGTGCATGGGGGGAGATATAGAAGGGATGTCCGAGGTAGATTCTTTACTCAGAGAGTGGTTGGGGTGTGGAATGGACTGCCTGCTGTGATAGTGGAGTCGGACACTTTAGGAACTTTCAAGCGGTTATTGGATAAGCACATGGAGCACACCAGAGTGATAGGGAGTGTGATAGCTTGATCTTGGTCTCGGACAATGCTCGGCACAACATCGAGGGCCGAAGGGCCTGTACTGTGCTGTACTGTTCTATGTTCTATGTTCTGTCATCTCAAGTTCCCCTGCCATCTATTACATCATGATGTGAAGATGCCGGCGTTGGACTGGGGTGGACAAAAATGAGAAGTCGCACAACACCAGGTTATAGTCCAACAGATTTATTTAATTTTACAAGCTTTCGGAACAGTTTGCTCCTTCGTCAGGTAAGTTAGCAGTGAGAGAATCTCCCAGAATTCACAATTTAAACACAGACAAAATCTATTCACATCTTTCCCTACATCAAAGAGCACAGCCAAGACAATGAGATGTGTCCCAGGGGGTCCAACGTGTCAAACCACCTGCTGGCTGCATATCCTGTCAATTTGTGTAGGTTCTTGTGTTAGTCTTTTAAAAAAAAAAACACCTGGGAAGACCGGCCATGATGTCAAGTCACGTTCTGTATCGTGACATGAACCCGATATCGCGATTGAGGCCATCCTCATGAGTGCGGAACTTGGCTATCAGTTTCTGCTCTATGATTTTGCGCTGTCGTGTATCTCGAAGGCCGCCTTGGAGAACGCTTACCCGCAGATCCGAGGCTGAATGACATGCCAAATCATGGACACAGATACCATCATCACACGTGAGGACACTACCCACCAGGTACACGGTACATACTCATGTGACTCGGCCAACGTTGTCTACCTGATACGTTGCAGTAAAGGATGATCCAGAGCATGGTACATCGGCGAGACCATGCAGACACTGAGACAACGTATGAACGGACACTGCGCAACAATCGCCAGGCAGGAGGGTTGCCTCCCAGTCGGGGAACACTTCAGCAGCCAGGGGCATTCAGCCTCGGATCTGCGGGTAAGCGTTCTCCAAGGCGGCCTTCGAGATACACGACAGCGCAAAATCATAGAGCAGAAACTGATAACCAAGTTCTGCACTCATGAGGATGGCCTCAATCGCGATATCGGGTTCATGTCACGATACAGAACGTGACTTGACATCATGGCCGGTCTTCCCAGGTGTTTTTTTTTAAAAGACTAACACAAGAACCTACACAAATTGACAGGATATGCAGCCAGCAGGTGGTTTGACACGTTGGACCCCCTGGGACACATCTCATTGTCTTGGCTGTGCTCTTTGATGTAGGGAAAGATGTGAATAGATTTTGTCTGTGTTTAAATTGTGAATTCTGGGAGATTCTCTCACTGCTAACTTACCTGACGAAGGAGCGAACTGCTCCGAAAGCTTGTAAAATTAAATAAATCTGTTGGACTATAACCTGGTGTTGTGCGACTTCTCATCTATTACATCATAATGGGTACGGCTTATGCTGTCTCAACTTGGTCCTCAGAATCTGACCATTATCAGCCCGAATACCATCAGCACGGGGCACATCAGCAGCACCAACAACCACGCCAACCTTCTCCGCAATCACCTGATACTGCACAGGACACAGGGCATCAGCACCCGATCACATTGCTGCCCAAGACGCCAGGGAAGGCCTCACCATGGCCAGATTTACTTCAC